>CM060832.1:77012500-77450000 GCA_030762175.1 Metallyticus violacea
CGTTATCCTTTGTTATAAAAATCAACAATATATTATGGTTTTATATTAGCCTCTCTTATAATTTGTTTTACAAAGAATTTTATGGATACTTGCAAATTATTATAATTCCTAAAATTTAGAATATTTTCTCTTATTGGAACATGTTTGGGACTTTAATTTTTAGTTACGAATGGTAACCAGCATTATCAATAACAATCACATGCTGTTTTCTTAAGGGGAAGATGACTCTACTGCCTTTAATGTTTTTTTTAAAGAAATGTATGGACTATTAGAGATTCATCCTTCATTACTAATTGCGTGAAGAATCATATATATTTTATCACGAGACGCCGCTGATTTCAAAGATTAAGCATTCCAACCCTTTTTAGCAACGTCATTGATGTTCCCTAAGATGGATTTCCTTGTAATGAAACTAACTTAGGTGTTGAAGTTTAATTATAAGTTATTGAGCTGTAGTGATTATCCCTTAGAAAACGTAAATTTTTCTACGAATCCAATCATGGAGAAATTATAATGTTTTCAAATATCGTCTTTTAGTTGCATGTTTAGGAGTTTTGTACCTTCTTTTAACTATATTACTAAATGTTTATATAGTTAATTTTATTGCATTTGCCATTTCAGTAATGCGAAATTGTTTTCGCTCACATTCCAAATAAGTCACTAACTGTTTTACTAAGTATCAAACAACTGTCACAATATTGCAAGGCTATTGGATCAATAGAACTGGCATGATTACCTTCAAAACTCACAACCCGCATCAAGTGAAGCATATCTGTACAAAGATACGAAGGTCATCCATCAAAGCGAGCATTTAGCATTTGTTTTATTTACGGACGCTCTTTAACATCTCTGTTCATCAGCGTCCCATTCAATCCAGAGCGTGAAACGGCTGATAAAATTGCTCAGAGGTCTCTTCTTTCAGGCTTAAGGTTACTTGTAAATAAGGCACCCCACGGCCATGCTTTAGGATATCAGAGCGAGGCAATAATAATAATGCATTAACATGGCCCATGGTAAAGACCTTTCAAAACATTGAATACCTGAATCAACATTCACTGGACTAGGCATTCACCCTAAGAGGAGACGTTAATGATTACTGATGAAAGAGATCATGCACTTAACTGGCCCTTGCCGATTCCTTGACTGGCATCTCCAAAATGTTAAGTTAAAACGTTATACAAGCAGGACAAACCTTAATAACCTTCCTCAATATTACACGTTCCGAGAAAACACATAGTGATACCGCTTTTGTCCAAACGCACGCTGCCACCAGATACCTGGAAATTTTCCAGTGTTGCCAGATTGAGCAGAAACTACCTAGGAATATTTTCTTTTTCTCGTGTTATTAAAAATATCTGAGGGTGCCCTAATTAGTAAATAAAGAATAAAGTATTAATTCTCACTTCCACTGCCGATCTATGTCAGCACTTAAATAGGTACTGACAGATATTGCAGAGAAGTGACATTATTTTCCTAAGCGAACTCTGATACACCCAAACTGCAAACTCGTTTATAGGAAACGGTCTATTTTCTACAGTTGAAGCGTTCATTAAATCTGTAAGGCTGAGCTTATCCAACATTTGTGTGTTGGCTAGTATGTGTTAATTTAACTTCAATACTTCTGTATTTGAACTTGGCGCCCTCTGTGATCACGAAAAATACTCAGTCTGCCTTGCGCAAGCGTATTAATGATTTTTCAAGTAACTGTCAGGAAGAGTTGAGGGGGGCCTTTCGTGGTAATTTTCATTGCTGTGTTTAACTAGCCTGTTCGCGTGCACCTTCGCCACTGCATTACCCAAGCATCTAACCTCTTCCCCAAGAGTAGAGTCGGTGTTGATGGTGTAGTGGTAACCATACTTGCCTCCTAATCCCAAGATCGCGGGTTCAAACTCGGCCAGAATAGATGGATGCATTTTTTTTTCGGGCGTAAAAATTCTAAGTATGGCTTACTTCGGAAGGGAAGTAAAGCCGTGGGTCCCGTGTCGTAGCATTTACGGCACGAAAAAGAACCTCAAGCCTGAAAGAAGAGGCCTCTGAGCAAAATTTGTCGGCCGTTTCACACCCTGAATTGAATGGGACGCTGATAACCTGAGATGTTAAAGAGCGTCCAAAATAAATCAATTAAAAAAAATCTACCCCTAGAGTGAGTAGAAAATGCCTTTAACCTCAATATATTGCACATGTCTTCTATCCAATTTTCCTCAAAAACTAGAGTATGTTTTCAATTAACTCCTTAACCTCTCCACATTTAGTACAATCTCTTATTTCTGGAATGTTTATCATTCTAGTGTACATTTATATCACTCCATAAGACATATTTATGACTATAAGTGTTTTAAAAGGGAACAAATGCGAGGCATGATCATGACCCTTTGTCAATCTCACAAGCAGTAATAACGAAGTTGATTTATTTATTTTGGAAGGATAATTGGATCACCTTACTCACACAACCAAACATAATGTCCAGATCCAATTATTGCCTTACAATGTACGTGCATCTGCAAGTATAACCAGACGCTCTTTAATTACTCACAGGTCTGTTTCGAGCTCCCCAGTTGCTCGAACCCAGAAATAATTTCTCGGGAGCACACACTACATGCACAGAGTACGGCCACGTTTATCTCATAGATACAAAGCATTGCTTGATACTCTAAGTATCACTTCCGAATCCTCTCCTCGGGACTTACAATTTTCTCAGCGAAGTTTCTCATTTGCCTTATCAACTGTTTTGTAATCTATTTCATCATTCTTCTGTAAATAAACTCATATTAGCAAGGAGTCGTCGTTGTGTTTCAACCATTAAGTGACCAACGTATGCTGGTATCCTTCGGCTTACTGCACGGCCATCTAAACATTCCTTAGCTACCGTTCGACCTCCGCGGGCATTGGGACGCGACAGCCTTGAGGCTCGGCTCAGTTGCTTAGGTATGCCCTCTTCCGGAATTTTGTAGAATTTGAAGCCCAACATTAAGATGTTATCATTTCAATATAATGCATTTCGCTCAGTACTTATAATGAGGTAATAAGGATGTTATTATTTTATTTTAACAATAAATGGCACTTATGACTTATTTTTAAAACGCATTCTTAAACTCCCTCAATCATAGTTTAGTTTACGCGGGCTGGGCAAGGCATAGACATCGACTACATGAGGGGCAAGAGGTAAATGCCCCCGAGGAACTGGTTGCTAGGAACCCCGAGAAACTCGTCGCCGGGGGAAATTGTCTTTCCGTTGTAAATTGATTTTTTTTAGATACTTGCAGCTAAAAGAACACATTACATCAAGTGAAAATTTCAATTGCAGTCTTGGTTGTGTCGCTTAGCATTGTTATTATGATAGGCTATAATATCAATTACTTGCGGCGGTTTCGTTTGTTAGTAATACAAGCTGCAGAAGGTCCAATATGCTGCCGACAAGGTAATGCCAGCTTAGCCTAACAGAATAACATTTACTGGTGTGCTTGTCACGCATCCTTTCACGAACGACAGCGGAGAAAACAGCGCATTCCAAGGAACATTCGTAAAGCACGGGAACAAGTAATCGCAGGCCAAAAAGTAACGTTTCAGTGTACAGCAAAAGCAAATGGGAAACTAATGCAGCAATGTAACTCGTGAAGCAAATAATAATGAAACGGGGAAAGGCCTACGCTTTTAACATATTTATAATACACCACACACACACACACACACACACACACACACACACACACACACACACAAATTTAAGCTAAGGTAACCTAAATTTGCAACCTATGGTTTGCTTTAGCATTGTAAGTTTATATTTCAGCATTTAGAATCAATACATGAAATAAAAGTAAAATTTCAACCTATGTATTGTCCTTCCTAAAATGTAACATTAAAAAAGTAACAATCATTATATTAAGAAAAGAAAGGTGACATTTATTGTGTAAATAAAAGTGTATGCAAATTATGAAGAAAATAATAATAAATTAGTATATGGGGAAATCTAATCCACTAACTTAGTTTTGGTAGCACGAGCTGTAACCAACTGAGCTAGCAGACCGACATGGACAAATGGTAATTATCCACCTACATTTGTCGACTGGAATTCGGCTCGGTTTATTCCGCTGCCGTTCGGGAAAGAAAGCGTGATAGGGGTATCAGGAACTGTCTCTCTGTGACAATAAATATCATGTGTCACTTTTTATGCTTGTGACTAGTCACAGGAAACAATATATCGAATAAATATATTAAATCAACGTATGAAAAGCACATTGATAAAGGTTGAATGTGTCCAGGACATAATATACTTTTATTAACTACCAGTGAACAACTCTTATATTTAAGTAGAATATGTCCCAAGTATATTCAATAATTTCGTTATCGTGAGTATCCCTGGGCGGATTTAGAAAACTCAGTGCCTCTTCTATCGCGTACAATATTATAATCACAATGTCATAATTTTAATGTGAAAAAAATATATTATAACATTACAGAGCCGTTTTCTTGGTATAATTATCATAAAGTAGACTTACGTTAATTCCGACATCTTGTGTCTCAGCCAACCCTCTTAGACCCAAGATCGCGAGTTTAATCTCGGCCAAGGTCGATGAATTTTGTCGGGCGTAAAAATCATAAGTATGGCTTCCTTCGGAAGGAAGTAAAGCCGTGGGTCCCGTGTCGTGGATTTATGTCACAAAAAAGAACCTCAAGGCTAAAAGAAGAGGCCTCTGAACAACATTTATCGGATGTTTCACGCCCTGAATTGAATGGGACGCTGATGACTTGAGATGTTAAAGAGCGTCCGTAAATAAACCAAATTAACAAAATCAACTTGATCTGACCTTACATATACAAAGATTAATAAGTATTTTTATTTCACCTTCATAGGTATCCCAAAACAACATTGGCGTATAATTTGGGATAAAAGAGTTTCCGAACCGGAGTTCTGTATAGCAAATAGATAAATTTACCCTTCTTCACCATCCCTGAAAGTTTGTATCATCAGTACGGGAACATCCGATATAATTTACATTTAAACATATGTAGTAAACGTATATCTTTAAGATTATAGTTCACTGCGTCTAGACGGAAGAATACAAAGTTGTCAAGTATTGGCGTAAATTTGGACCTCCTAAAGCGATGATTTCTGAACTGCGCAGCGTGTATGAATTAAAATTGAGTGACAAGCGGCAGGAACATGGGGAATGTCGTGTTGGTCTCCATAAAGGCTGTGGCAATGAACTCTTGCACATCGGACGGTGATCCGTTGGGTGTCATCTTTTCGACAAGGGCGTTGATTTCATTCAATCACTGATGGAGGTGGATCTGCGAGGGACAGTGCGGGAGTTAGTCGCAGAAGTCGGAACAAGTCATATTACAGTGGTGAAGTAAGGTGCTCCTTCTTAGATATCATCAAACATTGATGCCCAACGTCTTCCAGAAGTGTAGCAGCTCATTGAATGTTCAAATCTCCAAGTTCTAGAATTAATGGTTTGCTACTTATGAATGTGTTGCCATTACTTTCTTTCCAGCTCTCGTACATTCAATGAAAATGTATCCACGTTTGCCTTAATAAGTAAGAGTTTAGTAGATAAATACATATGACAGTAGTAACATGCGCAAATATGTAAAGAGTCATCTACAATCGGAATTTCTGCTAGCTTACAATAAGTGCATTTCTATTCGCTCTTTTCTGAAGTTAGAAAACAAAATTTGTTTGGCGCTTTTCCCCTGAATAGTATTTCATTGAATGTAAGGAACGAGAATGCGTATAATATAGGACACGAGCTGATTATAATGCTGATCTTTTCGTTATAAGACGTAGTATTTTTCTCAGCTTTCTAAATAGTATCTGAATGTAAACTGCTCGTCCAAGTAGTTTGTACTTTCAGCAAATCGTTTTCTTTGTCATCTTTTTATAATGTATGAGTCCAAGTTGTTAATACAAATACCTACGAACAAGAAACAAAACTGACCCAAGAATAGATTTTTTGGAACTGCATAACATAAAAACGTTTATCTTGTTTACATTAATTTGATGTAAGAAATATATTTAAATCAATAATATGTGCCTGCACTATCTCTTTTGCTTTCATGACATGCCCTTAAAGGTTACTTTTGTCATTGACAAATCACTTCTGCTTTGATCATTTAATAACTTCCCGAATTAAAGGCATTTCTGTTGGGAAACAATAAGTAAAACAGAAAGCTATCTGTCACACTTTAGTCAAATTGAAATTACTCATTAATTATATGCCTGGGTTTGAAAGCGTCTAAAATGATTATCTTTACTTGCGCCTCAAATAACGCGAATAGATTAAATGCCTAATTTGCTCACGCGAGTTTTGAATTACTCAATTGATTACCTGGAAGTGATTACACTATTGAGGAGGTGTAAATAATATGTCACTATGAAACATTTGAGTGATATTTAAAAACTTACTTCATTAATTACTTCAAGAGATGACCAAATCACTTCATAAATCACGTTGTTGATTTTAAGCAAACCAATTTATTGTTTTTTTTTTTTTAATTGTACACATCGATAGAGTTACTCGAACACGGGAGTAATAGTTCCCAAAGTAGAGTTAAGATACGTTTTATCCCATTGTAAGGACACATTTTATAAAACTGAATAGTAATGAAGAAACTATAGTTAAAACAACATAAATTAACACAAATTCTCAGTTGAGCAGGATGGATGGAAAGTAAAAAATACAGTTTATCTACAACTAATACAAAGTAAAAATAAACGTAATACATAAAATTCATCACTCAGAAATGGATTTAAGATTACCATTTTCGTAATGGTAATGAGAGCAGTAATGAGATCCAAATCATATATAGGAAACATACTGGAGATAGATAAATCTTGCAGGTTTTGGAAGGAAAATAATGTAAACTAATTTTTTCGGCACTCTCAATATTAATATTTTACTCACATTTAGCCTTTTCGGTTACCAATAAGAGCTGATCAACTTACCTTGACTTTGGAGTTGAAGGTATGTTTGTTGGAATAATGATTTGATTTTGATGGCAGACAGCTCGCATGCATGAATAGATAATTCGGATCGGATTTTAGGGTATTTATGCTACAGTTGCATTCACCAGATAATGGAAATACCAGCGCATCAGCAGTTTCATCCAACATGAGCTTCACTTCATGCTTGCCGACCATCTCTTTTATTTTCTCGAAAATACTCTCATAAATTGGTTTTATGTAATATTTTCTCAGGGTGCTCTCATCCGGTACTGACCTTGCGTGTACTTCTCGAGGAATAATTTGCATGTGGAATTGTTGACCTTGTGAACTAAAATTCCTTACTGAACAATGTCATAAGATCTATATGGAGTAACTAACTGACTCGGTGATTAATGCTTTTCATATTCTGAAATGAATGCCTGTATCAAGGTCGTATGCTTAGTTTACGACTTGTAAAGTTCAATATTCGACGCACGTTTGCCATATTTGAATATGTTGGTTTATTTTTACTCTTCTTCTGCTTCTGGTTTATTGGGATGTTCACATCCAGAATTAGTCACCAATTTCCATAAGTTGTCTCTTGAATTATCTCTTGAAAATGCATACAACTTTAGGCATAATAGAGTTCTCAGACTGCAATAGCACAATAAGTAGAGCTAATAGATATTTGAGCCATATCTATAATTTTTTTTTCTATTTTTATTCTGAAATACTTACATCCTGATATCTTGTTTCTACATCAGGACATAATACTGCAGATTTATTTTATTTATTCCTCTTATATCTTTCAATACAATTTAAATTCTATAATTTTAAAATTTACAATACTAATACTATAACAAAACAAAATTAAAACTTCAATAAACTAAACCGGTACTGGAATCCAGCACTACGACTATTTTGCTATGATTTATAATTACACCTACAATTGCTACTGGTACCCAGTAACAATAATTAAATTTAAAATTATTTAATTTACAATTGTTTCCAATTTAACATCTACAATGCGCATTTCTGCTAACGCTCGGTATCCGGGCTGCTCCTCACTGAATACCGCCACGGGTGGCCGAGGTCGTTAGGCACGGACTCGTGAGCGGAAGGTCTGGGGTTCGAATACCCCCAGGATCGTCCTCCCTGACTGAGGTTTTTTCCGGGTTTTCCTCAGTCCTAATAAATGGCAAATGCCGGGTAGGTACCCTAAACTTAGACCTGGAACGCTTCCTTCCTTAAAAATAAATCCTTTCCCAATATATCATTTCATTTCATGTATCATCAGTGTCCATCGCCTGTGGTGCCTCTGTAGGCAAAAACGGGCCTTGAACACTATTCATTCATTCCCCACTGGAACTCCTGGCATCAGGAACTACACATCAATGGAGTTGCTGCCGGTCTCAGGCAGCACCTATACTGGACCATGGTGTGTTGATAGTGCAGTTTCCTTCTCTTCTCTCCTTCTTTTGATCTGTCTTCTTCTTCTTCTTCTTCTTCTCCTCCTCCTCCCCCTCTCCTCCTCTTCCTCTTCTTCTCTTCCTCCTCCTCTTCTTCTTCTTCTTCTTCTTCTTCTTCTTCTTCTTCTTCTTCTTCTCCTCTCAACTGCTTCCTTTCCGCCCGAAAACTACCATAATTCCCTTCTTCTATCAATTCTGCTCTCTTCTTCTGATTCAAATTGGGTGTTATCTTCTTTATTACATTTTTCTTCAAATAATTCTAGTTGTAAATTTCTTTCTTACCTTTCCCTGATTCTCTAGGATCTTCTAGAGGAATATAAGATTTCTAACATTTGAATTTTTTCTCTTGTTTGATTTTTGCTGTTTATATACTCTTCTGGCATTTTGCATATTTTATTTGTTAGTTCATTCAATGCCCTAAAATCATCTTCATTCCTCATGATGTTCCAGATGTGTTTCCATGCAAATAGTTCTCTTTCCTCTGCTACAAATGACTGGTATTTAGGGCATTCAAATGAGACATGTTCCGGTGTATCGATCCCGTTACAAGCCGTATATGTATTGTTTGCTTGTAATTTAAATATTTGCAAATATGACCAATATGGACCGTGTCCTATTACATAATGCAGTAAACTCTTATTGGGATGAATATGCTTAAATCATAATTTTTCCTCAATATATGGGAAGATTTCATGCATTCTATACCTTATTTTATTTCATCCCATTCTCATTGCCATATTTGTAATAAAGAATCTTAGATTTCTTTTTTACTTCTACACTTTTACCAATAATGTCCATTATTTTTTAGTTATTTTGTTTTTTAAGCCAATAAGAGGCTGCTCTTAATCGAACTAAATAATCAGTTGACCATATACCCAGTATTACCAATAGTCCCATTGTTGGGGATATAGAAAATGCCCCTGTACATCTCAATAGAATTTTCCTTTGGGAGCTCCTTAAAGTTCGTATAAAATGTAACTCGCGTGCCCTTTCCCCCCAAACTCCTCCTCCATAGTTTAATATGGCTGCAAAGATGCCATTATGATAGATTTTTATTCCGTTAGATTGCATGTTGAAATATCTTTGTTCAATATTGGCCAACTTAAACATAACTTTTCTGCTCTAGTTCTTGTATTTTCTACCTGTTTCTTAAAATTTAATTTTTCATCCAAATAGATACCTAAATATTTATTTACTGTTTGTCTTTTAATATTATTATTGTTAATTTTAATACTCGGATTTCTGTTTAAGTTTCCTTTTAAAAACAGATATCATAATTTGTGAGGAGCTATTTCTAATTTTGCTTTTATGCACCAATTGTTTACATGATCAGTTATTATATTTGATTTCTTTTCAATTTCCTTTCTATTATTTCCTAGTAGTAGTAGTAGTAGTAGTAGTAGTAGTAGTAGTAGTAGTAGTAGTAGTAGTAGCAGTAGCAGTAGCAGTAGCAGTAGCAGTAGCAGTAGCAGTAGCAGTAGCAGTAGCAGTAGCAGTAGCAGTAGCAGTAGCAGTAGAAAGGGATCTGCATATGCGATAATCTCTTTTATACTGTTTAATCCTTCTAATTTCTATTAGTTATTTTAAAAACATGCCCCATAATGTCGGCCCTAAAATTGATCCCTGCGGACATCCTTTGGTAGTTTCCTTTGTAATAATCTTGTTTGCGCCCTTAACATACACTCTTCTATTTTTACAATAATCTATAAACGAATTATAGATGCATTTTGGATATTTCTTTTTCCTTAAAATTTGAAACAGCACTGGCCACCAAAGTTATCAAACGCCCCCGCAATATCGAAAAATATTGCTATTACATATTTTTATTAGTTATTTTTGCAGTCTCTATTGCCTCTATTGCATCCTCAATTGACTAGCCTTTTCCAAATCCAAACTCTTTAGTGATCATACCGATCATTGATCTATATTCATCTATTCTTTTGCTCAATAGTTTTTCTTGAATTTTGACAGTAACATTTAATAAGCAAATAGGCCGATAGGATTTCGGTTGCGTGCGATCTTTTCAGCCCCTTTGCTTAAAATGATCACATTCGCTTCCTTTCAGCAGTAAGGCACTCTTCCCTGCCATACACAGTTACTAAGCAATTGACACAGGTATGGGGTAATCTGATCCTCCTACTGTTGTAGCACTTTCGAATTTATTTCATCCGGTCCTAGTGTTGTTCTTCTTTAAATCCTTTTTAGTTTTTCTTATTTCACCTTCATGGAAGGGGAAAATGACACCTTCGTCTATTTTTACGGTAACGAGGTCTTTTCTTAGTTTCCTGTGCTCTGGGTTATAATTTTCTTTAATGTCATTAGGTAGTAGTTTTAGAAGTAGAAGATTTATAGAGTCTATCCAATTGAGAGTCATTTTATCCTCCTCTTTATGCAGAGTAGATATTACACCTGGGGCTTTTATTTTGAAGTAGAAGATTTATAGAGTCTATCCAATTGAGAGTCATTTTATCCTGCTCTTTAGGCAGAGAAGATATTACACCTGAGGCTTTTACTCGTATGTACCCCATATATTGTTGGAAATGTTTACCTATGCGAAATTTTTCCATGTAGGTTTGCTATATTCTTCTATATTTTCCCTACTTTTTTTCTAATTTCTCTATATTTATTTAAACTATTTTCTCTTTCTGATATTTGTTAACGTCATCTTCAGGTTGAGTAATTGTAGACAATTTAAATTCCGTTTTTAGTTTATCAAATTTGCTTTATATATATTGTAGGGTCTTTTATTTTCATCCCATCTTTGTTCAAGGTTTGTATTAATTTGTAATTTGAAATAAATTATATTGTGATCACTTGACGTCAGTGATTGACCTACTCTCCAATTTTTAACAATTTTGCACGCTCTTTTATTTGTCAATGTGATATCTATGTTAGATGTAGCTCCTGCTCTATTACTGTAAGTGGGTGGGTTAAATGGTTTGTTCTCTACATTTAGCTGTAACTCCGTTATTACCTCCTCCATTAGTTCTCCCATTTTGTCCTTGTAGTTGCTGTTCCACCATTGGGAATGTGCATTAGCATCCGCCATATATATTACTGGAGACTTATTATAACCATTTTCTATATCTCTTATTCTATTTATATTTGTTCTATGCGTTCGCTAAATTGAAAATATTGATTTACTAAAATATGTTTTCCTCTTAGTGCTATTTCTATGCAATTTGTATGTGTATCACTTAGTAGCGTTATTTTCACTACTTGTATTTCCGAGTTAATAACTACTATTGTTGCCATGGAGTTTCCTTTATCTATTATAGTTCTAAAGTTTGCCGATATATGTACTGGTTTACCGTTTACACATGTGGTTCCTTTATGCATAGAATATCTAACGGTAGTTCTTCTGATAACCTCCTTAATTCCAACATGACCAGTTTACTTCTTTGGGCGTTTATTTGCCTTATTTGTATAACGTTTATTACGTCCATCAATTGTGATAAGTATGAAAATGACTATTTGGCCAAGGTTTTTGGAAATCGAAGGCTATCCTTCCGTAACTAAGTACGAAATTCTGATAAAGTTCTTCCAGGTCTAAAGTTTCTAATCTTCTTTCAAATGCCATCTGTAATAATTTCCATAAGTCTGTTGGAGTTGTAAGTAGGTTTTGTGTTCTTAATTCTAATCTGTCTGCTGCTTCTGGGAATGGAAATGTTACGTATTTTCCTTTAGGGTGTAATTTTCGTTACTAATCGTAAAGCTGTTAATAATATGTTTCTCTTTTCTAATCTAGCTAATTTTAGTTTTAATTCGAATTCGTCATAAATATTTTGTGTATTGACATTTGTTATTATGTTTTCTTTATTTGTGTGGGCTGCATTATCCTCTCCTCCCGTCGATCCTGGTGGTGTAGTGGTTACCATACTTGCCTCCCAAACCCAAAATCGCGGGTTGGAACTCGGCCAGGATCGATGGGTTTTTTCGTGCGTAAAATCCTAAATATGGCTTCCTTCGGAAGGTAAGTAAAGCCGTGTCGTACATTTGCGGCACGAAAAAGAACCTCAAGCCTGAAAGAGAGGCCTCTGAGCAAAATTTGTCAGCCGTTTTACGCCCTGAGTTGAATGGGACGCTGGTGACCTGAGATGTTAAAGAGCGTCCATAAATAATTCAATAAAAAAAAAAAAAAAAAAAAAAATCCTCTCCTCCCGTACTTTCATGCTGACGGAAAGAGTATCGCTGAGTCTATAAAATGTGCACGAACAGCACAAAGAACTATGGTACTGGCGATTAGCTTTGATTGCAATTTGCAGGTTTTGCTATTAGGGCTGCAAATATATAAACATTATAGCCCTCGTTCTGATTTACAAAATGGGAATATACATAGGACTTTGAATAGCTGCTCTAGAAGAGTGAAAATCGTTTATTGTTCTGCTCAAGAAGAGTTAAAAATCATTTATTTTTTACATCCAATTTTCGTAACAAAACATGAAAGAGATGATTCCAAAAATGTGCTGAAGCATCAAAGAAAGGGTAAAAGGAGATAAATGCGCTAATCTCACGAAAAGATGCAACAGCATATGTTTATTTTGCTTCATTTCATGTCCTAAAATACAAATCTCAAACGATAATCATTAGTACTTTTGTTGAATGGCCACAGGTTTTAATTTTTTCTGGACAAGCAGAAATTTTTAATTTTGATGAATACTGATTTATATTTGTATACCAGAACTATATATAGTCTTTATTGTTGATCAAAATCGTTAATAAAATGTTGCATTGGCACTAGTTGCATAAAATTACTATAGTAATAATTCGCCATTAAGTGTTTTCTTTCCTAAAATGCTGTCAACAACTAAATATTATATTCAGTTATTAAGGCTACAATATATATATATATATATATATATATATATATTAGTAAAAACAGAATAAATAATCCAACTCCATTGCAGAATATAATTAAATATAATTATATAATTAATAAATTAATATTAGCTACCAAATGAATTAGTAGAAGTTTATATCTAACCTCTTCCGAAATACAAGCAGGCACTAAAGTTTCTGAAATATCCTTGATTTTTAATGTATCCAATTAATGAATCAATCGTACTCATTCTGATGTCATAAGCTTTTCTCAGTATTAATGACAATTCAGCCTTTTCAGTTCGGGCTAAAATTTCTTGCAATAAATTCATCTTCACTAACAGCAACAACAATGAACAATCGAATTAAATAATATCCATGTATACGCTGACGTCATAAGTGTAATAAAAGAAGAAATTGACTTCAAAATAATTCATTAGAAATTAATATATATATATAAGACTTATTTACGGATTTCAGGTCATCAGCGTCCCATTCAAACCAGGGCGTGAAACAGCCCACAAATTTTGCTCAGGGGCCTCTTTTTTCAGGCTTGAGATCCTTTATCATGCTGTAAATAAATGTATTATACGGAACCCACGGCTTTATGACTTTATTTTCCTTTCCGAAGGAAGCCATACTTAGGATTTTTACGCCCGATAAAATTCATCGCTCCTGGCCGGGATCGAACCCGCTATCTTGGGATTTGGAGACAAGTATGGTAACCATTACATAACCAGGACTGACTAGAAATTTGGAATAATATCCTTTTATAATTTTGGTACACAAAAGAACAGCGTATGAAACTCGTTTACAATATTATTCAGTCATTGCAAGAATAAAAATTATTAAAATCGCTTCATTCATTTCTTAAAAATTTACTCATGCAATAAAGTATCACATTATAAACTAATATAATATAACATCTATTGTTTTTGTTGATTTTGCTAAATAAAAATAAACAGTTTAATATGCAAATGTTTGGCATTAATTCTAATATATATAAAATAATGAAGTTCTTCTGTGACTAGAACCCTAGCTATTTTGATTTTATCTATACTCGTAACGTACATAACCTATAAGGCGTTTCTCAAGTGTCCCTCGTCATTGTTATTGCTGGTGTTCTTTTCTATTTGAAAGGAATAAATCAATGGTGTGTTGATGCTTTAGAAATCTTAATCCAATCTGCATTTTCAATCTATGGACCATCAAATTGTCTTAGCACTCTGTTAATTTCTCACAATATTATTCATTAACACTCTGTTTAACTGTGTGACCCTTGATATACTGTTTTACTGTAATTATCTAATAATATTTTATTTGTCTGTGCAACGCAAAAACAATTAGTCGCATAAAACTGGAAGAAACTTTCTTGGGGAAAACATATGAAGAAATATGACGTTTCAAGACACGATTCTTATCGTCAAGAGCTAACTTCCCCTCAGCTCTCCCGATCAAAATAATCCATAAACCTATCGAAACATTGGTTTGCACAGCGACTGCAACCAAGTTTCCTGCAGATAGTAACCGCAAACACGAACATAAGGAGCAAGATCGAAGTCTCCTACAGGTTTTTTTAAATATACATATATACATCCATCAAGCAATAATTATAGGAAATTAAATGTAGACATTTTTGGGGTAACGCAAACCAGAAACCTCCTAGAGGATCCGTCCCAGATCCTGAGTACTCGTCCTGAGTGGAATATCAGTAAATAGGCTTTAAATATGGACGCCCATTCTTTCTCTGCGTATCTATGCTCCAATAGGTGTTGTATGGCATGACCAAATTTCCACGGAGTCCCTCCCTTAAGCCAGACATACTATTGGTTCTATGAGTAAACCGCGTGAAAGCCGATTACAAAATTGAAAAGCATGAATGCAATTTCTGTTTCTGTTAAGCACTATGGGTCAGTGTACGTGTTCCTGTGGCTTAACGTAAATATCATTTAGTGCAAGTCAAGGTTCTGAAGATATGGGAAATGTATGAGCGAACCTGTCAGAGGACTGCTGCTATTAAAAGACACTTTTCCCGTTTTATATGCTATTACTAAAGTGCACTTATATTAGCTTTAAAATCATGTAATGCAGAGAACCGATACAGTGAAACATGATTGATAGTAAATTAAAAAAAAAAAAAAAAAAAAAAAAAAAAAAAAAAAATAATAATAATAATAATAATAATAATAATAATAATAATAATAATAATAATAAATGTTAAAAAAAAAAGGCAGGTGTGGCTCAGGTCATTAAGCCGCGGACTTGTAAGCGGAAGGTTTGGTTTTCCATTCCCACCAGGACAGCCCTCTGTGACAGGTTTTATCCCAGATTTTTCCTTAGTCCTCATGAGTGCCAAATACCGGGCAGATACCCTAAACTTAGGCTTGGAACGTTTCCTTCCTTTAAAGAAATCATTTCCCAGTTTATCATTTCATCTCATGTATCATCAATGTATATTGCCCATGATGCCTCAATAGTTAAACGGATATGAAACGCTATTAAAAAAAGTATAAAAATCGTTCTTGGCGAGAAGTTTAAGGTCAGCTCTACAACTGCAAAGCTGCAAACACTCGGAGGGGGAATGCGTCATCCGTACAGATTACCGTCGTCCGCCAATGAAGTGGGGGTGGTGAAAAGAGCGAACCGACCCTAAATAAGTGGTGAATGTGGGTGTAACTATACTGGTGGATATAACATGTGCTTATATCTTAATAATATAGAAGTGATTTTATACAGTGGAGATGTAATGCATGAACTGATCTTTACGATCATGATATCACAATGTTGAGAAATATTATGACGTTATGGAAAATTGTACAAAGGCATACTTATGATATTCTCTCTCATAAGTATTCTCTTCTCATAATTTTAGTGGTTGCTGCAACAGTTTTAGTTTCCATTATTCAGTTTGGAGAGGTTAGTTATCGTTTTGGATAGATATATTCATTTGTTATTAAACACTGCAACTGGTTGCGTTCAGCGTGAAACAAATTAGAGGTTATACCACAATATAAACTTTAGCATGTAAAACAGATGATCATCGTGACATACTACCTGAATGACAGCACAATGACGACAGATACCAACATTAAATGGGTTAGCAGAAAATAACACAATCTCAAATTAGGTTTTACATAATTATCCAATTTTCAACTTAATGGGCAGTAAATAAAACACCAACCAAACGATTTATATTTGTAATTTGCAAAAGACAGATTCACGCGAGCTTCATTGGCGTGGATGCATTATTTAAAACTTGATTTTATAACATGTAGCTTGAAACAAATGAGAGGTTATGTCATAACAGAGATGGTTATTGTGCCATGCTCCCAATGACGTATAAGCACAGGACAAAAGCATTCCATAAGGCTGCCAAAAAGCAACAGTCTTATAAATTATGTAAATGTCAGTAGTAGTCCTCTTAAAAATATAATTTACCAAAATGTACAGTAGATAGAACTCATGAACTCTAAAGGCGTACACGTATTATGTAGATATTTGTAGTTCCTATTAAGTATATTCATGCTGATTTTACACGCCTTTCAGATTGACACACACATTTGGACTAAGTGCACACAATTCAATGGGAACTATTTAAAAATATCGGCGTATCGTTAATACTTAAAACGTAAACAAATATAAAACCATTGTCGGATTGATGAATTTTTACATATAGCATTCTAATTCAGGTGTCCTATTATGGCTTGTAAATATAAATACATTTTATTAAAAATAGTGAATTTCTGACCACCACATGTGTGAATATGTTATTAGTATTTAAGGGGGGGACTCAATATTTGCCCAATTCCAGCGACTATAACTATTATGCAGAAATTTATGAGTGCTACATTCTTTTTATGCAGTAAAGTACATATCTTAAGTTTTTTCCTAACAAATATTTTGATAAAAGTTCATTTTGGAACTAATGTAAGTGGATTTTAATGAAAGTTCCATTATTGAAATGTAGAATATAACTATTTTCAATAACAATGCAATACTTTTATTTCTTATTTTTCTTTCAATATAAATGAATTTCTCCTTGAGATGGGTGATATATGACATTGAATAGCTAACAGCGTGTGAATGCTAACAAGGAATAGATTTGTATGTATTCATCATCCTTATGTATAGCTTTTTCATAATAAAATTTTAATAGTAAAACCTGCAATTTTGTTCTTCATTAGGATCAGAGCATGGAAGTTAAACAAAATGCCTTTTCGATCTGGGTGAATATATTTAAGAGTCAGATAGAAATGAACACGCTTCCATTAATTTGGAATCAGTAGGACCAGTTTTTATTTTGCCTTTTTTTTTATGCCTATTTTGGCTTCTGTTGCAAATTTTAAGGTTTAAAGCCCCCCCTTTTATGTGTTTTGAATTGTTATGGCTTTTTTCTGTGATTATTTTTGCATTTTAAAAAGCACATTAGGAATTTCAATATATATCAGTGAAAAAAGTTAAAAAAATTAAATGGCATCTTCACCTCAAAAAATATCTATTAAGAATATTGTTAAACATTTGTTTGTTTTCAAGCAGTCAAAAACTTTCTCCTCAACCCATTCACTTAAGCTCTTTAAAAAGCAAAATCTTCATTATGAAAGAAACACAGTTACCTCAGGCATACGAATAACATGAAATAGAGAGGATGAGGGAAATACTTTAAATTTAATAGTCCTTGCAAATGATCTGTGCAAGACAAATCTAGCGAATTTGTGTTGGGGATAACTTATCAACTGCATAAATGTAACAAAAAATTGCAAGCGAGAAAGATGAAAGCAGTACAGCTGTGAAATAACCTCTCTATAATGTGTTCAGTATGAAAGCAAGAGAGATACAATGTGTTCAGTATGGAAGCAAGAGAGATACTAACTTGATTCCCCTATAAATGCAAAAACAGAAAATGAACTGAACCAGAAACCACTACACATTTTTGCTCATTTTCCAGGACTATTCATAACTACTTTACTTTGTCTTGATCAACATTTCCATGATGTCCTGAAAGGAGATTGTTATGTTGTAACTGGTGTGAGTCCTTCTGAAATAGCTTATTTTAAATATACTTCAATCACTTCAGTGGAAGTAAAACAGTCTTTTTCCATGATGAAAAATGTTCTCTCTGACAAGCAGAGGACTATGACAGTTGGTACCTCGAAAAAACATCCTCTTGTTACTTGTAATCAAGAAAATTGAGCTTAAGCACTTTAATTATGGGATAAAGAAATTAAGTATCTTAAATACTTTTATAATTTCATTAATAATGGGTGGTATTACTCTCTGCTTTTACTTATAATAAAGGGCTATTTTAATTACATTATTGCTTATTTTCAGTATTTTAAATGCTTTTTTGCCTGCCTATTTTAATCAAAATAAATGATTAAACTTCCGGGCTCAGGTTATGATCAAATGAAAGTGAGTCTGCATTTCATTCAACAAACATTCATTTGAAAATAAAACAAATACTTGAATAAAGCTTTTTATTCATTTGCCTTTTGAAATGAAAGGGCAACTTTATGCAGTTAAACTCTGGGTTCCTTCTATGTTCTATTTAGTAAGGAATTCCAATTATTATCATCATAAAGACCATTGGTAGTTGGTATTATGTGCTTTAAAAATACATGCCATAAGCATTTTATTTCTAAACATGAGTTTCATTTCAATTTAATTTAATTTATTAATCCTCTAAAATCAATGCTGTACATAATACTTTGATACAGGATATGTCAATAGTTCAATTTATACAATTTAGATATATTAATAAGTTTATTTACAATATATAACAGATTAAATATGACTACAAGATAGAAAGATAATGTGATACAAGCTAGTTAACACGATGACTTATGATATGGATATTTATTAAATTGCAGATATTCCTTTACTCTACAAAAGCCAATGCTCCTGCAAGAAAGCCTTTGTTCTAGACTTAAATACTTTACAGTTTTCTATATTTTTAGTGACTTTGGGAAGGGCATTATATATCATTATACTGGCTTGAAATACTCCATTTTTATACATTGTAGTTCTGGCAGAGGTTATGTGAATGTCATTATTTCTAGTATAATGTGTATGAAAATTTCTGTTATCTTGGAAAGTAAATCTATTCTTTTTTGCGAATAAGACTGTCCCTAATATGTAAGTACATGCCAATGTAAGTATACCAAGTTTATTAAATAGAGGTTTACATAAGTATAACTTCTTTTCACCACATATAATACGAATAGCTTGTTTTTGCTTAATAAAAACATCTTTAGCTTCTGGCAAATTTCCTCAAAATATTATTCCATATTTCATTACTGAATGTATATGAGCATAATAAGCTATTAAAAGTATATGAAGGCTGACATTTTGGCTTAAAATTCTCAAGACATATATATTCCTGCTTAATTTGCTTAGAAGGTATTTAATATGTGATTTTCATTTTAAATTATTCTGAATCCACAGGCCTAGAAAGTTTGTTTCAGTTTGTATGAGATTAATTTGTTATTCATTTTCACTTCAGGAATATTATTATTATTATTTGAGCTATCAATAATATGAAACTTAAGACAAACTGTTTTATCAGTGTTTAAGACGAGGTTGTTATTAGCTGTCCATGATACCAAATCATTACAGGTGTATCTTAATGAGTTATTTAACATATCATTGGTATCTGTTATTAGTAAATTAGTATCATCAGCAAATAGTATAGTGTTACACGCTTGAATGTTATTTGTTAGGTCATTTATATATAAAATAAATAGAAATGGGCTGAGAATAGAACCTTGCGGGACTCCATATGTTATATCAATTAAATTAGATCGGACTGCTGAGAGTTAGTTGGCTAGTTAGTTCTCGGAGCATTCATTGAGTTCGTGGAGCAGCCACAGAGACCTACGAACATTGAACCTGTCATATACAATTATCACAATAGCTCTCAATCTGTATTTACAAAAATTTGTCTGCATCTACATAAATAATTACAATAAAAATAAAAAAGAACACTTAGAACAACTCAACCAAACAACAAAAACAGACAAGTCACTTAATCATACAAATTTTATTATATACATGTTTACATATACATTCTGTTATTTAAAAATTATATATTCTGTTATTTGTTTCCGGTTTGTGAGGTAAGATTCAACCCAATTATATCTGGTCCTCTTATACCAAAATCAAACAATTTCATTAACAAAATTTGATGGTTAACAGTCTCAAAAGCTTTACTTAAACTTAAGAATATGCCAATGGCTTTATCTTTATTATCTAAGGCAGTTATAACACTGTTAAGAATGTGTATATTGCAGTCTCAGTAGATTTTTTGTATCAAAATCTATGCTGTGAGTTAGTGATTATATATTTTTTTCAAAAAGTGAAAGAAGTCTCCTATACATTATTTTTTCAAATATCTTTGAGAATATCGAAGGAATGGAAATTGGACAGTAGTCTCAGTCTTTTTCCCTTTTTTGTGTAGGGGTATAACCTTAGATATTTTTAATATGTCAGGGAATGTTCTACTAGATATGAATGTGTTACACAGATGAAAAAGTGGTCTAATTATGTACGCACTGCACTTTTTTATAATTATATCTGGTATGTCATCAACACCTGCAGAATATGTATTATTCAATCCATTTATTGTATTAATCATTTCCTCAGTTGTAAATTCATAAAGATATATAGAATTTATATTATTGGTAGTACTAGTCTTTACAGTGGTGTTGAAATGTCCATTATTGTTTTGAACCAATTCTTTAATTATTTCTGTGAAATAAGTGTTAAAACATGAAGCAACTTGAGTTGCATCCGTAATCTTTCTGTCATAGTAATTAAGTTCTATATTACTTTGGGTATGATGGAATTTATTAGTCATTTGGTTTACTATTTGCCATATAGCTTTAGTTGTATTATTAGCATTTTTAATATGATTATCAATGCTATTAATTTAAGATAAAAGATAAAATAATTTTAAGTTTTACTGTGCATTATATCTCAAGTGAAATGAAGATTTTAATATGCTGTGAAGAAATAAAATAAAATTATTTGTAAGTTATTTGTCTTTAAAGGAAATCAGAAATTTTATTTTCAAGTAGAATAGTTGAAATGCTTAACCATATGCAAACATGTTTTAAGTTTATCTCATTCAAGCACACATATTAAATTATTCCTATGCATCTTATGAAATATATTACGATATGTCCCATTTTTCTGTTTATATCTCTAGATCTCACTCCTTTAACATTAATAAAACATATTAAGTATTTTCATCTTCATTTTTCTTAACTTATGGTTACATTGCTTTTGTAACGTAGATTGTTGATAAACATTGCTGATACTTATATGGCAAGCTTTAATAAATCAAAATATTTCTTTAAAGCTTTTTGAATTGAATTAAAAATATATATAATTTGTTTTCTCTGAACAAGAATAATTTTAATCATTTTTATAAAAAATATTTTATTATCCAGTACTGCTGTTGTTAAGATAAATGTTTAAATTTTATTTCAGGTTTGGATGGTATGGAGTCAAGACAAATATGAAGCGGTTTTCAATTCTTTTAGTGATAACATAGTAGGACGGTCATTGCAAAGCCGACTTTGTCAGAATGTTCCCATTGACGTGGTGTATACTTGGGTAAATGGATCAGACCCTATGTTGCTTGAGCAACTACAGAAATATAAAATTCAGCTTCTTGAAGAGACTTCAAAACGATGCTCTTATGCAGATTGTGTTCCATCACATTTTGTTACATACAGGTAAAGATATTGAGTGGTGTATTCCAGTTTTAGAGCAAAGATCTTCCCAAGTGTTTCATGTTCATTTCTTCATTGCCATTGTAAATGACAGAGACTGGAATAATCCAATGTTCTGAAGATGACTTGCCAAAAAGGCTGGCCTATTACAAGTCTGAACACCGAATTTGCATAGTCCTTACTAAGAAATTGTGTATGAATTATTTATCAAGTAGTGAACAGTTTGTTTTGTTACTCCAATTCCCCAGAAAAGCTCTTAAATAGATGTTCAAAGTAGATTAAATTTGAACTGAGCATTCTTAATTTTAACTTAACATATTAGGGTGAACTTTATTCTGTTCAAGACTATTCAGTATGCTTTGAAACATTATTTTTTTTTAATAATAGAGCAGGCAGCAGTGTGATCCTGCCTTATTTGAAATAAAATGTGTATTATGCATAATAAATTTATTGTTGGCTGTTTATATGATAAATGCTCTGAACAGAATCATTATTGCTAATAGATATTGTACCAGTCTTTGTTTTGTGTCATTTTCAAATGCAGTTTGTGATACTTTTCCCTGAAGCAGCTTCTAAAAGCTGTAAAGATGCATTTCATAAAATTTACTCAGAAGTCAGTAGTTTTCATCCTTTTAGATTGTAAGCAACGTGAAATCGAATAGCTGTAATAAATGAATAAATACTTTTTAAAACATTTACCAGGTTAACAATATCCTTTAGTTTGAATATTACTCAGAGTTTCATGATGTTCAGCGAGAAGTTGCTTGTAGTTGCATGAAAACAGAATTGCAAATGTGAATGAATTAATTATGATCCTACTTTTTGTTTTTTAAGTTTTTCAAAGTGAGAAAGCTTTCTTGCATAGGTAGGTTATCCCAAACACATCAAATGTTTGAGAGAAACATTTTAGTATCTTTTGTTCCCCAGAAGGTTATGAATGATTTTTTTTTTCAAACAAATAATTCAGTATATCCTAAACTTAGGTATTAATTTTTTTACACTAAACTCCATTTACTCACATAAAAGTAAGACGTGTTTCGAGAATATCTCTCCCATCTTCTCCTCAGTCCTTATAAATGGCAAATGCCGGAGAGGTACCCTAAACTTATGCCTGGAACGATTCCTTCCTTAAAAATAAAAATCCTTTCCCAATATATCATTTCATCTCATGTATCATCAGTGTCCATCACCTGTGGTGCCTCTGTAGCAAAAACGGGCTTTAAACACTATTCATTCATTCTCCCATCTTCAGTTGCTCACCGAACCGCCGTTACTCGAAATGATGGCTGGATACCCAGATGTTTCTGTGGTGGCCTCTGTTGGTTGAAGTAGGAAATTGCTGAGTTCATCCATAGGAGGAAACTCAAAATTCATTAGGTTTTTCTATTTTTTAATATAAAATTTTTTTCCCAAGTGGATAACTCCAATGGATTGTGAAGATGTTTCAGCAGTTTAATTTCCGGTTTTATTTCATGGTTTTTGGTCCAAAAGTGAGCTGCTACTGCTGATTTATCCACCTGCTTAAACCGAATATTCCTAAAATGTTCTTTCCTTCGAATTTCCAAACCTCTCTTTGTTTTGTCTATGTAGTTCTGCTTACAATCTGCACATTTTATTTTGTAAATTTCTGATTTCTTTTCTGTTGATATGAAGTCTTTTACTGTGCAATCTAATAAATTCTTGATGTTGTATCTGTTCTTTGGGGCTCACATTATCCCATGTTCTTTGAAAATTTTCTGGAATTGTTGTGGTAAATTGGATGGTAGGTGAAACTTTTGAATTTGTATTCTTCTTTTGTGTTTTTCAGTGTGGAAACTTCCCTTATCCCTTTTTGTCTTTTAGATTTATTGATAATTTTGGTCACTGTGTCTTTGTTGAAACCATTGATTATGTTATTAAAGACTCCATATCAACAGAACAGAAATCAGGAATTTATGAAATAAAATGTGCAGATTCTGAGCAGAGCTACATAGACAAAACAAAGAGAAGTTCAGAAATTCGGAAGAAGGAACATTTCCGCACCTAAGTACTAACAAATTTTCTCTTTGCTCTTTTTCCCCTGATTGTCTCCAATTTCTTAACTCTTGAGTTACTCTGTTCTTTGCCATTTGACAATCTTTATCAAACCATTTCCTTTTGTTATCATCGTAAACCCTTGCTTTCATATCATTCCCGACCTATTTCACATTATAATGTAATTTCTCGACTGCTTGCCCTACTTTAATAATATTTATTAAGCTCTCTATTCATGTATCTAAAATTTTAGCTCTTTCCAAGTTAAACTCTTTACAAAATGAGTGATATTTCTCTTCCCTCCATTTACATGGCCCAAACTGTCCACAGCTTTCTCTAAATACTTCCTTCTTCTCTCCCCTTGCTTCCCCCGATTTTAATCTCAGTGGGAAGTAACAGGTTGTTAGTACCAAATTTATAACTTCAAAATCTCTAATCAAATTATATGTTAGCACAACATTTAATCCACCACACTTTCCATTCTTGTTTGCAAATGTAAACTCCCATCTAAATCAGATTCTCTCATTCCATTACATGGCATAAGATTATTTTCTTCACAGAAATCTATAATTTTTTTCCCTTCTTTATTTAGGAATTTGTCCTTGCTCTACCTTCTAATTCAAAAACCATATCACACTCTTCATTTAGGTTATTTAACTGTATCTGTTCTTCTCTTATCCTTGCATTATAGTCACCTGTCACTGTTATTTCATTTGCTTATATTTATTTCAAAGCTCTGCAATACCAAAGCTTACTTTTCTAAACACATTTGTGCCATAGTACTCTGATGTACTAGGAGAGTTACACACATAGCCACTTTGGGTAAATATCAAGAAAAGACAGTCACAACACTGAGTTACTCCCTAACTCTTTTTCTTCCCTTACTGCAAATCCTTTTTCTTTCCTCACAAAGCATCCCAAGACAGTTGATACCCTTCCTTTATTCTGAATTTTTACACCCCTTACACTAAAAACATAAAATCTTGTGATACATTTACTTTCTTTGCCAGCCATGTTTCAGCTACTGCTATCACATGTCCCACTTTTAACACTCACAAAATTTCACCACTGCACACCTTTTCCAGTAAACCTTCAACATTCTAACTCATTGTTGATAATATGAATCCCTATACCAACCTTTATCCAACTTCACTTGACTTCTAGTGCATATTTGTATCACTTCCCTTATGCTTCTGCCATTCTTCAACTTTCAGGAATTATTTTAGATAGGAATTCTTTCATTATCTAAATGTAAAAATATCATTATTTTCTAAAATTCCTATGTGAAACATAGGGCATTAACAAACTTCTGCCATTGGAGTCTGTTCTGTGCCATAGCCTTGATTTCCAGTCAGATTATCATTTCCTCTTCTACACTCCATTTCCATGTATTTTTTTATCTACTTCTACATTTCATCCTTGTAAATTCCATTCTAAGGCTTGTTTGGCAATATTTTTTCCATCGCTTAACAGAGTATGCCCAATTCACCTCTATTTCCTTTGGTGGATCTCAAACTCCATTAGTATTTGTTTTGTTATTTCCCACAATTTCTGGTTTGAAACAACTTTCAATCACCATATCCTGAAGATGTTTTCCTTAGGCAACTACTTACAAATGTTTACAGACTTCTTATCGAGCTTGTGTTAGTCTTTCATGTTTCACAGCCTTACCATAGAACTGTTTTGACATTTGTACTGAAAATTCATAGTTTTGTGTTGGTATGAACCTCTGTTGATTTCCAAATCTGTTTCAGCATTCACAAATGCATCCTTGGCTTTATTAATTCTGTTCTTAATATATTCCTCTGTTTCTTCTCCTATAGTGATCATGCTACCCAAGCAACTGAAACAATCAACTTATTTTGCTTGTCTAAAATGTGCCACATATTATTTCTAGAAATCTAAAAACAAGTTTTCTTATAATATCTGTATGTGAAACTGAAACACCAGGCAATTGCCCAACAAATTGCCTATACATTGTTCAACAAGATTCTATTTTCACATAAGAATCTTATGCAAATATTTTCTGTTCTAGTGTATTTCTTGAAGTTGCATCTCAGTACACTAAATTTAATTTGCACATTACTATAGTAACTGGCTTGTTAAGAACAGTTACCACCATCTGACTTGGTACCTGAACTATGAATTAGAGCAGGGTGGTTATGGAATGTGATTAGTTACTCAGCTGTTGAAATGCTGACTAGGCTGCAGAGTAGTAAATTTATTACTCTGCAGCATAAAATATGTAGCATTCTCTATTCTTAGGTATTACAGAATTGCCTTGAAGAAGCATATAGCCCTTGCACCATACTAACTTAAAAAAATCTTAATAATAGCCCTTAGCTTTGCTGAATTACTTTTTAGTGGTCAAACTGTCTCTCTCTCTCTCTCTCTTTTTCCAATATGGACATCAGCCATTAACTATCAACAGGATAATGGTTATGAATTTATAATCTTAAAGTTATTTGCAGTGAAATAGTAAAATAATGTTGATATGGAGCTGGTTTGGTAACACAAACAGATAAGAGAAATTGCCAGTGGCAGTCCACTTTTGGTCAAAAAACCTGAAATTGATAAAAGAACAGAATTATTGAGACATCTTTGCAAAACCATTGGAACTAACAACATGGGGAAAAAATTTACATCGAAAATAAAAAACTGCATCATGAAGTTCTACAACCGCCTGCAATGTATGCTTCTACCAGTTGGTCTTCTGCTTATAATGGGAGTGAATGTTCCTGAAACATGTACAATTAAAAAAACAAGTAAGTGAAGTATAAGTGTCACCAAACCAACTTTATATCAACATTATTAGGCTTATGATTATTGCTCTCAGATAATGCTGAAATAATTATGCAGGTTAGGTAGTGCTACAGTGTGCATTCCAGTAAATTTTCAGTTAGGAAAATCACATAACATAACAGTAGTTTGAGAGTCTTGTGATACTTGTATATTGTTATTGATTCAGTTGTGAAATTATTGAAGACCAACTTTGGGTAGGAAACAGTGTCTGTTTTAATTACATTATTTCAGTATAGAGTTCTAGTTGTGTTATGAACGTAAAGGCCATGACAATAGCAACAACATACTAGCTTTTTAATAGTTAACCAGTGCTATTTGCTTTCAATTCATAACAAAGCAAGAAACATTTGCTAATCTTAAACTTTGTATATTTAATATTAAGGCCCATAAAGATGAATCATTTACTGTTAAATTCTACATAAAATATATTTTGTAATCTAGGTTATAAAATAATAAGGAACAGTAGAGATGAAATGGTTAGAGGTGAAGCAGTAGAAAGTAGCTTAAAGAATGCTGGTAAAGATGACATTTAACTCTTTCTCATACTATTACAGTATTTCTTACATAAGACATGGTGTAATTTTTTATTCATTCTGTGCAGGCATTCAAATAAGAGCTTAATTGAAGTATATGAATTATTTACTCTGTTATATATTTGCAATAATTGCAGAATATATCCAGAATACTTTAAACTTTTATTAAGAAATGTTATGTCATATCTTAGTTTTTAACTGTACGTAAGCTGCATAATGCCTGTAGAAAATGTTCTGTATGTATTAAAAACTATATTATGGGAGGAAATTCATTTTTGAAATAATCTTTATGTAGGCAAAGATTGGAGGGGAGAATTAAATAAGATAAATTTAAAACAAACTGCTTGAAGTTAAACCATGGATCATTGTCTTCCTGTGCCAATGCTCTAATCACTTGAACTTGAGTCTGCTTATGATGCAGTTTTCTTCCAACATAACTGTGAATAATTTTTTTCCCCATATATTTTTCCATTCCAACTTTTCTTTACCTTTGAAATGTGTAAAAGAATACTTGCCAATTCATTCTTCTATAGTTAATTTTTTTCTTCATAGCCAGTTTCAATACATTGTGCAATGGTCACATTCAGGTAACAAACTGGAGGGGTGTATGGGTTAGTTACTGTTCATAACTTCTACAGGCAAGACAATGTTTACCATGGCAACTGTTGTAATAATACAGCATGTTTTCCTCCCCCATCAATTTTCATCATGCAGGGTAGTGGCCATGTAGAAAAAATCACACTGTAGTATGTTTAACTTATAAGCTGGGACTAAACATGCTTACGTTTCTTAAATCACATGACTTAGATCCCGTTGATAACATTTGAGGTTTCCAAAGTATATATTATTTGGCAAGTAATGTGAGTCATGTGTAAGAGCATGGTATCACAACGATTCAATTTCTGCATGATTTTAGAATGGTTCACCCTTCCAATTATGTAATGGTACTTGGGCAGCAACCACCTACATCTTGATATTGTGTGCATGACATCAATCTCAAGCACTGGTTTCAGTAATTGATATTAACAAATTAGCCATATTAATACATGTGAATTTAAAAATAGGATGTATAAATTTTATCCCATTCATACAAATTTAAAAATGAATGTACATATCTTATCCCATTTGAATCTAATCATCTATACAAGTAAATATTGTCATAGTTTATTACAATGGAATAACTATCTTGATAAATATAACATTTAATTTTGTGTCGGAACCAATACAGTGAAGCGACTATTATGTTCTTAATTATCTAGTGAGTCAATCTGATAATTAAGAACATAACTGTCTTGCTGCTTATGTTACATGCTGTTTTGAATTAGAACAGGTTAAATGTTGATATTATTGTTTGATTTAGTTGAACTACACACTCTACAAGTGAAGCTTTAAGAGCTTCAATTATATGATTGACTTCATTGTGGAAGTTCCAATTAACATTTTAATTTTAAAGGTTAAATGTTGCTAGATGTATGATGAATGCAAGAATTAACTTTGTATATTTTGTGTAGGAAATGGCTGGAAGATGAGAAAATTCTTAGGAGCATTTATCTTCGTCCAGATAACAAGCAAGAAACTGAAGCAATAATACACAAAGTGAAAATCCCTAAGGGCAGTTCTAACTCTCAAATACAAAACTGGACTATGATAGACCTGTGGTCATCAGAATTAGCAGCAGCTTATATGCAGCATTTCATGCAAAGTAGTCTTACAAATCTTACACTTCATCAAGCACATTGGACATCAGGTAGCAAGTCTGTCATTTTGTACTTACTACATAAATTTTTATAAAATTAAACTAACTTTCAAGTTAGTGGAATTTGTAAAACACTGCAGGATTATCAGAGGGAATACATAAGTTCTATTAAAACTAAATAAAAACTTTTTTGAGAAAATGTTGGTTTATGCCAACTCTTATATTTAAAATGTTTTTATGAATAGAGGACATTATTGTAATAATTCATGTTCAAGTTATGATATCATAGAAAAACTTTTTAAATAATATCCATATTTTTTATATATGATCTAAAAAACGTTTTTCTCTGTATCCCTGTGCAGCACTTCATTTGTTCTACAGAAGAATATATAACTATGTTAACCAATAAGCTGAATTATTTATTAATCTATGTTTTAATAATTTAGTTTTGTGGTAAAACTAATATAAATAAAAATTTTAAAAGAAAATGAAAGAATTGAAATTCTGATAATAGTACAATGTAGTGTATGAAAAGTACATGACAAGAATGTAGATAAATATCAACATTAACTGTAAATGCCCCAAAAGCATTTGTGCTGTAAATGGAAAAAAATGTAAAATACTCAACTATTGTATTGAAATTTGCATATAGGTATGAAGCACAAGGATGAAGCAAAAACTTACCTAAAATAATTAAGTGAGTTATTAAGTTATTACAGCACAATGTTAACAGTTTGGAATCTGTGGTCCCATGTAACTGCCCTTAGAATTAGACAGTGTATTTATTAATGTAACAAAAAATCAAATTTCCATGTTTGTAGTATGTCTTCCATTTTTCCCCACCAGGATGATAAATATACTCACTTTTTAGCAGTTCCTCATTTATTTTTCAGAGTTGCCAACCATTATATAATTGTACTACCATGTTTGACCAATTTTTACTTGTGAATAGGAAGCAGGCTGTCAGCCCGTAGTGAACTGAAAGAAGCAAGTAGAGACTGTCAGCCCATAGTGAGCTGCGGTAAACTACTGGGTCTTCCAGTTTCTACATTCACCTAAGTTTAGATTTAGGTCAATATGTATATAAGAATGGATTGGGGATTCCATTTTTTGCCAATTGTTGCCCTGTAGTTTTTTTTAGTCATACATTGTGTCATTTTGCATTTCTTTTTGATATTTCTGTACAATTGCTCTCATGTCAACCATTTTTAACTTTTTATGCACTATGTTCACATGCAATATCCCTTCCCAATCACCCTTCCATATTTCCCTTCACTGTATAGTAGGAAGGAAGGAAGGAAGGAAGGAAGGAAGGAAGGAAGGAAGGAATTTGCCTTTATTTAGCTTTTCCCCTTATCCCTCCAATTATGCACTGCTATCTAGTATATTTCTAGTTATTGGTACAATCATTATGCCATCATTTTCTCCTTCTTGGTTGGGTAAAAGTCTGTGCACTTGTTCAGGGTGGTGCTTTCAATGCATTTACTTCACCTCCTAATAATGTTTATATTTATTTTCCTGTTATTTTAGGTTAGTTTAAAACTTCCGCTATGCTACATACCAATATACAAGATTCACCATTATTATCAATATTTTGGGGGGGGGGGATAAAGTAGCCTGCCTCCATGTGGTGTCCCCTGGATAATGCAAAATAGGCTACAACATTATGCAGAAGTTAGCCAATAGCAATATAATGCACAAGAGAGAAAAGAGAGAATGGAAAACAATACTTTTTAATACATTAACTTGGAATACCGGTGGATTCACCAAAAGCATAGCAAAAAAGCAGTACTTAGATGAAATTATTAGAAAATATGATGTAGATGTTTTTGGCATCTTAGAAGCAAACTGTAACGTTGACGATATTAAGTACTGTAAATATACAAACTATCATCTTTATCATCTGAACAAAAGAAGACAAATAGCTAGTAGTATAATTGTTGGAGTCAAAGCAAACTTAAGTTCTAAATTTAAAATAATCAAAGAAATGAATGAGCAAGATAAATCAGAAATTACACAACTAAATGTATATAAAAATGAAAAAAAATATACAGTTTACAGCCCACCTAACAATCAGAATCTAAATATAGAGATAATAGAACCACAGAAGAAAACATTTATCTTGGGAGATTTTAATGCACACTCAAGAAAATGGGGCTATAAAGATGTAGACCCTGCTGGTAAGTTACTACAGGATTTTATAAATACTAAACAGGTGCAGCTGATATATCAGGATACAGATCCTAATATACATTTGCATTATACAGGAAATTCCACTAATCCAGATCTCATAATAGTATCTGAAGACCTACATAGTAGCACAAGAAGATTAGTTACTGAAGATGGAGGAAGTGGACATAGAGCTATAATCACAATCACAGATACTAAGAAACATAGTCCAAATATTGAAAAGATATACCTGGAATTTTAAAAAAGCTAACTGGACTAAATATAAAAAAAATATTGTAAGTGAAGTACAAGGATTAGATTTAATAAAGAACGTAAATCAAGTGATTAAGGAATTTAATGACATAATGTTAAAATCAGCAAAGACAAACATCCCCAGAGGAAAACCAAAAAAATATAAACCTTTTTAGAACAAAAAATTTGAAACACTAAAAGCAGAAAGAAATAGTGCTAGAGATAGCACAAAACAATAAAAATAAGGATGATGTAATAGAATGGAAGAAAAAAGATGCAATCTACAGACGAGAATTAATCGTATCCAAACGACAATGCTATGATAAATTCTTAACCAGTTTGGACTATAGAACCAATAGTACCAAAGTATACAAGCACATTAATAATGTTAGCGGAAAGTACGACAATAGTAATAAAAGTATATATATATATATTAAAAAAGGAATAAGGACATATACAATAACAAAGGTATAGCTAACAAATTTAACCAACATTATAAGAAAGTTAATACACTAGGAAAACACCTGACAAAAGAAAATACAACATTAAAAAAAATCCAACACGATAGAAATAGAAAAAATGCAAACAGTATCTCTGGATTCAAAGTTCCAATTGGAAGAATTAGAACAGGCAATGAAAACACTAAAAAATAAAAAGCAACCAGGATCAGACCTTATACATTTGGAGTACATTAAGAATCTTAGAATAAGAGCAAAAAAGATATTATTGGAAATTGTTAATAAAATATGGTTTGAACAAGAGAATATGCCATCAGGCTGGTGCAAAGCATTAGTAATACCGATTTTAAAACCAGGAAAAACTACAAATAAAACAAAAAGTTACAGACCTATATCATTGTCCTCAATTCTGGCAAAAATACCAGATAAAATGGTAGTTAATAGATTAATATATTACCTTGAAACAAACAGATGAACAGGCTGGATTTAGAAGACAATATTCAACAGTTCACCAAACGTCAAGACTAATACAGGATGTGAAAAGTAAACTAACTAACAATATGTCAGTAGTTGCAGTATTCATAGATTTTCAAACAGCATTTGATCTAGTATGGAAAGAGATGTTAATTAAAAAATTAATACAAATGAATTGTTCAAAAAATATAATTAGATGGTATAGAAGATTCCTACAGCAAATATGAATTGCAGTTAAATGGAAGAATACATTATCCAAATACACCCAACTCAAAACTGGAGTGGCACAGGGTGTAGTATCCAGTCCGTTATTATTTAATATATATATATATATATATATATATATATATATATATATATATTAGCGATATGCCAAAGACTATAAAGCAAACCGAAATAAACAGTGCAATGTATGCATATGATGTAGTTATATGGTCAGCTGAAAAAAATGATAAGAATGTATATATCAGACTAAAAGAAAAAATGTCTTAGATAAACTAGCAAATTGAGCAAAATTAAATAATATGATCATTAATGCAGCCAAAACTAAATATCAAATCTACACCATGAAACACTTAGATGAAAGTGAAAAAAACTTAAAATTTGAAATTAATGGAAGTCAATTAGAATATGCAGAAGAAATAAAATATTTGGGAATAGCACTGGACAGGAAATTAAAAATGAAAGACCATGTACAAAATTTCATACAAAAGGCCATAAAACAAAGTAACATATTGAAAAGATTAGCTGGATCTAAGTGGGGCAGCTCAATGGAAGTTTTAAATGAAACATATAATAGATATATAAAACCAGTACTAAAATATGGATGTGAACTACTACTAACAGCAACAGAAGAAAAAATTAATAAGATTGAGAAATGCCAAAATCTATGTTTAACACTGATAACAGGTGCCATGAAAACATCACTAATAAATGCACTTCTGGCCGGAATGAATCCAATGAATCCAATGAAAGCCAGCATTGAAACACAAGCGGCACAATTATACATAAAATTAAAAACAAACCCAGGTAAACATCAATGGTTTCATCAACTACCCAAAGAACACAAACTAAAAACACAGATCACAAACAAAGCTTATTTAGAGAAGAATTACAATTATTTAAACCTGGCAGAGAAGAACATCCCACATCCCTCAAGAACTAATCCAAAGGATTATATTAAGATAGTAACAGATAAAAAACTGACAGAACAATGAAATAAACAAGAAGACTCAACAAAGGTGTGCAGAACTATAGCACTTGAGCATCCACACAACCAATTCCCTGAAACAGAGTGGCTTAGAATTTACAGAGGTGGATCTGCAGACAAACAGAGAAATAATGTGGGAAATGGTATATATTGTAAATATTTCTTGCATTATTTCACACTGCCTAGACAATCCACAAGTTACGAGGTTGAAATGGTGGCAATACAATGATCGCTGGAACACATATACTATAGGACTGATATGAAAGAAAATAAAGTAATGATTCTTACAGACTCAGTTTCTGCTATGCAAGCTATAGAACAATATGATAGTTCATATGAATCTTACAATGTAAGGGACATAAGATCTTATTATAGATTACTCCATACAAAATTTCAGCAAATAATACTACTGTGGATACCAGCACATGTGAGAGTGATAGGTAACGAGAATTCAGACTTTCTGGCCAAAAAGGGGGTAGTGCTATATTCAAAACCAATAAAGCCCTGTGAATTAAATGTAAAATTAAAAAGTATCGAAACAACCGTAGAACAAAAATATCAACATAATATTCAAGTGGAAATATCTAATAAACAAGGAAGGAAGAAGTTGCTCATTTTAGACTGGCCACTGGACTTGATTGTCTGGCGGAACATCAACACAGATTTGGTTTTATGAATGATAACACATGTAAGATCTGCAACACTGACAAGATTCTAAACGGAGAACATCTATTGGAATGCACAGAACTGAGGAAAGCTGCACTTGACGGGAAAATACACAAATTATATTGGCTGGCCAGGGAAAATTTGATGGATCAAAATCCTGCACATTGGATCAAAATCAACTATTTTTAATGTTTAAATTAAAAGAATATAGTTCATTCATTGAAATACTGTTTTGTGTAGAAATTAGTAAATATTTAAGTACTGAATTATAAAGTTATATTTGCACCATGATTTTGGTATGTTAATAGGTCTATTAGAATTAAAATAGATTCAGAAAAATGTAAAATCCATTAAATGAGTAAGCTGTTATGTGGATATATATTTAAAGATCTTCTTTTTCAGATGATATTAAAAAATGTTATAATTTTAAAATATTACCGATAACTAGGGAGCGGATTCTTATGTAAATAAATATTTTTATGTAAATACCTATTTTCATATAATGTTCCATAAATACATAAATCTGAATTAATCTTTGATTCTTGCTATTATTTATTCTGCATAATTTTTAATTTATTCTGTTATAAATATATATGATATATTTACAAATTACTAGTATTGCATTATAGGTATCAGAGAATGTTCACCATATCATGGTGCCTAAGGTAAATAGAATAGATTAGGATGTTATCAAACTTGCTGACACCCTTATAATTCCCCATGTGCTATCTGCATATTTCATAATATGTTTATACTGCTAGATTGAGCGCTTGCGATAAAGTATGTGAATGATGCATACAGACTGCATTCATTCTTCAATTCTTATGAACAAGTGTTTTGTGTAACTAGTGCTCTTGAAAATATGCAGAAAGTTAAATCGCATCTTCAGCAATATGTAGACAAATTTAAAAACATATTTACCATGAATAGTAAACTTTTGTTTTGCCAACCATGTGAAAAACAGTAAGTACAGATCAGTGTTCATAAGTCACTCAACATTTATCTGGAAATAAACATATTACTGCTGCAAATCATGTGAATTCACGACAATCATTGATAGGTGAACCAGCATATGCAATTGTAGGACAATCAAAGTGCTCCCAGTATTATTTAGATTTATGCAGAGCATTTGGAGCAGCCAATATCCCACTCAAAAAAGTCAATAATGTTCAACCTAGGAACTTTTTGACTAAATATATCAACAGTGAGCCTCCTGAAGAATCAACATTAAGAAAAAAGTACCTTTCCAAATGCTATGATGAAATTTTGCAAAAAATTAGCGCAGATTGAAAATGAAAAACTTTGGGTAAGCATTGATGAAACCCAAGATTCAAGTTTCAAAAAAATAGGAAATGTTGTGGTCGGTGATATTGAAAAATGATGAAATAATGAGCAGTCATATTTAGTGGCATGTAAAGAATATCTGCATCAAATAATATAATGATTGTTAGGTTATTCAATCAAACTATGCATAAGATATGGCCAAATGGTATAAAATGAACAATGTATTACTCTTTCTGACAGATGGTGCACCATACATGATAAAAGCAGGCAAAGTCCTTTCAGTGAGTATTCCAAAAATGATTCATGTCAATTGTGTAGTTCATGCTCTTCGTAGATTATGCGAATGTATCAGACTCCCATATGCCAACGTGGGTAGGCTGGTATCAAATGGGAAAAAAATATTTATTAAATCACCATTGAGGATTGATCTCCTCAGAGAAAAAAATTCCAGTCTTCCTCTTCCCCCTGTGCCAGTGGTCACATGCTGGGGCACTTAGTTAAGTGCAGTTTTATACTATGCAACAAATTTGGAAAGGTGTAACTTCAATGGGCAGAACAGGGTGGAAGAAAATTGTTAATTAAAGCAATAGTTTATGCAAGGATAATTTCCTGGAATGATCCACAGATTGCAGCTGTAGTTCCAAACCATATCAAAATTTACCATCTTCTACAGAAATAGATTTGCGATAATGTTTAACTTGGTGAACGACCTTAATAAGTATTACTTTTGGCTGCAGCATAGACATACACATGTTGGAAAAGTTACAAATATCAAAAAGTATACAATAATTATATTCTTTGTGAGGAAGGGTATGATAGCAATGGAAATTCATAGAGGTATGGCAAATATTCTAGGGAACCTGTACCATAATTTTCAACTTTTTAAATGGGTCATCAAGTTTAAGCATAGCTGTGAAAGCTTAGAAGATGAAGCTCAGTGGATAGCCAAAAACTGCCACAATATCGAAAATTGTTGAAAAAAAGGTATATGTTATTCAAGGATCATCAACTAAAGGTTTCAGGAATAGCCTTAAGTCATAGGATTTCAGAATTAATATTTCACATTTTGACTGAGGAATTTTGCAAGAAAAAAATTATCTGCCAGATCAGTGCTGCGTCTGTTGGCACTCAATGAAAAGCCAACCCACAATACAATGCCTGAGCAAAGCTTGGTGCATTTCAGAGACATCCAACTTATTTTATCCATCAATACATAACCAATGATGAAAGTTGGACACCAGAGACAAAACAATGGAATCACGATTCCACCGCTAAAGAATGTCAAATGGTTGAAATCAGCACAAAAGATCTTGGCATCAGTTTTCTGAAATGCTGAACATATCCTACTAATAACTATCTTCATAATGAAATATTATTACTAGAGCATGTAATGCTAAGCTTTATGACCAACTAAAGGTGTGTGTATATACATATATATATGCATGCCAGAAAGACCAGGTTTGTCAAAGATTAAAGTGAAATTGCCTTAAGACAATGCTTGTCCTTAAACATGTGTTGTTGAAATGGCAAAAATCAATTAACTGGGCTATGATATACTACTACATCAAACTTAAACACCATTTGACAACATCAATTTAAATCTCTTACAAAATGAATTTTTGTCAAGTAGTAGTGTTTAATGCCCATTTTTACTACTGAGGCACCACAGGCGGTGGACACTGATGATACATGAAATGAAATGATAAATTGGGAAAGGATGTTTTTTTTTAAGGAAGGAAGCATTCTAGGCCTAAGTTTAGGGTACCTCCCCAGCATTTGCAAGTTATGAGGACTGAGGAAAACCTGGAAAAAACCTCACTCAGGGAGGACGGTCCTGACAGGATTTGAACCCCAGACCTCCCGCTCATGAGTCTGTGCCATACTTGGCCACCAGTGGCGGCATTTTTGTCAAGGGAGACTATGTTGAGAAATAAGAACAACTATAAAACAGTAAATTTTATTTTGTGCTTCATTTTTAGAACTGTTCAAATGCTCCTTGTACTAATTAAAATTGTACATTTACAAATAGATGGTCAAGGTCAAATACTGATACATAAATAGGAGGTCGAAAATTATAGTTCCATGAGGACTATCCTTTCAATTGACCTTTTTTCAGATTTTATCAATTCACCAATAACACATGTTACAGAAATACTCGTACCTAAGGCCTGGAATGCTTCCTTCACAAAATTCATTTTCCAATTATTATTTAGCATTTCATGTAATATATCATCATTTTCCAATGCCTGTGATGTCACAATAGTAAAAATTGAGTGTTAAACAGTATTAAAAATTGTGCACATAATAATCTTGCTCTTCATTATTATAAATGATTAAGAATCAAGCACACCCAAAATGGAAGTCTGAATAGTTAAAGTTTTCCTCTATTTTGTAAAGGCTTCTATTGGGCTACTGCTACCATCAACTTCAGCATCATATGCATTCAAATGTTAAAAACTTTTAATATAACGAAAACTACCAATAAAAGCAACAACTTACTTGTTGAAATGGTGCCAAAAATTAGCATAAGTTAATACAGTATTTTATAAAAGGCATGCTTATTTTCTAAATTGATAAATTATGCTGTTGCTGTAAAGCAAAATGTATATATTGCTTAATTTTTTTTAGACAGCTCAGTTTCAAACACATATGGAGATAACAATGCAATTGTCATAAATGGCTTTCTACATTCTACACTTGCTTTGGCTGGAGCATCATTGCATAAAAAGTTAACCATGATACTTCAAGCACAAATAATAAATTTATGGATATATGAACAGAAACAGCTGGTGGTTGTGCAATTAGATTCTGAAAACACACTTCAAAATGTATTAAATGTAAGTATATATTATATGGTTTAGTGTAATAAATAATAATATTTCATGGTAAATAAATTAATTTTATGTTTTACCTTTAAAGTTTGCTGCTAACATTACTATAGATGGCTATCGAGTGAACATAAGCAAAGCATATCTGATCATGGAACTTCCACTCATAGAGGATGACAAGGATTTCTCACCATCGCGCTTTGAGGATAAAGAGGTGAGCAGAGCCCTTTAGTAAAAGCATGAAATTAATTTTCTTTATAATGCAAATATTTTTCATTCCAATAAAAAAACTAGAGTTTTGAATTTTTAGAATGCTTGCAATACATGCTAGATGATATATTTTGTAAGCAGGTTGTATTCATCAAAACAAGAAGAAAAACAGTCAAATAAACACGAGTCCTAAAGCAAATACCCCTGAGATTTAGGTGATTTATCATGCATTACAATAACTTTCAATTATTGTAATGCATCCTGTACCTTAAGAAAACCAAGAATTCTTTGAAACCTTCCTGGTTTTTCTTGAATGTGTACTTAGAATATACCCTGAAATGTTAATACATAATTGATGGGAGTTGAATATACCAAGATCTTTAAGTATCCACTTAGTCCTAATCTAAGGGAAATGAGCAGACCACTCACTGGACCTTCTCATTAAATTTATTGTCCAAAAGTATAAGTTTAGATTACCAGATGCTGAGAAGAAAGTGAGGTAGTGCTCCATGAAATTGAACTACTGTAGTCTCTACTAGTATGAATTTCCTCCAGCAAGATAGCCTATTTGTTTCCATGAAAGGTTGATGACAATCAGCATCAGTTAATCTGATGGGAGGGATCGCTTCCGAAACATATGTTCCAAATTTTATGTAAGTGAATGGAGTTAGTGTGAAAAAAAACTGTATACATTGTTTATATATATATACCACTCCATTGTCAACAGCTTCGTAAGTACACTTATTTGAATCAGTTAATCTGCTTGGTAGAATATAAGGTCCTATTAACTTATCACCTGCCTATATATTAATTGAAAATTGATACTAATGCCATGCTTCATCAACTCTGTGAAGATTCTTGCCAATGTATCCACGTTCATTATGGAAATTGATAATCCCATTTTTCGTGAAGCCTGTTTCATTGTTTAACAAAATCTTTGCTGTGAACCGAATCTTCAATACACTTTGAGCCAATGGGACAACTACAATCAGTGTGATGAACTTATGGTCTAGCTCTTGCTGAGTATTAGGTATAGCAACTGAGCGAATGTGATCAGGCAAGAGAATGAATGATGCTTTTGGTTGTTATTATTCATCTTACATAGTTCCATATATTGCTGTCATTCTCACCAAATAAGGCTTACAAATGAGCAAAGTCTGCCATGATCTAGTTTCTGCAAGTTTCTGGTAAAGCTTACTTGCTGAATAACTTTGTGAACTTTCCAGTTGCTTTAATTGATTAAACTATGGAGAGTTCAAGTCATGTTTAATCTGAAAAAGTGGGAGGGAGGAAGCCAGTAGAGCGCAAAATAAACAGCAGGATTCTAGATGTGTAATTTTCCTTCAATGCTGTTAAAGCTCATACGTTTTGAGTCATTGCTTTGTACAGTTTGAAGTGTTAGAAGATGTGTTTGCTTGTGTAATTCTTTCATATAAAATTTAAAGTGCGTGCATTAAATTAGTTATTTAGATAATTGAAATGCTGGCTGAAAAATTTACTCTAAACAACTAATATTTATGTACAATATTTACATCAAAATTGATTTATGCTGACAAGTGTGTAGGCAATTTGTAGACAGATTCTCTGGCATTTGATCTACAATATAGGTACAGTTAGAAAGTTGTCAATAGATTTAGAGGAATGGGATTGCTGAACTCTCATAAGCCTAAATGTAAGATTCTACAAAAGAAAACCTGGATGATATTGGGGCATCACTTGAATGTTCTCTTTATGCCATGTAGCCAAGAAGTAGGCATTTCAAAAACTTCAATCCATATAAGCTACTAAAGTTTTAAAATTAAAACCTTATGTTACGATAGTTCAAGAATTATGGCCACATGACGACATTCGAGTGAATTTCTATAATTGGGTGTTACAGAACATTCATGATAATATTGTGGATCCATATTTAATAATTTTCTCTGATTAAGCATAGCTTCATTTACATGGTTATGTACGTTCACAGAACAATAGATTTTGGAGCACAGAAAATCCACATATAATTCAAAAAATACGTTTGCATGATGAAAAGATTGATATGAGATGTGCCATAATGACAAATAAAGTAATGAGTGCTATATTATATTTTTTTGAGGATACCATAAATTGTAAATGAATCATACTGAAATATTCACACATTTTTTTAAATAATTAATTAATTATGAGAGGCAATATGCATATTTTCAACAAGGTTTTATCACACTTTGGAGACTATAACTATAAGGGAGGTTTATGAGACAGAATTATTTCTAAAGAGTTATGACGTGCATGTTTCCCAGATCTTACCACTTACTATTATTATTTGTGGGAACCCTAAAAATAAGAGTCTATAGAAATAAACCCACACACTGTAGATGAACTGAAGACAATACAAGAGCAGAAATTAGAAGGATTAAAAAAAAATTGTGTGTATGTGCAAATTTCATCAGAAGATGTTTGTTGAAATATTTGAATGCCAAAGAACATCACTATGAGCTTTTTGTTTGATTTGTTTATTTAAGGACGCTCTTTAACATCTCAGGTCATCAGTGTCCCATTCTATTCAGGGCGTGAAACAGCCGACAAATTTTGCTCAGAGGCCTCTTCTTTCAGGCTTGAGGTTCTTTATCGTGCCGTAAATGTACGACACAGGACCCACGGCTTTACTTCCCTTCCAAAGGAAGCCATACTTACAATTTTTACGCCCAAAAAATCCATCGATCCTGGCCAGGTTCGAACCCGTGACCTTGGGTTTAGAAGGCAAGTATGATTACCACTACACCACCAGTACCGACGTCACTTTGAGCAATCACTGTAAAGTTAGTGAAATGAAATTATGATTGTGTACATAGATTAATGAAAGTTTATGAATAGAATACTTGGGAAATCACAGATCTAGCATGCTGCTGTTTACTTTGCGGTCTACAGGCTTCCTCCTGCCAGCTTTCTCAGATCAAGCTTGATGTGAACTCTCTTTATATCAGAAGATCATATCTACCATTTACAATATGCAATAATATGCTTCTAATACTATATGTATAATTAAGCTCACAAGTGAAACTACTTAGATATTAACAGAAAACTGTACTGCTGGCTGCTTGAGTGTCTACGTGATAACTTGAGTACCAAACTGAGTTTACTGCATTGCAGATATGATACACCCAATAAGATAAGAGCAAAGAGCTCCCATTAAGAGACAATATTTACAATACCATTTCACAGTAATTGCATCTTCCAAGGTAGTAATTTAAGGATCCATGTTTTCTTGTTTTGATTTTTTTTAAATAGTATTTAACACCCATTTTAACAACTGAGGCATCACAGGCAGTACATGAGATGAAATGATAAACTGGGAAAGGATTTTTTTTTAAGAAAGGAAGTGTTCCAGGCCTAAGTTTAGAGTACCTGCCTGGCATTTACTATTTATGAGGTCTGAGGAAAACCTGGAAAAAAACTCAGTCAGCGAGAATGATCCTGGTGGGAATCGAACCCCAGACCTCACAAGTCCATTCTTTAATGACCTCGGCCACTCTTAGTGGTTTCTTGTTTCGATGATATTACCTCCTCTCAAAATACATGATCCTTTTTAACAACTTGTTTTAATTGTTGAACCTTTCATTTACACATTGCTTTCTTTGACTCATCAAGTTGAAGTAATTTTTCCTAAAGCTGCTATATAATAAGGAATTCTTAGTCATGCCAATTTTGTAAAATAGCCCATATTTGAACATTTTTTTACCTTTCTCAGTAAATGTAACAGATAAAAGGTTTAATTAAGAGTAATTTTTCTAGGATACCTAAAGACAAATTTTGGACAAATGGTTTTATATGCATTTTCTTACTTTTTTATCATGAAAATTTGCTATTAAAATAATAAACTTTAACAAAACCTTTTTCGTTGGTACAATGCAGTCATAAAGTACATCCTTTTTCCTGCAGAAATTTATGAGGGAAAGTAAAAAAAATGCTTTTGCGGTAACACATCTGTTGGTTTATCACCTGCTTTCTGTTCATGCATACTTAGTTAGTACTATTGTGGCCCTGTGATCGAAGTTTGACATGTCTAAACATGGCTGCTCTGCTAACAGTATACACCAAGGAGGAATAAAGAGCAGTTATCTCATTTCTATGGTTGGAAGGTGTGTCGGGGTTTGTGATTAATCAGATGCTTTCAACACAATATGGAAACAGTGCTCTGCTGCGTATGTAAATGGATTGAGAATTTCCAATGTGACTGGACAAGCATGATAAATAAAGAGGGCAGGATATCCATCAATTCCCACCACTAACTAAAAGATTCAGCAAGCTTGAGAGATGGTACTGGCAAACTGCCAAGTTGCCATCAATTATGTAGTGCAAGCTCTACTGGTAGTCATAGTTCTGCCATGCTTCAAATCATTCACAACAAGCTTGACTCATAAAGTGTTCAAGATGGGTGCCAAGAAAGCTTACCAAAGATTACAAGTGCAAATGTGTTGAGGTCTATCTTTGCTTACTTGACTATTGCAATGAAGGCACAGAATTTTTGAGCAGAATAGGGGAACAAGGGATGAAACATTGGTCCATCACTGTGAACCAGAATCCAAATGTCAGAGTATGGAGTGGAAACATCCAGGATCAAAATGAAAAAGAAATCTAAGACTCAATCTTCCATGAGAAAGGTGATGCTAACTATTTAGGGGCTCAAAAGGGTTTGTACTGGAGGATTATATCAAAAAGGATTATGTGATCAACAATCAAAATACTATGATTTGCTAACCAACAATCTGAAGTGAGCAATTTGCACCAAATGTTGAGACCTATTGTCAAAAAAAGTGTTGTTGTTTATGATATAAAGCCAGTCAGAATGTTGAAACCATTAACCATTTGGGTTTCAAGATGCTGCAACACATTATTTACAGCCAGATCTTGCCCCTTCTATTAACTCTTTGGATCCCTCAAAGATACTTTCAAGGTAGTAAATTTTAATGAAGAAGTGAGGTAAGCAGTGTATAATGGTTCCATGCCAACCAAAACCCTTCTTTTGGGAGGGAATAAGCAAGCTTGTGGACTGATGGACTAAGTCCATTGAAAAGAAAGGAAACTATGTGGAAAAATGACTTATTATTCAACATGCACTTTTGTGTAAATAAACTGGAAAAACAAGTGTGTGAATAATGTTTTACTTTCTCTTATACTTATAATAATAATAATAATAATAATAATAATAATAATAATAATAATAATAATAATAATAATAGTGAGTATGTTTTATAGATATTAACATTTTTCCTATTTCCTCTTTGTTAAAGAAATAAATTTACAGCATTTTTAAAGTGCATTTTAATCTATGTGTAACCCATTTGTTTACAGATGTAAAGCTCAGGAAAAATGATTGCTTCAACCTGATTTTACTTTTATAATCTTCAGCCTTCTTCAGTCAAATAGCTCAATATTAGCTATAATTGTATAATAGCTTATTTCTTTCTTATGCTTATAGCCTGCTATAAATTTTCACTATAAAAGCATTACATTTTCTTATATGAGCCAAATTCTGCATTGGTTAATATTTCCTGACTGAGTGAAATAAATGCACATTGTGCTCAGTTTTTAATAAAATATTAATGTCTCAAGAAAATATGTTCAAATTACCAAGTACCATGTTACAACTGTTCTGTAAAATTATGAAACTTTTATTACCATATAGGGCTTGCAGGTTAAGATCCAAGACAGTTAAATGTTTTATATACATAGGTACATAGACTCTTGCAGATTAAATAATAATATAAATGAATGTAAAGCTCAAGAATTTTGATCTTCCATTAGACTTGCAACTTCATGTACTACTTTTCATTCCATTAGGAATTGAGATACTCATTGAGATCGCTTGAGAAATTTGCTCCGTGGGTGCGCCATGTTTATCTTGTTACAAATGGACAGATCCCGTATTGGCTTGATTTGGAAAATCCTCATCTAACTATTGTGACACATGAAGCAATATTTCCTAACTTCTCACATCTTCCAACCTTCAGCAGCCCTGCCATTGAGAGCCACTTACACAGGTGAGTCCATCATTTGATATTTATTTAAAATTTTCCTAAAGTAACTGTAATAACAGTTATTGTTATTTTTTCAATCTCTTTCAGAATTCCAGGTTTATCATCACAATTCTTGTACCTTAATGATGATATAATGTTTGGAAAGGAGGTCTGGCCAGATGATTTTTTCACAAATGCAAATGGTCAGAAGGTAAAGCATTGACTTTCTATTGCTGTTCTTTGCTTCAAGTCTTATGCTATGAACATTCATTTAGTACTATAACAATTTTTTGCTGCATTCCTCAACTTATGGATAACAGATGTTCCCATCCTTTATAGAGTTATATTTTTAAATATTTGTTAAGCAATTTTGAATAATCTGCACATACAAGGAAACCCAATGAAGTACTAACCAATGCTTATTATTTTAGTGCTTTATTAACTTATAAAAGCTCAACTTACAAAGCAGAACCTTTTCACTTCCACAGTCATGGCATACTGATGCCAAGCACAATGCAAGGTAAGCTTTGTACGCTCACATAGCAACAGTAGTAATTGTTGCTTTATACCTACGTCAATGGATCACCCTGTTTGTGCATACATATGGCTTGAGTGTGTGATTAATACATTTTAAAATTTATTTTTAGACAAAAATTGTAAAAATTTAATAAAATTGTAAAAATAACAATTTTTAAATATGATACATCATAATGGCATTTTCAAGTTGCGTGAGAGAATCTTAATAAGAAAGGTCACAGTATGTTGACATGAGGGAAAACAAATTTGGGCTACCTGAAAGATCTAAAATTTATATGTCCAATCACAAAATTTGAGATGTTATGGTCATCACAGGGTTAGAGCTCATATGCAATAAATCAGCAAATAATGTGTGTGTATATATATATATTCCCAATATACTAATACAATAATGTCACAGTTTGTTGATATGGGAACACAATTAAACCTGGTCAATTCAAGAAATATGTAATGTTATATAACAAATGATTTATGCAGAAATCACCCAAATTTCACTAATTTCATTCCACTTGGACATGTTATCATAAATAATTTGTTATATTATACTATATTTCACTGTGAAAATTCCCGCTATTTAAATCTATGTAGTGTTATGTTTGCGTGCAAAATTTTATGTGTCAGTATGGAAGAACTATAAAGTTATTGAAAATGAAACATGGAAAAATGCAGCATTTTTCAAATACAAAAATTTAACTGATTTTAAATAACTTAAACTTTTTTTACTGCAATGTAAGTGAAAGCTTTGTGAGCTAGTTGTAGAAAGGGTGTAATTGAGCATTGAAAAATGAACAGAAAGTGTATTGCTGGACTATTGGAAAGTGGGCCATGTGTTTACTTTGGCATCTCTAATTTTGCGATTCAAATTGTAATATTTAGATCTTCCAAGTGGTTTAAGAATGATTGTATTCCCTATGTCTCCCACTGCAAACTTATCTTGTTCATTAATAATATATAGCAAAGCTACATGGAAAGTTTCTAGTGTGAAAATTTTAGCTCTTTAAACTACAATAATGATTAAGAAGTTAGGTTTTAATACAAAACAATAATGATAATGATAATGGTGATAATAATAATCTAATAAAAGAATGTTTCTTTTAGGTATATTTGTCCTGGGCTGTACCAGATTGCTCTGAAAGCTGTCCCTGGTCTTGGGTGGCAGATGGATCATGTGACATATCTTGCAATACATCTGATTGCTCCTTTGATGGAGGAGATTGTGATCTAAGTACTGAAGATGAACTGGTAGATCTATATGATGATAATCATAACATATTAAATTATGATGATGGGAATCTAGTGGGTGACAATCAACAATTGCCACTAAGTGCTCCTAAGTATAATTTATTTAAGCATGTAAATATTGGGGGTGATATAGTTTCTGATGATCTGGCAAGCAATGCAAAGGAGATGAATAGCCTTTTAGATATACTGATCAGGAAAGGAGTAAATAAAGAAATGCTTAAAAAAAATTCAACATATTTTTATGAAAAAGTAAATGAAACAGATGAACTACGTAATAGTAGTGGTTTGTTAACTTCTAGTAAGACTGATGTAAATTATTTAGAAAATGTGCAAAAAGGAATTAAATCTCTTAATAGGTCACAGGCAAATAATTTTAGCACATTTTATTATGCTGCACAAATTGTACCAAATGAGACAGCTACTATTCATAACATTCAGGCTGATGACATACTTCATATACCTTATCAGTTAAATCCAATCAACCCTTCATCATTTCATAATATTAGTAATGTATATGGAATTGTTGCACAGACCCCTGCTCAGCCATATGTCCAGCGCTTTTTTAATTTTCTCAGCTATCATGAAGATGATAAGAAAGAAAGTAAGTTAAATAAGAGCATTGATCATGTATTGTATAGAAGGGATATAAAATCCATTAAGTCAGAAAAAAATAATGATACATTTCTAGTCCAAAGAGAAAACACAAATAAGACAGCAACAGACAAAGCATCTATGAAAGCCCAAGATAATACTGTCAATGATTTATTTGTAAAACATATAAAAATTTATAAAGAGGGAAGTAAACATAAAACAGGATACTTGAAAAAGATTGCTAAACTTAGTGATGAAAAGTACAAGATATATAACAAGAAAACGCAAAGTTTGTCTGAGGACTTAGAGAAAAGACAAAACAGATTGCATCATGATTTGAATGATCAACATGTGTTAATAAAGAGGAGTGCACAAGCTTCAGAGAAGACCTCCATTGCTGAGAAAACTAAAAAAAAGCAAAAATTTATGAAAGGCCTTGAAGCACCTCATTTAGGAAATTCATTAACATCAGGGAAAAAGACTCGTGATACATTTGCAGAATCTTTGTTATATGTTAATCGTCTCTACAATCAAGAATTTGGTTTTGAAGCTCGTAAAGTTCCTGCTCACATGCCACATCTGATAGATATTGAGATTATGGAAAAACTCCAAATCAGGTAAATGAAAAAATAAAATTATGTTTTATAATCAAATGATTAGTTTAATTAAGTGCAACATAATTTACTTAAAGTGCACATTGGATCTTGTACATTGAAAAAAAATCAAATAATTAAGATTATTGTTTGACTGATCAAACTAAGCACACTTATTTGCATTACTTGTTTATGTTTTTCAAACCATCGTCCGCATTCTCAGCTAACTATTGACTGCTAGATAATTCATAGTGTTCTTTTGGAGATGCATATTCTGCTCTGGTGGAGGTGTGATGTTTATGTTTTCATCCCCAAAAATGTCAAAGTCTGTGTATTTATGGGTCCCTGTGTTGACTTTTAATAATTTTGCTTTTTTCCACTATATCATGGTTTTCTGTCCAGAACATAGTGGGTGGTGGTGTAGTGGTTACCATACTTGCCTTTTTACACCCAAGATCGCGGGTTCGAAGCCGGCCAGGACCGATGGATTTTTTTCGGGCGTAAAAATCCTAAGTATGGCTTCCTTCAGAAGGGAAGTAAAGCCGTGGGTCCCATGTCGTACATTTATGGCACGAAAAAGAACCTCAAGCCTGAAAGAGAGGCTTCTGAGCAAAATTTGTGGCCGTTTCACACTCAAAGTTGAATGGGATGCTGTTGACCTGAGATGTTAAAGAGCGTCCATAAATAAGTCAATCAAAAAAATCAATCAATCAGAACATAGTGGAAAAAGTAAAATTATTAAAGTCAGTACATGGACCTGCAGAGCTAGCAACATAGGAGAAAATCTACATATATAAATACAGAAACTGTTAAACTTCAACGCTTGCAGGGATGAAATCATTAAATTTAACTTTATCACACCTCCACCAGAGCAGAATAATTCATTTCCAAAAGGAATACTATGAATTATCTAGCAGTCGACAGCTGAGGATACTGACGATGGTGTGCAAAAAAATGTTCTAAATATAAATATATAAGTGAAACAAATAAGAGTTTGTAGTTCAACTCATTTCATTTATATTTTTCGTTTGTATTATATATGTGTATGTATGTGCATGCGTGTGCGTGCGTTTATTTATAATGACACTTAAAGCTAAAAGATTTGTCTTTAAAAAGGCTTGAAACTTATTCACCATTTTTTGAAGCACAGACCAAAGGTTATACAATTTCTGATTTAGTTATGTTGTATTGTAAATAAAACAGCAAAAGTAATTATTCTACAGGTTGTTATGATTGGAGTAATAGTAACACTACTTCATCTGCCATATGATTGTTTTATTAGCATCAGAGTCATTGAATTACTTTTTGTATTAATTGTCACTTTTTATTCAAGAGAAATCTGTCTTATTTGTTATTTAATTTTTGTTATTCTTATATTGATTACATTATCATTCTTACACACTTTATATTTATTTATTTTTGTTTGCTATTTTGTAATAGCAAACAAAAATAAATAAATATAAAGTGTGTAAGAATGATAATGCAATCAATATAATTTATTTTTGTTTGCTATTACAAAATAGCAAACAAAAATAAATAAATATAAAGTATGTGAGAATGATAAAGTAATCAATATAAGAATAACAAAAATTTCCCAAAATAGAGTTGTACCATAAAATAATTATTTAAAAAATGTTTCATATACTTCACCAGAATCTGATAGATTACAGATTGCTTAAAGCAAGCTTTCCCCTTCCTCTTCATAGATGCTTGGATCAGCAGCTAATAATGGTATAGTATCTCATAAATTAACCAACTTCCAGAATTTCTTCCCTCCCTACTCCAAATGGTATTTTATCATAATTATCAAATCTGATCTCTCGTTTGAATTTTTTTAGAGGATTGAAGAGATGTGCAAGATCAGGGCTGTAGGGTGGGTGAGGAAGAGCAATCCACTAAAATTTAGTGATCCCTTCTCATCTGGTAGACTTCTGGTTAGGTTTGAGTTATCATGAAGAAGAACTTGTCACATCTTTATGAGGATGGATGTGCCAGAACTGTTTCCATAACTTGTGACAAGTTTTCATATATACTTTGAATTTTCACCATAAGACAATGCAATCCTTTCAAAAGTCCTAGAATAATATGACCATAAGGATATTGTCTTGAATATTATGTCACTCTAGGGATTATTTTTTGGTCCCAGGTTCAAAGATATAAGCCTAAATTTCATCTCCAAAAATCATCATCATCTGCCTCATTACAAACAAACATCTCTGAACTGCTGATAGTTCTCTTTTCCTAATAATAATCAGCTGCTAAGCTTCAGGGAACCCATTTAGCACAAAAGTTTAAATATTCTAACTTGTGGATAATTGTGTTGACACTGCTACAAAGATATCAGGTTGAGCAGAGAGTTGTTTGACTGTTATTCTCCCAAATAAGGATGCTAATACATTCCATTATTGCATGGGTAACTATATCGTGTAACTGTCAGGAGCTGGGATGACTTATAGTTATTTTATCCACTGCCATCTCTGCATACATATTTTTTAAAAGCCTGTGTATATTTCTTTGAAGATTCAAAAATTCCTCACATAAGCTTATTTTTTTTTTCTTAAGATAAACTAGCTGGAAAAAAAGTGTTGCATTACTTGTTGAACATTCCTTATAAAATTAAAAATGTTGGAGAAAATACTAACATTTAAATTTAAATTTGCAATTTTTAAAATTGTGCTATATTTTATATGATTTTTGGTAATCAACACTGCCTATCTCCAAGAATCAAAATATGCATACGGTTAAAATTCCACCACTAGGTGTTAGTATAGCTTAATAATAATTAGTTATGGCTATTGTTCAGCTTCTGGAGGCTTAGATTTTATCTCATAACACCAATAAAGTAGGAAGCAATTACATGAAGTCAAAAATTGCTCCTGTAAATTTATCATCTAATGGGAAACATTGAACTGGCCAGTATCTCCAGTATAGTCAGAATATAAAATACATTGCTAGTATTTGTCTCTTATTTTTCACACTTAAAAAATCTAAAATTTCTGCTAAAACATAAATTAAATACCTGAAGATAATTACATTGATTGTGGTATTAAAGTAAGCATTATAAAGAATTCAAAACAATAAATTGAATACACAAAAATAATTAGAAGCATGTTGTATCAGAAGCACAGCAAAAATCTGAGTTTAATTTAGAATGGAATATTAATACTGGTACAATGTAATCATTAATGGCATCAAAAAAACATCACAACACATCACATCAAGCTCTTTATAATGGAAAAGATATATATGCATTAAGAGGAACAATTGAAACAGTTCAGAAGCTAATGAATATTCATTTTGTTTTTTCCTGCATGTGAACTGGGCTGCAGCTGGAAGCGAATAATGCAGCTGCCCTGCTGCTCACTGTAAATTTGGCAAAATACTGAAAATGTAATTAAACATTTTTAAACAGTTGTCCTTTTTTAAAAATTAGATATGGAACTAACACAGTGAAACTCATATTAAAAAATCATTTGAATGTTTCATCTACACACTCTTTATGCTTCACTTAGTTTTTGAAGTATGGAACCAGTTTAGAAGACACATCATCTTCATCCTCAGCCAACCTGATGATGGTAGAAGAAACCTTCAGTTATGTAGGAGCAAGGCTCTGCCCTGGTGCCAATTTTATGAACTTGAAATTGGTGTTCTCCTCTCCTGGAATGTCGAAGTCGTAGATATAAAAGTTTATTTTAAGTTATGATTGTTATTTCCATTTGTTTTAGTAGATTTTTTGTTTATTTTTTATATCTTTATTAATGTTTATTTAAGTGATCTTTATGTTTATAAATATAAATTTTCTCCCCTGTATCTAATTCTGTGGGCCCCTGTGCTGCTTTAAGCAAATCTACCTCCTTTGTGATGTCATGATTCTCAGTCCAGAAATGCTATGCCACTGCCGACCTATCTATCTGTTTATATTTCAAACTCCTAAGATGTTCTTTCAGACATATTCCTATATTTCTCTTGGTTTTTCCAACATAAATCTTATTACATTCTGCACAAGATATTTTGTAAATGCCTGCTTTTTTCTCTTGTGGAGTGCTGTCAAAGATATTGTCCTTCAGAACATTTTTAGACTGAATCTGTTAATGGATGGCAATCTAATATTAAAATCTTTAAAAATATTTTGAAATTTGTTCATTGCTCGTGGGTGATAAGTGAATTTGTTAAAAATCAGTGTTTCTCATACTCAGCCGATAACGTGGTAGGATTTCAAAATTTTGAAATATAAACAGATAGGTTGGTAGTGGCATAGCATTTCTGGACTGAAAATCATAACATCAAAAAGGAGGCAGATTTGCTTAAAGCAGCACAAGGGCCCACAGAATTAGATACAAGGGAGAAAACTTATATTTATAAACATAAAGATCACTTAATGAACTTTGACATTCCAGGAGAGGAGAACACCAATTTCAAGTTCATAAAATTGCCACCAGGTGGAACTTCACTCCTACATAATTGAAGGTTTCTCCAACCTTCACCAAGTTACCGAGGATGAAGATGATGTGTTTTCAAAACCAGTTTCGTACTTCAAAAAGTAAATGAAGCATAGAGAATGTGTAGATGACATATTCAATTGAAAATGTGTTAACCTTTTTCACAGAAGAACAAATTTCTCCTTCCTGAGTGGCTGGGCTATAAGGCATGAACTTCAGTTACCTTCTGGGAATGAAACTTCAGCAGTTTTATAGCAAAATGTGCTGATGTATGTTGTGCTAACTTTGCAAGAAATTTTTGCAGAGATTATTCTAATCAAGCAACAATATTATTCAGTTTTTCTTCTGTTAATAAATGATACCTGCATATAATTTCTTGTCCAAAACTGGCCCATTGTTTTGAATATAAGCACTGGTTTGAGAATTGTAGATCTCTCAAGTGGATAAACCATTAGAAAACTTTCTGAAATATTGTATGACACTGAGCAGCTTTCTGTACTTCCTTAAAAAATTACAGCAAATGAAAATTCTTGTTTTGTATATCATCTTTGAACCATAGCAAACTAGAAATGAAACACAATAAGGTAGTAACTCCTAGCTGTTCCAAAGTTAAACATGCATTAACTATTCTTATCAGCAGCAATACGCATCTTTGACTGTCAGTGTGTGCAGCTGTTACCTGCCAGACCCAGCCCACATATAGTGAAAAACAAAATGAAGACCCTATACTAAGCAGAACGCTGGACAGATAACAATTTAAAGGAAAAGGGATGGAAGATGATTTTGCAGACAAGCAAGTAAAGATATTTTAATGCTTTTATTACCTGAATTTCTTTACATTGTTATAATTTGATAGTTATATAGAATATGTATGCACATTTATCCTTTTGTTTGACATGTTGTGCTTATAGGTTCAGCAGAGAATGGAAGCTAACTTCATCCCATAAACTTCGCAGTGCACAAGACATGCAATATGCCTTTTCATATTTTTATTTCTTAATGAGCAATAAAGAACCTCGCTCTATATCTGAAATATTTGATATGTTTGATACTGATCACTCAGGGTAAGCAGCATTATTATATACATTTATATTATAATAATATTGTACATTTTGTAATATATGCTAATTCATCAGTCTACTCTTGCAAATGTCCCAGTAGTATAAAATATTCTGGAAATAAACTAGTGGGATTTTTACTCAGAATTTCAGATATTGCTCTTTGGTATTTTGAATTTTGTATTTGTTTCATTTGTGTTACAGCAGCTATAGAAGAGAATATGTTGAGTTAGTATAGTTTTTCTCTGCAGTGTGCTATGTTTAAAATTGCAATATAATTGCCAAAATGGTTCATTAAGTGTTTAGAAAAAATTTTTCTGAGTTTATATGATGTATTTAGGCATTATGTTTTATATGCAGTACATTTTTGTGTAATCATAATACTGAAAATGGATTCTATAGGACATGGTCAGACAGAGAAATACGAACATTATTAACTCGTCTTTTTGAGCTGCCAATGAATTATGCAAATGTTCTCAAATTTGAAAATGATGTAATAAACTGCTCAAGAGGTTTGCCAGAGCATTTAACAGGAAGGAATCTTCCCACACCTCCTTATGAACGATATCAAGATTCAAAACTGGTAAGTGCAAAAGCAAAACAAAATATTGGATGCTGAATAAAACTAAAAATTGAGTATAGCTCTAATATTATTCAAATTAAAGAGTAGCATTTTTGTCTGTTAATTTTATCAAAGAATGCCTTATAATCTTTGATTAAGTCTTATTTAATTTAAATGCTGATTCAAGAAAGGAAGATATTGCCATAGCATAGCATGTTCTAATAATACTATTTTTTCTGTAACTCCTGATGATATGTCAATTGAAGAGGAGCTTTCTTTTCTCTCTCTTTCTCTCTCTTTTAAATATATTTCAAGCAAAATCTTTGAATTTACTATTTAAAAGTGAGTGTTCATTTGTTTCCTCTGAACTATGTAAGCATAATTTTGGGCGGTTTCAGTGCAGGGGGATTGAATGGGATCTCATGGGTAATTTGGGCTGTTTTTAATGACTTAAAGTCATTAGGGGGAAGGAGATTGTTCACTGTATTAATAAAGTCGGCACTGGTTGAACATCTAATTTATTTTACAAATTGGCAGGTTACTTCCTGATCGCTCATTGCTGACTTCACTACTCACTTAGACTGACTTTAGAATCACCTTAGAACGACTTAGACGTATTTATGGGCGGTTTTTAATACCTTGTACTCCTGGCTTTCCTGTAATAAACATTTTCGTCTCCGTTCTGACATTTCCATTTTCTCTTAAATTATTGCTATGTCTGACTTTGTTCAAATACTGTCCCGTTACAGCCATATGTTTTCTTACTGCGAACTTTCTAAGTATTCCTGGGCAGAAGTTTCATGACCTAATAAAAGATAGTTTACCCTTTCCTCAGCCTTGTCTAAGGAGCAGTCAGCGAACGAGGCATCAGGTATACATCTCTGTCTCTTTCTCACATCTTTTACCACTGAATGTATACAAAACCCTTTTGTAAGATACAATCACCTGCCACATGATATACATATAAGTACGAATTACAAATTATATCAATTCCTGTTATATCTATCTCTAAATGATTTCATCATACATATACATAATAATTATCCTTATCAAATCTAATGCTTTTATAAAAATAACTCTGCAGCCTCAAGTTATTAAATTAATAAAGGCAGCCTTATTTCCGGCTTCAACTAACATCCTGTTGTACAAGGCAATGTAACTCATAATTCTGTAATAGGGAAATATGTATAAATACAAATATTGCATTAAGAGATATAGTGCTATACTGTTGGATGAGCAATTCAAAAAATGGTTTTGTACTGTTTATCCTATCTTTATTTCCAATCAGTACCAGGTAATGGAATGTTGTCATAAGAAGTTTACCATTTCATGTAAATTGAAACTAAATGACATTAATTTTTTTGTTTAGAATGACTTTAAACAATGAAGTTATTTTAAATTATATTTTGTTGGATTTGTAATACTGGAACTTCACTAACATTTTTATGTTTCAGACATATTTTGAATGCACTTGCATTCATCCTCAGCTACTTTCTCCAACTGTTGTCATCTTGCTGCTCTCCCTCTCGATTGTCTGATAGCTCTCTGATTAGGTAATCCTAAGATAAATATCAAAATTTGTTGCATGTTGTTTGTTTTTTTATTTTAAAAATTCTTTCCCAAGTGGTTTCATTCTGTGTGGGTTCTTGCTGTTTTTAATAGTTTTTCTATCATATCTGTTTCATGATTTCTTGACCAAAAGTGTGCAACTACTGCACATTTTTCTGCTTCTTTATATCTGATGTTTCTGAAATGTTCTTTAGGCCTTTTGCCTAAATTTTGTTTTGTCTGATTGATATATACGTGTTTGTATAAAATATAGTGAACTTTTGTAGCAGTGTGTCAAATATTAACATTTTAAAAAAAAATTGAGTCGAGATTGTAACATACACTAAAATTCAATAAAATCTTCCATTTTATTGAATTTTAGTGGTGTGTACGTTACAATCTCGACTCAATTTTTTTTTAAAATGTTAATATACTTGTTTACCTATCCATTGTATCTTTTTGTGATTTTTTAATAACTTACTTATGACTAAATTTGTCTAGGATAATGTTATATTGCTTGAATATTTTTTTTTTTAATTTATTGTCTGCCAGAGGATGGTATGTGAATTTTTTAAAAACTTTTTTTTCTGTCTATCTCTTTCATGCTTCATCTTTCTATGAGTTTCTGTCATTGATATTTATTAGTTTATTAACTCTTTTTTGAAACCATTTTTTGGTTTATTGTGATTGTGATTATGTGTTGTCATTCTTTTTGGTACTCCTCTTTGTTGAGAGGTATGTTAATCAGTTTGTGTGTGGCTATGGAAAACTGCATGGTGATTAAAGCAATGCAGCAAGATGACAACAGTTAGAGAAAGCAGCTGAGGATGATTGCAAATGTATTTGAAACATGTTTGAAATATACAAGGTTAGTGAAGTTCAGTGTTATAAATCCAACTAAATATCATCATTTAAGTGGCATCATCTCCACATATTATGTTAATGTCTGCCACATGTACTTTAATTACGATATAATATTATTTCAGCCAGTAGTGAGTAAAATCCTGATCTCCAACTGTAAACCAGTTGTAGATATGTTGAAGAAAAAATTTGGAAAGAAAAAGAAATATAAATATGAAATTGTCAATGACAAGCAACAAGATATAAGCTTCAAAATGCTCAACTCAAATATAAGCCAACTAGTCACTCATTTAGATGATGTGCGGCGAGATCCAAAGTAAGTGCTCACTACAACAATCACTGCAACTTCTATAATTTTAAAAAAAGAGACCATTTTTACTAAACTAAAGTGTATATTTTCTCTGCAGGAAGTTCATCTGTTTGAATGATAATTTAGATCCAGAACGAGAAGAAGATAATGCAGTAGTACGTGCTGTGCTGCAGGACATGTATGAGTCATTGTTTCCAGAACCATCAGCATTTGAGTTACCATCAGAATTCAGGAATCGCTTTTTACATGTATCAGAGCTGGAAGTTTGGAGAGCAAGCAGAAACACTGCTAGGGCTGCTGTGTATATCTTCCTCACCATACTCATTATTCTAACAATTCTTAACTTTTTTAATGTTGAGGTAGGGTACATAAATGATCTTTTAGTGATTTAATCTTTACTTTATTTAGTCAGAGGATCATTTAAATGATGCATGTCATTGTAGATTAAAATTCCATTGAAATGTAACATACATAAAAGAAAATGTGAATATCTCTGCTAGCAATAAATCACAGTACCACTTTTAGCAGTTGAAATCTCTTTGTAGGTATAAGTTAAAAAATTCTCAAGAATAAAAGAGTAAAATGCTTAAATGACTGCTATAGAGTCTATAAAAAGTACACATTCAAATGGATATTAATATACATACTCATGTCATCACAATTTAGAAAATCTGTTCTATTAAATATTCTGGCAAGGGGTTTTATAATACCTGGCAAGGAGAACCTTCAACAACATCTAATCAGTACTTAACAACCAAATGAGAACTTAATAAACTGCATTCTTCAGGCACTTCATAGACAGAAAAAAAAAATACCTTTGCAAAAAAATAATAAAACAAAAAGGATAAAGCATGTCTTCTTACCATTTGTACAGGGGAGTACAGATAAAATAGGAAGGATTCTTAAGAAGCATAACATCAGTATGATTCCACTTAACCAAAAAATTAAGCATATTATTAAACCTGAAATTCTGCTGCATACACCAGGAGTTCATTATATACAGTGCAGTTTTGATGTGAAAACAGCACAGCCTTATGGCTACCAATTAAAAGAATATTTCAGATGCACACAGAATTTAAAAATGTATGTGATAGCCAGTCATTATGACCATAACCCACCATGCTATTGATTTTGACAAAGGCAGCTCCAATAATTACTATGAAAGGAAAACAATGATTTTAAATTAAATCCCAGCTGACCCTTCTGATAGAAAAGCTAAGCTGCTGTAGCTGTGAAAGCTCCATCCTTAAGGTGAACTACTGAAAGACAACTGGATGAAAGTCATAATCAATAACCTGTAAATGAAAACTTACTTGTCATCTTCCTTGATAATGGAAGCTGCAATGTGTTCAAAATGTTGGTTTCTCATAACTAAGTGACATGGTTGCCTCCAGAGATCAAGACCAGGGTATTTTATATACTGAATATGACCACTAAAGAATATTTTATGACAGCAATGTTTCTTATGATAAATTTAAAAATAACAACATTTTTGGTAATTGAAATCATTATTGGTCCCTACCAAGTTTATATTTTATTTGTTAAAACCTTCCATAATATTTAATTTTGTTAAGTTGGTAAAATGAAACTCTTTGGTTTGAATGTACATTTTATTTATGAACAAGTCTTAATTTTGCAATAAAAGTTTTTAGCTTGTGGGGTATTTTTTTTCTGTAATAGTGCAATAATATGTGAGTATTAAGTGAGTTTAAAGGCAACTCAGCTGCATGGCTATTGTGCCTAGCAATGATTTAGAGACCATTGAATATCCAGTTTTACTTTCATTAGTATGAGATATCATCAAAATGGAAGAGAGCACAATTGACCAAGCATAGAGCAGTGTTTGAAACTAATCAGCTACTTTTATAATTTGATACAAAATTTGAAATTGGAAGCTTCTCCACATAGCATAGTATGGTTCATTCTTTTAAGTTGTTACCTCTGAGAAAGCATGCAAACTTGATGTACAAATTGAAGATGGAGAAAAGAAGCAGCTATAATTTTCATTAAAAAAAATCTATACTCCTGGAAATTGAGGTGGAAGGGGGTTATACCAAAAAGTACAAAATCACACGTTTACTCTTTCAGATATTTCAACATGGATGCCAATAGTTAACAAAGAAAGAAAATGCATACAGCAAAGTATGAGACAGGGTTATGTACAAGTAATTTGTGGAAAAATGGGCCAAAAATATTAGCTAATGGCCAATGACATATGAACAAATATGATATTTTGTAAGCTCATTGGAGTGCCAAAATTTTTTGTATAAACTTGTCAGATCCATTACCTCAGGTAGAGGTATGACATATGTCAGGAATGAGCAATGCTGAGCCAAACTAGAGATGTGCATCCCGCATTGCTTCATTTATAAGTGGCAGACAGCCAGAGTTATCATAACATAATTCTTCAATAATATACTGGGATCCTTCGCTGCTATGCTTTGCAGGCTTACCTCAAATTTGGCTGTTTGCTCACTGCCGGCCTATGCCATAAATCAATAAGTAGAAAAGTAAAATTTGCTGCACAAGAAAGGTGTTCTCATATATGCAGGAGAATTTAGCAGTGGCACTATTAGAATATTCATTTAAGAATATTTATAACATGATAATATGCTTAATAAAACCCTCAATTTGAAAGACAGCAATTTTATGGTGGGAAAATGTTCTAAGCTATGCATTATAGCAGTCCTTTGCTGCAACTCTGCAGGGACTGACAAACTGAAACCACTAATCATCAAGAAATATGAAAGACTGAAATGCTTCAAGAATATGAAGGACCTGTTCAATATGCCTCACATATGGACTCAATATGCCTGAATGATGTCTTCATGATTTACAGAATGGTTGTGTCTGGAATACCATAAAAGCATAGATCCTGCTCAAAATGTGCCTTTCACAATTTTGTGCCTTAGCAAATGGGATTGCGCCTCCAACTGTACCTCAGTATTGCATGTACTTGAAGTAATGTAAATGTTAAATGCTGCATGAAAAATGTTGAAGGTGCAAGTTGTTTGAATTGCTTCACTAGATCTGCTATCATTTTTGGGAAGCAATGTCCATAATAGATATAGAAATTGCCCTTATTCTCCATATAACAATTATCCCTTTTAACTGAAACAAAAATTGGCTCAGAAGCAGAAAGTGATTGGAATACTTCTGCATTAAAAACTTAACATGCTTTTAAGTTTGCCCATGATATACTTTTTTGATATGACTGTAGAAAGAGACAGAAGAAGGCATAGTGACTGAAATATACAATTAGCAAGAGAAATTCATCTGGAAAGGTATATAAAAAGAGGGAATGTACTGTGATGATTGCCTGTGCAAGAGTTCATGGTTATTGCATACTAAAGTCTGCACCAGTTTTTACCCTTATATAACAATTTGAAAAAAATTAAGAGATTTCATAGCACAATTTATTATTTGTAATAATGGACAGGAAAAGATGATAACAGATTTCTTTCATAAATATCATGTGCATATAAGAGATTTATTAAAAATTTTGCTCCCAATTTTCTTTCATTCACTTGTGCATTGTACCATTATTAGTCCATGATCTCACAAAAGGGCTTCAAAATCAACTTAGTGGCTGCTAGCTTAATAAGTGTCTCATAAATATTCTAGCAATGAATTGTGGCCTTCAACTTTGTCATTTCTTAAATAACTCTTTTCAAGTGCAATATATGTTGAGATTTTTTTTTTAAGAATTGTTTTACTTATATTCAAAATAAGCAAAAGCTACTGTGTAAGCATGTGAGAAAGTATGTATACTTTTTTCTTATAAAAAATGCTGTATTTCAATATAACAAAATTGTACTATAAAGTAATATCATTGGTCCCCAAGATTTTTACTGTACATTGAAAGAAAATAACTTGAAAATGCATACTACCTTACAGATATAAAAAATAGTTTAAATCAGTAGAACCTGAAAGTAACACATTTATAAAAATAAAACTCCTGCATGAAATTACTTTATAAAGATGTCACTCATGGTCAAGCTAATCTGATGAAAGATTATCAGAATTTATTTCAACACACATTATAATGCAGCATTCAAAGCAAGTTCATTTTATTTTCTCTATGGTCTAACCCAAGCAAATAATGCATATGGAATGGAATACTTCAATGACATCTATTTTGTGATAATTATGAAAAAGCAACATTACTTAAATTCACAAATAAAGGCCCCTTTCCTTACACCACTCCTCTTAAGTAAAGATCCTTTGGATTGAAAATTTCCAACTGTAACCAGATTTTACCATTCTCTTTCAATTATGCTTTCTCAGGTATCAAGTAAGTTTTAATGTAGAATTATTATTATTATTATTATTATTATTATTATTATTATTATTAAGAGGGGACTGAAGTACGAGGGGACTTAAAACGTTTATCTGCATATGACGAGTGCATGTGAGACACTCATGCTGCCACATGAAAAAGGACCTGTCAGACTCAGATCAAACTTGCCCACTGGATTTCTAGTCACAAGCAAGTATCTGACAACACTGTTTATAATTTCATCACCAGTAATGTGCATGAACATAGTGAGGTGGTAGAAAATGTTTACATACCACATTCCTCATGTTTGCCTTCTTCTCATAGCCAGGCAATATATAAGCATGCATAAATGTATATTTATATTGATTCTCATTTACCGCTACACAATCAGAAAATTGATTTTGCCTACAAGAAGTTACTACAGAATGGTTTAGTCATCTGACAAGGGAAACCATGTTGCACAGTCCAAACTTAGAACATGTGCTTTTTATTTTTTTCATTATTTATTAGTAATAAATTGTGATTAATATTGTGTTCACCATCTTAGTAGTTGATTAAAGTGCCTGAATCCTTTTCAAAAGACTGAACAATCTCCACAATTCATCCTCCTGAATATTGTAAACTGCCTCTGACATTTTGGTTCAACACTTTGACAGGTTTTGTCTTAGGTTCAGCTGTAGTTTTGTATGGTGAAAATGCAGCAGCAGAATGGCTTATAGCACTGCAAACAGATTACACCAACTTGTTGGGCTAACTATGTTAAAAATGTTTGAGGAGAAGTTTCTAATCAATAGCCTATTTCATCAAGATTTTCAGTTAAAACACAGTATTTTGATCTTGGATTCTTGCCAATGAATCAGTTTGATTCAAACTTTGTTCACCAATCTGAAAATTGCACTTCCATATGCAGATGTTATTCCTGAAAATTTAGCACTAAACTCTCTCCTGCTGTACTTGTATGATTTCTTTGCAGATTACAATCATAAATAATTATTCTTTGTTCTAGCATATATCTCACTCCTGCCATATTCCACACTACAAATTGAAGCAGTAGAAAATCTAATTTACATTTTCTACAGAAATGTAACTGAAACCATTGCCATAATAAACATGATTCAATTGCCTGCATCAGTGAAACTTTAATTCGTTCGGGAATTGCACATTCACTAAAGGTCAGCTGGTTTACACTTGTGTACACAAACTCTGATTGCATAACAGAATGAGATTTTATATATATAATATTCACATACCTACAGGATATTAACTGCACTGAAATAATTTCAGAGAGTGTGGAGTTGTCTTAGACAGATAATTTGAGATAGAAGATATCTATGCCTATGTGTTCAAATTTTAAAGCTATGGCTTTAAGTTTCTAAAGCGCCATTACCCACTGGCTAATGAAGATAAAGCATAGCACATGATAAGGAAAAGAGGTTTTGATGCAATGGTTATGACATTAGTTTTTGAATAAGAGGTGGTCATTTGTTTTGGAGTTTGAGTCTCGTTCATCACTTTTTTGTTTTATTTTCTAATTAGGGCCTAATAATATAGCTTTTAGCCTTGGTCATTTGTTTTGGAGTTTGAGTCTCGTTCATCACTTTTTTGTTTTATTTTCTAATTAGGGGCTAATAATATAGCTTTTAGCCTATGATTTAAGTTGATGTTTCAATTTAAACTCTTAAATCTTAACATATCATTCATTTAATTACAGTCCTTGTAGTTGTTATTGTACTTACCAATTAGAATTGTGTCCTGAGTATGTGTTAAGTAAATCAAATTTTTGCCATCGTATTAGTAGTAAGCTTATTAGCCATTATATGTTGGTAATACATTCAGTGTTGAGAAAGAGAATAGAACTTGAATACCTTAAGTAAATTTCATTCATAATTCTTTAGTGTGCATGTTGCAGTGCTTCATATTAAATAAAAAAAAAATTTAATGGCATGACAAGTATTGACCACAGCCTGTTGAACATTAGCTTTTGCAGTATGCATTATGCAACACAAGTAGTTAAAGAGCTCCCTTTAGAGTAGAATACATACAAGATTCAATGTTGTAGATGGTTTTGGCTACATAATGCAAGAAGGCAGTTTATAGATGTTCAGTGTTGCACTGTCAAATAGTTGGAGATTTGAGGGATTTTAAGGCACTAAATCTGGAAAATGTGGATAACAAACTGCTGAAAATCAATATATCTATGCTCACAAGGCAGCTTTAAAGGCATTCTAAACCAATTTTTACCCAGCTTGGCTTTAACACTGATTTATCAGCATCTGATGTGAAATGCATAATACCATAAACTGTGTAATGTTTAGTTGTGGACCATACATTGCCTATCTCAATTTCTTATATATGACATGTGCACTTTCTGAAATTATTTCAGTGTAGTTCATTAATGTGCATGCACACACACACACACACATAATTTTTTTTTAGTAGTGTTAAACACCAGTTTTTACTACTGAGGACCACAGGCGGTGAACACAGATGATACATGAGATGAAATTATATATTGGGAAAGGATTTTTAAGGAAGGAAACGTTCCAGGCCTTAGTTTAGGATACCTCCCCAGCATTTGCCATTTATGAGGACTGAGGAAAACCTGGAAAAAACCTCAGTCAGGAAGGATGGTCCTGGCAGGACTCGAACCCCAGACCTCCCATTGATCAGCCCGCGCCTTAACGACCTCAGCCACCCATGGTGGTACAGACACACATGTATATAATGCATGTATATGTATGTATGTATGTGTATATATATATATATACACTGAGATCCCATGCTGGAGCCACTTCCGAATCATTTAAAAATGAGCAAAAATTAATCAGCAGTAGAACTTCCAGTAGGATTCACCACCAGCACACAAGTTGGTCTACCAAGGAATGGTCCCAATATCAGCATGAAAAATTTCTAATGAAAGCTGCAGTGGAGAGAGAGGGGGGGATCTGTGTTATAGAATCCATCAAACTTTTATTAGCAAACTTTTCATTGCTGATATTCAGACCATTCCTGGGTAGACCATCTTGTGTGCTAGTGTTGAATCCTACTGGAAGTTCTACTGCAAGAGAGAGGAAGGGCATCTATGCTATGAAAACCAACCACAATTATCATTAACAAACTTTTCACAAACATGTAGCTCACATACTTTATTGACTTCCAGAGAAAATTTCTCCAACTGTGAGTCATGTCTTTGACAATTGACCACCCTAATATCAGTAAATTACTTCTTGATCCAATAAATAAAAATTGTACCAATTTTCAGCTTCCTAAGGGCTGTAAAAATCTCAGGTGTTGATTTTCTGCTTGTCTGAAAAGCCATCATTGTCACACATTTTTCATAATCTTCTGGCTTCATAATTCTTTAGAAATGTACCTTACTCTTTTGTGTTTAAACTCAAAATGGTATCCCCATTGCTTTGTTATAAGGTTAGTAGCTTTCAAAATCAATTATGCAGTTTTGCCAAAAGTTTCAGCATTATTTATTCTAAGAATTACATAAGTGGGTGGGTATGTATGTGTAGATTCAAGTGAAAGAGGATATTTCTGCATTTGGATTGGAATAAAAAATCATATTTTTTATTTTCATTACCTTTTAGGTTTTATACATATAAAATTATTATACTTGTATTTTTTAGCTGTTATTTACTTTCTAACAAAGTGTATTTTACTTATACAAATGAGACAGTATTAGGTGACACTAAAACTTCACTAGCTGGTTAATTCTTCAGAACATGTTTCAAGAGCATTCGCTCTCAACCTCAGCTGGGTACCGACTAATGCTGGAAGGTGATATAGCGACCTCTGGTGGTTCCATTAGATAACAGAACAGGAAGTCCATTGATTTTTTTTTTTTTTTTTGAGTAGTGTTTAACGCCCGTTTTTACTACTGAGGCACCACAGGCGGTGGACACTGATGATACATGAAATGAAATGATAAATTGGGAAAGGATATTTTTTTTTTTTTTTTTTTTTAAGGAAGGAAGCGTTCCAGGCCTAAGTTTAGGTACCTCCCCGGCATTTGCCAGTTATGAAGACTGAGGAAAACCTGGAAAAAACCCCAGTCAGGAAGGACGGTCCTGGCGGGATTCGAACCGCAGACCTCCCGCTCACGAGTCCGTGCCTTAACGACCTCGGCCACCCGTGGCGGTTAAGTCCATTGATGGAATGTCAAAGTTCACAACTGTGTTTATTTTTTAAAATATAAATCTTTTCCCAAATTGGTAATTCCTTGGGATTGGTGGTAGCTTTTAACAGTTTGGCTTCTCCTGCAATGTTATGATCGTAAATCCAAAAATGATCTGCAACCACCAATTTATTTTGGTGGTAGCTTTTAACAGTTTGGCTTCTCCTGCAATTTTATGATCATAAGTCCAAAAATGATCTGCAACAGCCAATTTATTTTAGTTGGTACACAGCTGAGGATGAGAGCGAATGCTCTTGAAACATGTTCTGAAGAATTAACCAGCTAGTGAAGTTTTAGCATCACCTAATACTGACTCATTTGTATATTTAACAACTTCACTGTTCCTAACTTCTCTTAATTTTACAATTGTATTTCACTTATTTTTCAGTGCCATTGGTTTCAGCGAAAAATCCTCCATAATACGAGACATCGATCAAAAAGCTCATCTTCTGGGCATTATGTGTGATATATAGAGATTTATTATATTGAATATGAAAGAATAGCTTTTAATATTATAATGCAGTTGCCATATACTTAATGTATTTTTTACTGCAAAATTGTGTTTGTACAAAAAAAAATTAAATAAAAGAGCAGCTGAATCTACATATTATATGTGTTTTATTTTCAGTATTTTTAAATGATGTAAAACTTTACTAATGTGCAGTCAAATATATTAAACACTGCAGGGCATCAAAACAGTAAAAGAGCAATGAGTAAAATTTTGTTGCAGTAGAATTTGAATAAGAGAAATCTGTCTAAATAGTATAAGAAATGGATAAATTCTTCAGTTCTAATTTATTTAACACATTTTTATATGAGTAGTTCTGAACTACAATGAAGTACATATTGCTCTGTATATGCAGCAATGTGAATGTGTGTGTGTGGGGGTGGGTGTGTGGAAAAAAGAAAAAGGGATTCCTCTATATATTGTCCTAAATGCAAAGCCTTTTTTTAGGAAGATGATGTTTTTAACAGGTTTGCTAGGAACTATAGTCCTCAGGCATGCTTGGTTGCCAGAATTGAATTCAATAGATTTTTTTTTTACTTCTGGGAGTATTTAAAGTGCATATGCAACTTCTGTACCTGATGTACCTGATGTTGATGTTCTAAGAGAATATATTCAAAATGGATTTGAAAAAAATACCAAATGCTCTGGGAGTTTGTTGTATATCATAACAATAAACACAGGCTGAAGGGATGCATTGAACCAGAAGGAGACGTAAGAGCAATTTTTGTTAATAAGTTGTAATGACTTATAGCTAGTATGTTAGCTAAAAGTTCCGTAACTCTTAAGCAGAATATTTTTAGGATCATGTTTGTATAAACTTTTTAAAAATGTTTTGTAATAGGAAATGAATGAATGGTGTTTAATGCCAGTTTTTGCTACAGAGGCACCACAGACAATGGACACTGATGATACATGAAATGAAATGATATATTGGGAAAGGATTAATTCCTGGAAGGAATCGTTCCAGCCCCGAGTTTAGGAGGAAGATCCTGGCAAGGTTCGAATCCCAGACCTCCCTCTTACAAGTCTGCACTTTAATGACCTCGGTCACTCAGTTTGTTGTTTGGAATGTATCCTTGAAATACATACTCATGAAGTTAACAATTTTTTTGCATATTCTTAAAAGTGATCCTAAAGTTTGTTTGATATCTCAACTCTGATGGCAAGGTATATCATCATCTTATGTTTATTTTTATGAGCATCTGTAGCATTCCACTAATTTTTTACTGACAAAGAAAGATTTGCAATGTTATTTCTTGGGAACCTATTCAAATATGCTTTGAAAACCAGAGGTATTTGCAAATAAAATACAAATGTACATATATGAATCATATGTCTCAGCATAACCCCAAATTGTCCTGTTTCGTTTGTATACGGACCCAGTAATGTATGTTAGTATACCTTGAAGATAACATTTTGAAGAAATTCAGAGGGATTCCCTACAGCTCACTAAGTCATGCAAAATTAAAAGAGAAACAAAAAATGAAAATTATCCCTTTGATTTATTTATTAATGTGAGAGATCAAACCCTCCCCTTTCCTTATGATTCTATTATTTGCTTTGGCAGAGTGAGACATATCTTCAACAAGGCCAAAAGAACTGGTGACTAGGGGCTAATCATACAGCCCTCACAGACTATAATAAAGACATATGTAAGGCCAAAAGGTCATCTTGGCAAGCCTTCTGTCAAGAAATATCTAGGTTTCTAGGTTGTCAGAGGCTGCCAGACTACACAGAGCCTTGGCCCTTGGTCCTGTAAACCCCGTAGGAACAATATGCACGCCTACAGGAGGTTTTACAAGCTTGGCTGATGAAACAAAAGTTTTATTTGAGGTGTACTTCCCCAGGTGCATCTTTGATGATGTCTGCGAATCCACAGTCCACTCCGAAAGCCCTAGACCAGGAGCATCACAGAAGGACTTGGAACTTGCATGACAAGTTGTCACTATTCAAGGTTTTAAATGAGCAATTAACAAATTCGACCCATTTAAGTTGCCAGATGGAGGTGATATCTTTCCTGATTTGATGCATAAAGGACCTGACTCAATATTCTTCTCTGTAACCTCTTTTGAGTCAGTATAGCTTTCAGCTATATTCCTTAGGCCTGAAGAGCCACCAGGGTTGTATTCATTCCTAAGCGCAGTCTTAAAAATTATACCGAAGCAAAAGTCTATCGACCAGTTAATCTTGCATTGTTTTTTTTTAAAGACTGGAAAGACTTAATGAAAGATGGGTGCTGTTTACCCTCCAATGAAACCAACACGCCTATCAGTCATCCCAAGTCTTGCATTATGGCCTTGTTAGCAGACTGGATGACTCCATGGCAAGGAAATAAAGAGCCCTAGGGGCTTTCCTAGACATAGAGAGTGCTTTTGATAACACCTCATATGAGTCTATGGTTCTGGCTGCTCAGAAATATGGAGTTGTAGGTTGGTAAACTACATGCTTAGGAGCAGAAATATTACTGCTAGTCTTCTTGGGGAAGTGAAAGGAATTGTCGTCCAAAGGGGAATATTCTTTCCCCTCGTTGGACTCTTGTGGTGAACAGTCTACTCCAAGGTATGACCCAGGAAGGGTTTTACATAACAAGGCTATGCAGGATGACATAGCACTCAATTTTTGGGAATTTCCCAATATGGTCTCAGACATGATGAACATTGGGTTGAGCAAAATTCACATTCTCAGGGTTTATCCATAAATCGTAGCAAATGGTCATTCCATTTACAAACAGGAGGAACCTCAAAGGCATAGATATTAAGCTTGGTAGTTCAACTCTGGAATATTCTAAATCAGCCACATACCTAGGTCTTGAACTGGAACTGGAACAATCACATTAATAATATTCTCTGTAGAGTCAGGTGGTCTCTCATAACCACCAGATGCACTATCAGATCCACCTGGGCCTTAATCCACATTGGCTTTATGTTGCTATAGTTAGGTGCCAGATATGTTACGGCGCCATTTGGTGTAGGACAATTTTAAAAACCACTATATAAGGAAGATTTACCAAGCTACAGAGATTAGCATGTCTTTGTGTTACAAGGGCCTTCAGAAGCATGTCAATCACTGGAGACTCTGTTAAGCCTCCCTCCCATGGATATCTATTTACAAGCAAGACTAGGCTTACATCTCATCGCTTGGTACGTACAGGAACTGGAGAAGTAGCTTTGCTTTAACCAGACATACTTCCATCCTAAATTTCCTGGATATTCCAGAGTTGAAGATGAGGTCAGACATAATAAATACTCAATACTGTAATTTCCATCTATTTAGGGTTACTCTCAGATTTAAAGAAAACTAGATAGAAGGAATTGCACCAAAACAAGAAGGTAACCAACTTATATGGTACACTGATGGATTCCGCAAAGGGCTACAATCTGGTGCAGGAATATATGGCCGATTTCCAAGGACTAACTTCAGCATAAGCCTTGGTAAATATTGTACAGTTTTTCAAGCGGAAGTTTGTGCTATCCTCAACTGCATCTGTAGAGGACTGGAGAATGATTATTGGAGAAAACAAATTCTCATTCTCTTAGATAGTCAAAGTGCACTAAGAGCATATTCTTCTGACCAGGTGCAATTTAAACTGTTATGGGAATGTCCAAATGTCTTGTTTTCCCCTGGCATCTTGCACAGCTTTGAACTATGGTGATGCCAGTGTATTCATGGGAATGAAATGGCAGATCAACTGGCAAAAAGGGGCATTGATACACCTGTTTTTGGCCCTGAGCCAGTAGTTGGAATCGGCACTCATGCTGCTAAGACCACAATCAAAGCCTGGATTTGGGATAAGCATCAATTAAGGTGACAAACCTAACCTAGACAGATTTAAACTAGGAAATTCATCCTAGGCCCTAGCAAGAATCTCTCCTTATCCCTTCTCCAACTGGATAGAAGAAGAATAAGGAAAGCAATTGCATTAATCACTGAACATGGTCACTTCAAGAAACATCTATGAAAAGTGGGTCTCTACAAAGATAAACCCACTTGCAAAATGTGTAAACAGGACGAGGCAACTGCCTGGCATATCCTGTTTGAGTGTCCAATCATGGAAAAAAAGAGACTTGTTCTCTCTATGATCAGGATAGACCTGAGGAAGGATGGCAACATGGAACCAAAATACTGCAACTTGTAGAAAGAATGGATTTTGGTAAACAATGACTGCACTGCTCCCAATGGGTTAGCACAATATGCCTTAAGGGTCAGCTGGAGGATCCTAAAACATAAAAATCCCCCATCCATCCATTCATCCATTCATCCATTTATCTATCATTTCCTTTCCTTATTATGTTTTTAATGTGTCATACTGTTTTTGAGACAATTAATGGAATGAATTACTGATGGCACAACTAAGCCACACCATGGACCTTTATGCTAAGTTTTTAAAATTTTCTTTTTAGAAAAAAAGCATTTTTTTGCAAACATTGCTATTTCACTTTTATTTCAGTATTTGGTTGTAATAAATATACATTAAGAGAATATTTCATTTCAAAAAGTTGAAAATGAATAGTATTTCATGAAACAAATATCCAATGAATTTTGAACTCCTGTGCAGAGAAGATATATTCTTAAGGAAGGTGATGACGTCGCCCAATAGATAGCAAGGCAAGCTTAATTTACAGTGTATATTTTTTGTTGCTATAGAGAAGCAATAAGCAAAGCAATTATCAGAATTCTATGATCTCAGGGTGTAAAACATTGTGGAATTTACAGAAGAAACTGCAGCAGTATTAACATGATTGTATTGGTGGGAGAGGAGTGTACAGTAGGTGCATTTAAAATGGGTAAACATCAATCCATGATATGCCACACTGATTGATCCAGCATGGCTGTCACTGATGGGATGGGACAGGCTAATATCATAATTTGTGAAAAAAGAACATTTCTTTAGAAATTCTGGTCAGGAAATCCAATCCTCACATCCATTGTTATGAAGGTTCTCAAATATGCAAATTGGAGCTTGGTGGGTGCTAAGAATGCTGACTGATGACCCAAGATGATTTGTGTGTAAGCTTCCTTAGCCATTTTAATGGAAGGAGAAGAGTTCCTAATGATGAAACTTGTGTGTCTGACTATAAGCCTGATAACAAAAGGCAATCTAAGAGAGAAGAGTTCCTAATGATGAAACTTCTGTATATAAATATAAGCCTGAAAACAAAAGGCAATCTAAAGTATGGCATAATGCATCTTCTCTGGCCAAAAAGACATTTGAGTGTTAGACATTAACACGAAAGGTCCAGTTAACTGTCTTCTGGGATATGAAAGCACCAGTTTTAATGCACTATCAGGAAAAAGATGAAACAGTAAATAATGTCCATTGTAGTGCAATGTTGCAGGGAGAGTTGAAGCCATCATGGGGAACATTGGTTAAAGCTTACTTTACTTCATAATAACATACATCCTCACTAGTCATCCACTATTGTTGAAACACCATTCATAGGTTGAGATTTCAAATGTAGCATCCCTTATACAGCCCTGATTTTGATACCTCAATTATGTGTTAGCAACCATCAAGAAGGCTTTGGAAGTTATGAAGTCAAAGAAACAGTGCACTTCTGACTGCAGGCAGAATCAAAACCATTTTTTTCTCATAAAGTAAAAAGTTTGTATGACTGTATGTAAAATATATAGAAAAGAAGGGTAATGAGAGAAGAAAAGACATAGAAAAGAAGGATAATGGAAGAAGAAAAGACATTTATATCTCTAAATGAAATATATTATATCTCTAAATTATTTTTTCCAACCTCTGATGGGGAATGAAATCAAAACCAGAGTGAATAGCAAAATGGTTTTATTGCCAAAAGTTAAGTGCATCTATGTGCTGTTTTTCAACACAATTATCTTCTGATGCACCAACTTTCCAATATCCCGTGCAAAAAAAAACGTTGCTACCTGTTTGTTAAGCCAGTTCTGCATGGAGTCCCGAAGGTCTTCAGAGTGGAAGCACTGTCCTCCCAACCACTTCTGCATCGCTGAGAAAAGGTGAAGTTATTCGATGTCAAGTCTGGGCTGTAGGGAAAGTGATCAAACACTTCTCATTTGAATCATGTAAAAAGATCTTGGGTTGAAGCAGCTCAATACCATTGAGCATTGTCATGAAGCAAGGCAATACCTGAAGACAGCATATCTCTTCGTATGTTTTGTATGGCTCTCCGTAGTGTTCGCAATGTACCACAGTATGCATCCGCATTGATTGTGATCCTCGGCTCCTTAAGACAACCAGCAACACGTCTTGCTAATCCCAAAACATTAGCCATCAGCTTCTTGTTGCTAAATGTGTGTGTAAACTTGTTGAGGAATTGGTGTGCATCCTTTGTTTTGACTGCTGTTTAGTTTCTTCGTGGTTCAAAGAAAACAGTGTTTCATCACCTGTTACAATTGTTTTCAAAATTGTACTTGTAAGGCAGCGGAAACGTTAAGGTTGATTTCATTCGCCGGTCCTTTTGACTGTCAGTAATCATATTTGTTATCCATGTGCACAAACTTTACGATGGTCTGTAACAATGTTGTACAGAGAAGACCTCGAACTTTCTGGAAAGTGTGCGAACAATTCAGAAATCATGAGCCGACGCCTCTCACGAACCATTTTATTCACTTGGTGGACGAATTTATTTCCCGGCACAGACTTCTGTCGCTGGCTACCATCGTGAACATCTGTTCGGCCATTTCCAAATTCCCTGCACCACTGTCGCATCATGCCGTTTTGCCCAAACGGCTTGTTATGATTTTTAAGCTTTTAGTAAGATCTTCTCTCAGCCAGTGACTTCGGCAGATATAGGTAGTATTTCTGTATAATGACGTGTTAGCTCAGATGGTTGGAGCGTCGTGCTGTAGTACAACGATAGTTGGTAACATACTCATGGCCGAATGCTTTTTTTTTTGTTTTGTTTTGTTTTTCTTTTCTTCTGCTGGAGTTAGAGATTTGTCACCATTACTACTATTTACTGGCACCATAATATTTACGTTTTTTTTTTTTTTTTTTTGTATTATTCTGCTGGAGTCAAAGGAGATTTGCTAACTTGTCCGAGTGTACTTCAGAAACATGTTTTAAATTTTTATTACAGTAATGCTCCTTTCCACGTTTTGGTGTACTCATCATGAACAAAAAAGAATTAACCATAGTGCAAGCTAACACTTTCTATTCACAACACACTGCAGTAACACATTGTATTCACAACACATTTAACAATTTGGCGCTACCGTTCAGGCGACTAAAAACTTAGGCGTTTCTCCGCTGCCATGCGTGAAATCTCGTGCCTCACGAGATCGGCACAAGAAGACAGTCTTAACTGTAACCACAAGTCTCGATCTGCGGTAAATTTCCATAACATTACGCCCATCTGCCTGTAGAAATTGAATAACACTATGCAACTCTCGATTGTAGGGAATATTTTTATGCGCCCGTAGCCAAGCTTCAAATATGAGTTGGCCTTGGTAATGGCAGGGGGAAGTGTGTGACAGTGTGATGCACAATCGCTTCAAGGGTTACATAGTAGGTAGCTCCAACGGAGTTGAAAAAATAGTCATTGTATGTATCTCTAAATTTTCAGTTTACTGTTACTTTTTTAACCATCCAGCAGGCGTGCAGTTGTAAAAAAATTACAACTAAATCAGTATTTATGCTTTATCAAATGTTTTAACCTTGAGCTATTGCTTCACTTTGCAATGATTCCATTGTTGATGCTTAATCGACAATGTGATGACGGTTGCTGTTTCTTTGCTTAATGTTTTCAGTTGGTTTAGTGCATTCTAAATAAAGAGGTGTTGAATGTTGTAAAAGTACAATGCGCTCCTGATCCTTTGAGGGATACGTGCTTCGTTCCAAAGGTAAGTGTAATAACCATTAAAATACACTTAATCATTCGTTATCCGAATAGTTGCACTTTTAATTTGTAAATATGCTGTTAAATATATGATTTATTTTCAGTTCAAAGGGTTTATCGGATAAGGAGATATTGTATTCGTAAACTACTGGAAAAAAGTGATAACGAAACCTATGCGGACTTTACGGACTTTACTTTACAGAGTTGGAGGAAATTTGAACAGGGAGGGGCAGATGGCGGTAATCTCGACGAACTAGCAGGATTTATTTATTGGAAAATACAAAAATTACAACGATGTAAAAGTAAGTGTGCTAAAACTTAAAAAAAAAAAAAAAAGAAGAAGAAGAAGAAGAAGAAGAAGAAGAAGAAGAAGAAGAAGAAGAAGAAGAAGAAGAAGAAGAAGAAGAAGAAGAAGAAGAAGAAGAAGGGGAGCGGGTCGTGAAAATTCACTCAGGCCCTAATAAGGGTGTAGTAAATATTGCTAATAAGGTTGGTGCTTTTCTGGAAATAATTGACATTGACTTTGATAAAATTGTAAACTTTGGGAATATATGTTTATGAATAGACAACGAGACATACCAGTTCTCATGTGAAAGGGATAATAAGGTGCAACTACTTGGGGCTGTCATCAAATGTTTCTGTTCCTTCTCGTTGCATGCGGTTTGATATATATATATATATATATATATATATATATATATATATATATATGTGTGTGTGTGTGTGTGTGTGTGTGTGTGTGTATTTTTTTGAATGATTTATTTATGGACGTTCTTTAACAGCTCAGGGTATCAGCGTCCCATTCAACTCAGGGCGTGAAACGGCCGACAAATTTTGCTCAGAGGCCTCTCTTTCAGGCTTGAGGTTCTTTTTCGTGCAGTAAATGTACGACAAGAGACCCACGGCTTTACTTCCCTTCCGAAGGAAGCCATACTACACATTTTTACGCCCCGAACATCGGTTCTGGCTGGGTTTGAACCCGCAATCTTGGGTTTAGGAGGCAAGTATGGTAACTACTACACCACCAGGACCGATGATTTGATGATATAGAAATAAGGGATGCCAGGAGAAATAAAATTTATTTAACACAGTCATTTAAAGACCGTAGCTATTTAAATATGATTAAATTATATTTAATCAGCATATAAACCTTAAAATTCAATTCTGCAAATTTAAATATGTTTCAGAGTATTTACACTTCTACAAATTGGAGTATGACATTTTTAATGCATGTTCTATGTACTGTGATTAAAGAAACTGAGTAGCCAGATTTTTTATTTTGGTGTTAAAACGTCGTTGATATAATAATACAACATGTTATAATGTTCAAACATATAAAAATTCAATGTGTGTATATACGTCATTCATTCTTCTTTTTTTGAGAAAATAACAATATAAAAAACTAAATTGTAGACACTTTTATACATTGATATATGAGCGGCACTGCAAAAAATATCCAAACCGTTTGCTTCACATGTATAGGCAGAGATAAATTTTTGGAGGGGGAAAAAAAACACATTAACCTGGTAATGCGCCAACCTCTATAATCTAAAACGAAATGAAATTTCATTATCAACGTATTTATTGCTAACGTTCATAATATAAGATAAGTACACAAACGTAAATAAAGTATTTATTCAACGAGTTATATAAAGAGCTTATACAAATAACTATTTATTTGCCATTTTTATATAAAAACGAAAATACTAACAATAAATAAATAAAAAAAAAACAGTCAACCTAAGCTGCGGTTTTCAATTCCTCCGCTTTTTTGGTTTCGACACAAATTCCTTTTGATACTCCCTCATTGAGTCGCTATTATTATTGTTTTATAGCAAATTACCTAAAATGCAGTTGCAATATTTCCTCTAATAATCTGAATTATATTATTCTGTTATAGTAACAACTCTGGTTAAAAATGTTTCGGTAACATGACAAAAAATAAGTAAGTACTTCACGCAGGAGCTGCGTAAACTAAGCGAATGCTTCACCTAGGAGAGTAACTTTAAAAAAGAAGATGAAATCCAAATTGTGGCCTTATTAATTAATGAAATGAAATAAATAATGGCATTACCATGTGACATTAGGAGAACAAAAATAGAATTCTTGCAATTTTATCACAAAAGAGAAACCACATTATTATTATTATTATTATTATTATTATTATTATTATTATTATTATTATTATTATTGAGATTAAACTTAAAAAAGTTAATGATATACTATTAATTAAATGAAATATATGACCATTGATAGACGAAGAAAAACTATGTGGTTATTTTTAAACATTTTTAAATGTAACCATGTTTATGAACTGAGCCCTCAATATCTTCACATTCTCTAAAATAGAGAAAAAGAGAAAGTTTCTAGTTACATTGTGTATTTAAGGAGAGGTTCATATGTTTCAATAAAACAAAAACACCTTACTATTTAAAAACAATTACAATATTCTAAGCAAATATACACAATAAACAATCGAATTTTTATCAATTTTCATTGACTTTGAAATTGAATTTAAATGTTATTATAGTAAAAACATGTAACGCAATCGTTTTCTGAAGGCTCTTACAGAACGCTCTTATATAAAAATATAATTCTCAAACTTATATTAGATTAATATTTCACATTTACTATCATGATGATGCTTTTGTTAAATATAAAATATATAAATGATTATAAATACAGTTTATATGCTGTCCTTTTATTTTAAAACAATGTAAAGAAATTTAAACGCAAGGGCGCTTTTAAATTTCAAGCATACCCATACTCCTAATAGTCCAATTTCCCTAATTTTCATAAACTATTGTTAAAGTATGAACTATTGTTCATATTTTATTTAAATGATATATATATATATATATATCATTTAAAACACACAACAAAATTTGGTATATATATATATATATATATATATATATATAATACCAAATTTTGTTATGAAGAATCAAATAACCGTGTTACTAGAGTGACTTTTAAATTTTTGGTTTCAGGTAAACCCCCACTCCTGATAACCTGATTTACCTTATTTTCAGTAACTATTTTGCTTATTTTATTTAAATGGTATGTATATAAGGAGTTTCGTTGCGAAAAAGCAAATTTGGTGACTATAGAACAGTTTTTAAATTTTGGGTTTCGTGAAAACCACCAACATTAATAATCTTATATAACTGTTTTTCAGGAAACATTTTTCTTATTTTGTTTAAATTTTGTTGTGAAAAAACAAATATTGGTACTGCTAGATCGCTTTTTCTTTTTCTTTTAAATGTTCTCCCCCCCCCATTGATCCAATTTTGTTGGTTAACGAACTCGATGATTCGTGTGTTAATTGATGGTTATATGCCGAGTGTCGTTGAGAAAAAACAAAAATTTCGACTGCTAGAGCGTTGACGGAAACACATTATTATTGTTATTATTATTATTATTATTATTATTATTATTATTATTATTACTATCAGCAGCATCATTATCATTTTCATTTTTTCCCATTTTCGGTGCCTTGTAGATAGAATCGATGGAGATTTGAAAAAAAATCGCTATATAGGTGCAACACAATTCCTTCGGAATTTTCTAATAGGTGTTTCTTATTGCATTTTTCATACTGAGTTCAAATATGGCCTTAAAAGCTTCCATTACGTATCATTTTGATGTTATTTTGTACTGACATGAATCGAACGAGTAAATATCTCAAATTAGAAAACATTTTTGTTTGTTAAGCTGATCACGCTGCTAGGTTCCCAGTACCATACTTTAAGTTGTTTCTTGTACAAAATGGAAAACCCCATCGTGGTTTGTGTGTTAATTCTTCATATTGGTTCTATTAAGTGTGTGTGCAGTTTATTATCATATCTCAGTGCCGTTCCCTAACAAAAGAATTTCATAATGAATTATTTTCAGCATAGGACATGTTGAAATTACATAGAATCAACAATGTCATTATAATCTGCTTGCCATCTCACGCGACTTATTACCTTCAACCTCTGGATCGATCTTTTTTCAGACCCTTGAAGCATTTTTTCTACAAGACTATGAAAATTTGGCTCCATTCTCATCCTAGCAGGAAATTTTTGAGGATTCAATTTGGACCTCTGTTGAGAGCGTCGTGGCAGAAAGCGGCTACTTCATCAAATACTTCCATTGGATTTGAGGCTTGTGGTGTTTTCCCCTATAATTCACAGAAAATCCTAGAGGAAGCTTATTTCATTTAAGATGCGGCATCCATTAATAAAATATCTAATGAAGATTTTTTTTTTAATATTGTTTAACGCCCGATTTTTCTACTGAGGTGCCACGGGCATTAGGCACTGATGATACATGAGATGAAATGATACACTGGCAAAGGACTAATGAAATTGAGCCAGTACCTACAAAAGAGGCAGGTTCTGCACCACCAATGCAGCAAATGGATGACAACGTCGGGTCAATTTACAATATTTAAGAGCAGATATTCTTATTCAGTTTACAGCATCTTTCTTCCAAAACTTTTCCTCGCCGCTCGTAGCGTCTGCTCCTCACTTGGCTTTTATTTTCAATTTACCTCGTCCATCTAAATTTTACTCCGGTACTGCATACCAGCAGCCCAAGAGCAAATGTACCCCTTGCACTTCCCCTACTGGTAACAGCGCGGTTGTTAATTTATCTTCTATTTCACTTTCTAATCCTGATACATTGCTCTTGCAAAAAAAATTATCTTTTGCCCTTATTCCCAAATTTAATCGCCTTAAATTTGTTTCCGATAGAGTTAAATTTTGCCGTAATTTAAGATGGCGTTACTATTGGCGTACTAAATCTTCTCAGCCTACTTCAAATGTTACTCCTTGCCTTCTCAAGTTTCGTCCTTCCTCCAAACTTGAACTTCCTTCTTTACCTTCTAACCATCCTGTAGAAACGTTTATTAACCGATTTTTAACTTCAATTAGTGATTCTAAATTTCTAGATAAGATCACCCCAAAAGATAACTTAACTTTACGTGAGAAATCAGCACTTAAAAGGTTATCTAATAATGCTGATGTTATTATTCTTCCAGCCGATAAAGGGTCCTCAGAGTACTGCAGGACATTTCTTCTTACAATGTTGAAGCTTACCGACAGCTTGAAGATGTCACTTATTATAAACTATTGCCTTCTGACCCTACAGTCAAGTTTAATGAAGAAATAGCTTCTTTTATTGCTTCTTCTAGTACTGCTGAAGGACTTAGTTCCCAAGATATCACTCTACTTACTCCTCATGTCCCTCGCACTCCCACCATATATTTTCTCCATAAAATTCATAAAAAGAACTGTCCAGGCCGCCCGATAGTAGCCGATTCCCCCACTGAACGCATTTCCGCTCTAGTAGATTGTTGGTTACATCCATTTGTTACCTCTAGGTCATCCTATATTCAAAGATTCCTTTCATTTTCTGAGTTTACTAAAGAAAGTTGACCCTTCGGCACATTCTAATATACTTCTGGCCACTATCGATGTGACGTCACTCTATATTAACATTCCCCATCACGAAGGATTAGCTGCTGTTAGACCTTTCTTGAACTCTCGAGCACCTCTTCATACCCCATTCACAGATTTCATTTGTCATCTTGCGTATCTGGTCCTCACTCGCAATGCATTTAGTTTTGATAATAAAAATATTATCTAAAAATTAAAGGTACTGCGATGGGCATCAGAATGGCACATTCGTATGCCAATCTTTTCATGGCTCGCTTAGAGGAGGAGTTTCTTAAGTCAGAACCTTTGGGACCATTATTATGTTTGATATATGTTGATTATATATTTTTACTTTGGACTCATGGCTCAGAATCTCTCGATCTGTTCCTGACTAATCTTAACTCCAAATTTTCAGATAAGTCCACTTCTTCTGTCTCTCCCAATGCTGCTACACTCCTAGATATTGATATTTCTTTACGTAATGGCTCTTTTCTTGCGTCTGTGCACATTAAGCCTACCAATTTACAACAGTATCTTCATTTTCATAGCTATCATCCCTTGCATATCAAAAGATCTATTCCTTTTTCTCTTTCAATCCGTAGTCATCGTCTTTGTAACAACTTTTGATCCCTTGACTAGTATATTAAAAACCTAGCTCAAAAGTTCCAAGACCAAAATTATCCTTCCTCTCTTTTAAAATCCCGTATAATCCCAGCGCACAAAACTTTCCAATGCCAACCTAAAACTTCTAATAAGAACTTCATCAAACTTGTTACTACTTACGTGCCTGGAATTGAAAGCAGCAGACCTATTTTGAAAGAATGCCACGATACTTTGTTAATGCACCCATCTTTAAATGATCTTTCTAAATTTGTACCCCGCCTTACTTTTAGAACGCCCATAACCTTAAAAGTATATTTCGCCGAAACCTATCCCCTCCGAATTTACCACGTCCCTTTGCTGGCTCATATCCTTGCCAACGCCCTAAATGTAAAACCTGTGCGCTAATTATGCCGTGCCGTTCATTCCACAGCCCTAGATTATCCAGGGAATTTAACATTTCTTCATTTGCTACTTGTTCTTCCAAGAACGTCGTTTATATGTTATGTTGTAAGCTTTGCAAAGCATTTTATATTGGTTTTAACTTCATCTGTTGTTTCGCTACGTATGAACAATCATAAACGTTCTGTTAAAACCAAGTCTCCCTTGCCGGTTGCCCAACATGCCTTATCTCACTGTAAGGATTTTGATGATGCTTTTAATCTAACACTTATTGATGCGTTACTTACACAATGCTCTGAAAGTTTACTCAGAGATAGACAAATGGCGGCTATATTTTTACATAGCTATATTTTTAAAGCTCGTATACCGCCTGGTTTAAATCTTACGTGTTAATTTTTTCACCCACACTCTCATTTCTAGTTTCATCTGTCTCCATGCATAACGTTACCTTCGATACTCAATATTTACTTTTATCGCCGTCACTTGTCTTCTTGCCATAGAAGAGCTCTACGAGTTCGAAATATAGCGATTTCAAGTGTGACTTTATCTTAGTGTTTTATCCTTTTATATATATGACTTGCTATTACTACGCTGTTTCATGTTATTATCTAATAATCTTTCCAACTATTTTATCAACTTTGTAATGCAACAATTAGTCTCAAGGCAAATTTACTGGAAACTCCTACCGCATCCTCTCGCCTCTGCCTTTCAAAATACACCGAAACATTGGTTTGCGTCTGCCAGTTACACGCTCTACAGATTATAACAGCAAATAGAAATATCAGGCGCAAGATAGAAGCCCGCTATAGACATTTTACGATGTATAAAAACGCATCAAGCAACATTTTAGGAAATTAAACGTTGAAATGTTTGAAGGTAACTGAAACCAGCAACCGTTTAGAGAAGCCGCCCCTGCATTCGATGCATGGGAAGTGGAACAAAACTATGATTGGATGCTATTTCCAGGATTTGTGGAAGGAAGGCGTTACTCCACGCAATAAAAAAAAAGTATACTTTCCTCTATTTTCCTTTGTGTGTATGTGGGTTAAAATTACTTTTTAGATTCTTAATAAGTTATTTTTGGGCTTATATTGTATAATCTTTCTACTCAAAATAGAGGATAACGCTTGATAAATGCACTTGTGATACAATAATATGCTACATATTATGAAGTGTACATCGAAACAAGGAAAAGTTTCGAGTAGCCATAACAACAATAACAACAATCTTACGTTTAGATACTTTTCAAGGCCATATCTGAATTCAACGTCCCAAATAACTCAGAAACAGTGTAAATTGCTCATGTTAAAGAAAAAATGAAAATGGTTGATTAATGTAATTGCAGTAATAACACCAATGGTTGGTTGTATATCATTATATATTATATAGTTTTACTGCATTAGACTGAAGTGCAGCAAAATGACCAAAGGTACTAATTTATGAATTCACATTTAATAACAGGTCATTAGCATGTCTTTATAGCTTAGCAAGATTAGTTACAATGACCAGACAGGTGCTATTTATGAAAGAAGCATTTAACCTGGTGAGGCTTCTTTGAACATGCAGAGCTGCCTGCAGCACAGGCGCTCTCGCACTCTCAGCAGTGTTTCAAAATTTCGTTCACAGATGGCACTAGTGCGTTCCACTGTCCTGGTCACATATTATAATTCATGGCTGGCTTACCTTAATACGGAGAAGAGTGGCAGAATGGTTATGCAGTTTTGTGCGTCACGGATGTCATACGTATTTGTTGTTTCAGCAATTCTTGAAAAGTAGAACTTCGTAAACGATAAGTTGCAGTTCAAAAAAGCAAGGAAAGATACGACGCTGTATATTACGAGTTCTGCGATTTTGTTGTCGGTGTTTTCAGCTAATACTTTGTGTTCGTGTGATAAGAAAATGTCAGGTGAGTAAAGATTTAAGGATCCTTATTTAATAAATTAATGCATTACATATGTACTGTTTTCTACACAAGTTTGTAGAATTATCTTAATTACAGCCATTTTTTCCTAGTCTTATGAAAGAAATACCTGTGTGATATTTATGTATTATTTAAATGCTCTATAAATGTCGTCAACAGCTGTAAATATTAATAGTTTACAGAAATGTGTTACTCTATAGACAGGTAACGTTTCGTTATCATTGCTGTATCTGCATTAGTTCAAATCACAGAAAATAAGAAAATCTATTATTCATTTTTTAAACAATTTATTTAGAATTTCTCAAAGAACTCGCTATAAAAGATTTGAAATGTAACAGCAAAACAAAACGTTGCCTTTCCGTAACGGCGCTAGCGGCTGGCTACACGTGATGCGAGCTCACGTGCTGGCTGTGACATGGGAGGAGTATGACAACATTAGGAATTGAATGAGCGCATGCGCACAGACTGGAACCAGCAGTATTCGACATAATATCCGGAATTCCGTATTAGCCTACTTCCTTGCTCGTATTTTGCACGAAGCTAAGTCAAGGAAAAGAGGTTGGCCCGCCTAAAATCGTTTTTTTTTTTTTTTTTTTATTTACTCATTGAAAGATTCGTTTAGGTTTGGCTTCCGAAACAGATGTATCCTGCAGATCTCTGCATTTGTAAATCTGTGCCTTTCAGAAGAGTAGCACAAACTTCACTCGTTTTACTTAACATATGTTTTAGTGCGCAGGCAGAAATGCTCGTAATTTCTAATGAGTTGGGATTTGGTACTACAAATTCCAACTTTAAAAGATTCAATTCTTTCATAATTTAATTTGTAAATGGAAATTGTCTTAAAAACCGTAACTTTTTAAGGCGAATTTGTTAAATGTTTATAAAACACTTTGAGGTTTGAGAAAATTTGGCATTTATTTTCTTACGGTAATCCTGAAAATATCCTTAGAAATTCCTGTCAACATACATTTATGTGGGAAAGGAATATCCACGACAACTTTGTTCATCTCCTCTTGTTTTGATAGCTCCTTTTCAGGAAATCTATCACTCAAATTTCCCTTATTATTAATGTGGCGTTAAATTTCATGGCTTGGTTATTTATTATCAAAATAATAAGTCTTGTAATGCGGGGATGTTAAATGCATTATCGAATATATCACTTTTCTGTGAAGATATGGAAAGTGAAATTTGGTTATTAAAGTTGCCAGAAATTCTCTAAAATTGGTACTTTTGTTGAATTGTTTTTTTTTTAATTTTATTTTTTATTACAATAAAATGATCTGGCAACTAACCTTAATTCGAACCCGAGACATCTGGATTTGCAGGCAGACAAGCTGAACATTTGACCACGATGGCGTTGCTGTCGAATTAAGAAATAAATGCAAATCGAACGTAGTTTTTTGTGAATATATTCAAAGTATAATTTATTTTACAAGACCAAGCTTTAATATGTTTATTTTTTTCAATTATATATAATCGCAAGAAATTCACAAAAGATTTTCAAGCTTTAATATACGGTAAAAACCACGGTAAATGACGCACCTGTTTGTTTCACTGTTCCACATTATACGCCCTTTTCTCCTCGCTCCTTGACATCGCTATATATAAAACCAATTAAGTTCCTCCGCTTAATACGCTCGTCGTCCTGTTTAATGCGCTGTCTATTGTTGTTTGAAAATTCTTAAAATGTCACGTTTTAAAAAGTAATGAGACAGTCTTTTGTGAAATTCCTAATTACCGTTAGCTCCTGCGTGTCAAAGACATGTTGAGTCTCAGATTGGCGAATACAGAAGAATGGAATTTGATCCTTTACACCTGCAGTGTTCTGTACAGTCTGGTTTACTGATTGCCACCAGTTTCACATTCCACTGTCTTTGACAAGTCAGTGAAGAAGTACATTGTGTTTGATCGTGAAATAAGTGTCTTGGTAGTGCTAGCTTTTGTAAATCCGTCTCAAAACGAAGCCCATGCCACCGTCTCTTTGATTTGTAGGTATATGATGTTTCTTGTAGTAAATTTTCTAATGCCAATTCGTAGTAAAGGTGCGATTATTCATAGTGTAGGTACAAGTACACGACAAACAACAATTAATGACATGATAGTGTACTTATGATTTCCGATATTTTTTAAAGAAAAATATAATGAAAATCTTAAAAAAAAAAAAAAAAAAAATCTTAAAACTTCAACAATTGTAGATTATTTAGGCACTGTATTTGGTGTTAAAACAAAATCCTAAAATAAGTCACTCCTGTTAATACGCGGTCACGTTTAATATGTCATTATTATTTGACCCATTGAAAAGCATCTTAACTTGTTTTTACTGTATTTAGAAACAACACTCAGCACAAATATTCACCAAAGGTTACCCATTCCTAGTTACTTGCATTTAACACCTTTTTCGTAATATAAAAGAGAGTAAATGTAATAACAACTAAACAGTGGAAAAATTTACCAGAGGGATTAGTTAGTTATTGTGCCAAGCATTAAAGGTTGATTTTTTTTTTATTTGATTTATTTACGCACGCGCTTTAACACCTCAGGTCATCAGCGTCCCATTCAAATTGGGGCCTGAAACGACCGATAAATTGTACTCAGGGGCCTCTTTTTTTCAGGCTTGATGTTCTTTGTCGTACTGTAAATGCACTACACGGGACCCACGGCTTTACTTACCTTCCGAAGGAAGCCACTACTTTTAAAGGTCTGCATACAAGAATTGAATTATGTAAAATATTCAGAGATGTTCTATTTTTTTTTTTTTTTTAGAAAAAAGTTAAACGTAATTTGAAGTTTCCCCTTTTCAAAAAAAAAAAGTAAAGCTGTGAAGATGAAGCATGGAGGGTATCTGCATTTTTTTATAAGGACTTCCACAGCTGTATTAAACTTGTCATTACTCTTCTAAGTATGTAGACTCACTTATCATCAAATTTGATTCACACTATGATTATGAATATATAAAAATTACAGCGAAATTGATAGCGGAGACGCGTGGATTTTTCTCAATATTGAAAAAGGTTTTATATATGCTGTATTAGGTTTACAAAAGCAGGTTACCCAATTACTTCAAGGACTCAACTTCCCTTAATATTTCCTTCAGCTAGCTCTAAGTAAAGCCTAGTGGCAGGGTTGTTTATTTGTTTACATTCTGTAACACGAACAGGACATAAGAAAGTTGGTCCATAAGTTTCCGGCTTAACTATTTTCTAGGTATGATAAAGACAAAAACTATATTTCGCTTTTCAATATAATTACCCTTTATTGCAATCTCACATCTTTGAATTTACATTTCAAAGCCCGCAAAAATAGTCAGAAGTCTTGTCTGCAAAATGAGCATAAACAGCTTCTATCACATCTTCGTCATGCTTAAATTTCCTTCCTGGAAGATCGTTCTTGAGTTTTGAGAAGAGGAAGTAGTCACTGGGAGCTAGATCTGGACTGTAGGGTGGAAGGTCGATCTCCTTAAAACCACATTTCTTCACAGCTTCCTTTGCAATAAGAGCTGTGTGCACAGGCGCGTTGTTATGAAGAAGGCGCACTCCACCCCTCAGCTTTCCACGCCTTTTCTCTTTGATGGAAGACGTAGTCTCTGTAGTAGGCCAGCATTGTACTCCCCACTTACTGTGGTGTTCCTCTCCCTGAAGTCAATGAAGAGTATTTCTTCACAGTCCCAAAAGATAGTGGCCATGATCTTGGTTGAATGAGTGACCTTGGCCTTTAGAGGAGGTGCTTTGCCAGGTTGACGCCAATCCATTGATTCTCTTTTGGACAAGGAATTGTAGTAGAGGACCATAGTTTCATCTGCTATAACAATGGTTTGCAGAACTTCACTCTCTCTCTCTCTCTCTCTCTCTCTCTCGTTGTCACGGCAGAGCTCCAAAATGCCTGACAACAGATGACTCGTTTCTACTTTTGGACAGAAAAGAAGTCTAGGCACCCATCTTGCACTAACCTTATTGTTTTTTAAATGTCCATGAATAATTCGAAGGACGATTGTTTTAGAAAGGCCTAACCTTGCACTATTTCTGTAACTTTGAGCCGCGGGTCTTCCATAATTTCTCCTTCCACAAGAACGATGTTTTCAGCAGTGAGCAATTCAAAGGGCCGACCTGCACGCTCTTTGTCTTCAATGCTTTCTCGACCTATTAGAAAAACTTTAGCCCATTCTTTTACTGTAGAATATGAGGGCGAGGCTTCCCCGCATACACCATCCAATCGCTGATTTATTTCATTTGGAATAAGTCCTTATTTTGTGAAGAGCTTAATAACAGCTCGATTCTCCATTTTGAACATATCACAGTATTCTATACATGGCCTTCTTTATGCAACTATATCTGAACAACTGGACACAGCGGAGCAGAAGGCACAGTTGTAATTATTCATTTAACAGATATGACACCAGAAAAGGGTTTTGTAAAGGCGATAATCTTTATTGGCGAGGCCGGAAACTTATAGACCTACCCTCGTATCAGGGGATTATGTGCTAAATTGATTCTAAAAATGTGTACAAAAAGAAAGGATAAAATAAGATGTAAACTGATGGGGGGAACGTATTCTATCAGAGCCCACAATTGCTTGCTTCGAAATGCAATAATGTTTCTGTATGTAGCACTTAATTGAACACTGAATTGATAATGGGACGAGTGTGTACTACATTTTGTGTTTACTGCATTTCGCTTCTGTCCTGGTGGTGTAGTGGTAACCATACTCGCCTTCTAAACCGAAGATCGCGGGTTCAAACCCGGCCAGGATCGATGGATTTTTTCGGGCGTAAAAATCCCAAGTATGACTTCCTCGGAAGGGAAGTAATGCCGTGAGCCCTGTGTCGTACATTTACGGCAAGAAAAAGAATCTCAAGCCTGAAAGAAGAGGCCTCTGAGCAAACTTTGTCGGCCGTTTCACGCCCTGAATTGAATGGGACGGTGATGCCCTGAAATGTTAAAGAGCGTTCGTAAATAAACCAAATAAAGCAATCAAACGTCTCGTTTCTAAGGTAGCGAAACAAAAAGGTGTTGCATAGCGTAGTGAGAAATAAATGGAAGCTAAAATGAAACAAGATATGATTAAATCATAGCAAATCTAAAAATGGTAGCTGAAAGGCAGCGTATGAGAGGGAAAAGTAGAACAATGACTATTTAGGCCAGTAGAGCAACTCCATTAAAGAAAAAGAAAACAAAATGTTTAAGAAATTATCTAATTTAAAATAATTAAACAATACCAATGTGCATGAAGTACACGGGCAATACAATCCTTTCAACCCTGTTCAGTGAATATTGGCTGTATTCTACATGTAAAATGTTTCACTTCTTTGTCTTTCCATAATTATTAATTTAATTATCATTAGCGACGGCGCCCCCTTCCCCAAGGACAAGCACCTTCCTTTCAACATATTTTCGCTCCTTTTAACACTGGCAACGCTGTGCAAGGCCGTGGTCCTTGCACATCACAATGCAGTTGAAGGTTGCAAACTTTCTTTGCAGTTACTGCATAAAAAGCGGCGGCAACGTCAGTGTTATTTCTAGCGCGCTAAAGAGACACAAAATCTTATTAAAAAAAAAAAAAAAAAAAAAAACATACACACAACGACATAATAAATATTGGAATCTCGGAATACAGCTCAGTTAAATAGAAAATTTACAAATGTCACCATGTCTAGACGCATATTAATCTTCTAGAAAATAACATTGTTATCAACATAAGTTCCCCCCCTATGCTATACCACAGATAGTATTCTTCATTGTCATTGTTCCGACAATGTGTTTTTATTCTACTACAGCATGTAAAGACGAACGTTTTTGTTTAAATGTGCCACCCCTGGTCTGATAGTTTTCAGGCAAACATATGACAAAGCTACCGCAATTTATTAATTTTTTAAATTAAAAAAATTATGAAGATGTAGCAATTTATAATTTTAAAGTTCATACTGTCCGGCGTCCTGTAGAGCCACTCTAGATATCATTTTATACATTCATCGTCATAAGGTCGAACATGGGATGTAGCTCACAATACTTATGTAGTAACATCATGCGCATCCCTAATCAAATAAAATTAAAAAAAAAAAAAAAAAAAAAAAACCAGGAAAATAAGGGACCGAGGAGTTCACTGAAAACGCAAATAGTATCATATTCAATTAGGGCATTTTATTAACATCTATGAGTAACACATTCAGAATGAATGTCGAACAAGATGGCCATACAAAAAGCAGTTGGTAACACATTCACTCTCTTTAAGTTCCAGCTCTGGACTCACTAGAAAGTATAATACGTTGAAAAACACTCCGCGTTACCCTATTGCACATGAACAGATTTATTTTTTCCTCACGAACGATCCCAACCGTCACTTCTAAATACTATCGATCAATAAATCGATTCTACTTCTTAGTTCCCTCATTCTGGTGAACATAATGATTTGTAACATATAGCCCATAAAGTACTATACGGAAGAAAAGTTTTTTGTATATGTATAAACGATTTATGCACAAAGACAACGAAAAATTAAAATATGGCAAATCGACTAATAGTTGGGACGGTACTCACCAGTACTCAGTACCGGGAGTAATAGTCCCAAGAGAGTATCGGAAGTTCTAAAACATGCAAATCAATGGCGGTACGCTAATGAAGGGGAGACGATAACATTAAAGAAAGTTTTTTTTTCCCCGTACTATACAGAAAAATATAAAGATAACTGTGTTTCAACAATGGGTTATTTTGAGCGCCTGACATCAACGATTGTCGACCAGTTGCATCTAACCAAGTTGAATGTTAAATGTTGTTCAGTAGTAGTACAATACTTTACTGCTTAGCATTACAATAAAAGATTTAATTTTCGTTTTATAGTTAACCAGACTCCTTGTATCTAGAGTTAGGAAACTATAATTTTCAAAACAAAATTAAAACTTCTCAACGTATTTCTGACGTCTTCATTACAAGTCACATGAAGCAACAATGTGAAAATATCTCTATTCATATTTGAAACAAAATCTAATCGTTATTAAGAATTTGTTAGGAATTACTTCATATGGATGTATATGCTTCGTGAGATAACAAGCAAAATAAGTTTACTAAAATGAGTAAAACAAAAGGAATATGGTGAAAGTAATAGTGAATACGTTTCATATGAAAATAATGATAAAGCCAAAGGTGAAGTGAAAAGACCCTGATTAGAAGAAATAATTGCAGCAATAGAAATGGTATAGGTATCTCTGAATGCTCTGCAATAAATTGTGCAACGACATCCAAATAACACTCATCTTTTGCCTCCTTGTTAGATCTCAGATCTGTGAAATTATTTTATACTGAGAATCCATGGCTCATCTTTAATGAAGGTAACTTAGGATGTAAGATGTGCTCAAAAGCAACTTTTATTCCTATAGGCCTCTGGGACTTTACATTTCACAGGAATGTGCGGGAAAAATAAACTGCAACGGAAATTATGACAAAGTTTAAGGAAGAAAACATCGTGAATATAGAGTTAGTAAAGCATACACAGGTTCATCAAAATAGTGGAATTGAGCAGAGCAAAAAGTAACACTTAAAACATGAGCTTACAACGACACAAGAAGAAACTGAAACCAACAGAACAGCTTACAAAAGGGCTAAATATCAGAGACTTTATACTGATATGCCAGTTGATATAGATCTCCAATCTCTTAAACGGGTCAAATATGGGTAGAACCCTTCACAGAACTTTATTTTGCAATACACTATATCTCATGTTGCAAAAAGCATGCGTGAAAAAATCGTGAAACACATTGTAAAAAACAAACGAAAAATGTATATTTATAGATGAATCTACCGCACTAAGCAAAAAGTAGACATTAGTTGTGTGTTTAAAATTTTCTATACAGAACCAAATTATGTTTTTAGATCTGATTGAGCTTGATAGTGAAACAGTTTTCAGTATTACTACTGCCTTTCTTGAAAAACTCGGAATAAGTGGAGAATATATACAAGAATGTATAGTAATGTTTTCATGCGACGGTAACTCAATAATGATATGCAGAAGTATTGGTGTAGGGGTTAAAAATGTATTTCCTTCAATTATGATCTAGCATTGCAACAACCAAGGTTGGAGCTACCCGTATATGCTTCCATCACAGAAGTCCATGGAATATATTCCTTTCAGATATTTTTAGAAAAATTATATGCTCTATACCATCAACCTCCTAAGAACCAGAGAGAACTCAAACCTGAGGAAGAAGTTTGGGGCAAGAATTTTGCATGTTGGTAACATTTCCACAATTCGATGGTTTTCATCACTCAAAGGAACTGTGCCGACTGTGTGGGAAAACTGTGAGAGTTTACATCCCCATTTTGAAAAGGCTGAGAATGATGTAACAAGAGAAAGAGTTTATGGAAATATTTGACAAGTGTAGAGCTTGTAGAAAATTTAAGAATAATGCTCTATGCACTGACAGAATTAGCCGATCCTTCATGTGATCTTCAAAAGAGGAAAATGGCCTTGCCAATAAGTTGATAAAAAGAACCATTAAAATATTACAAACATTGCATCAAAATCCAAGCCATTTATAGCAAGGTAGCTGATGATTGACTATATTAAGTAAATTCAAATCGTTGCCTCTATCAAGACGTAATAAAATACAAAGCTTCAATGCAGGACATCTTGCTGTCAATTTAGAATTAATATTATCTCATTATCTCACAGATGAATGGATAGAGATTTACAAAACAGTAGTAAATATAATGATTCTTCTCCATCACTTAAGTATGTTAATCCATCCGAATGAACTGAGGAACTAGATATAATGCATGGAGAAAAAAAGTCTACTGCAACTCTGTAATCAATTTAGAATATCAAATAAACGGAAACTTGTTAGAGCTTTCAGGTAGTACAAAGAATACAGAAATTATGAAAGAAATTCAAATTATCTCCTGCCACTTCTTTGGACTTCGGACACTATTGCTATTCAGCAACTGAGTGTGAACAGCCATTTAGTTCTATGAATGAGATTGTAATCCCAACCAGGAATGCTCTTTTGGTGGAACATATAGCTTATTTGATGTTCATCAATTTCATTGGGCCTCCTCTTTCTGAATTTCATCCACTGCCAAATGTGAAATCCTGGCTGTCAACTGGGAGGTGATCAGCAGTAGAATTCTACTGTCGTATAAGAGAAAATGCCTGCAGAATGAAACTTTATGTGGATGGTGTATATGTCGAGCCGCACATTGGGAGACAAACTTGAAACGTTTATTTGTGATCTGAAGACCTTTAAGTAGCAGACGTTGGTCGACACAATTTGAAGCGTCAAATTTTTATTAAGATGGATGCGGCCACCTACGTTTCATCGGTGAACCGTTCTCAGGGCACTTCCGCTGTTTTCCGTTAACTTAGGAGGAGGGTTTGAGGAATGGTAGGTACTGTAAGTACAACGCACTGTTAGCAATTTGTGCTGAATGTTTTTATTGTTTTGATACTTCGGAAAAACAAGGCTGACCTTCGGAAACCGGTTAATTACTCCCCTCGGAACGTGACACTAACATACTTATGGGTGTGTAGGCGGACGCAACCTTGACTGTCGGAACACAATGCTATTCTTCACACTTCCCCTTTAAATTTGACCAGGTAAAAACAAATCGCAGGGACATTGTATTTATTTTCCATCCCCAATAAAATGGCGCGAGACTATCAAACTGATGTCCCGAGTTGAAACGATACATAACATGGTGCGACGCTGACTTTTAAGATACACTCGCGTTAATGTATATTGTCGAACTACACATTAAATCGCTTCTTCAATTACATTCAACAATTCACGCAGTCACTTGCCTTGTCCCCATAATGGTATGTGAGTTAATCTCCGTGTTACTATCTGAATGCCGCGAACTATTTCTTAATGCCGAGTGAGCGCACACTACATGACTGAATATCTGATTGACTGCCTGTGCGACGATTGCCTCGCCGAGTATGAATGCCGGAGACTATAGGACGCTGAGAGCATCTCTTTATATACAAGTCTGCTTCGTTAAGAGCACGTGGACAAACAACACTCTGGGGGTTCTCACAAGACAGCTCAAGGAAATCATGCTTTTTAATCCTTTTAAAATCTCGCAATACAGCAGTCATTAGTTCCTTTAAATATATTTTCAGGTTCAAATCTCAAGTTCCGGCGACTGAAAGCGTCCGAAGCCCTACCGTTACTCGTAGAAGCTTCTAGAAGTTCATTAAATTCTCATTACTGCGTGACTTTTCGGCACTTCCTTGAGTTGTGTAAGATTGCGCAATACCAGCTATCGCTCCGATCAGCCGCTGAATTTTACAATATTAATGTAAAATGTAACATTATCTACAACACTGACATAGAGAATATAACAATTATATATAAATTAATTCCTTGACTGCCTACCATTAATTACTCTAAGCAGTCACCTTCCGATTGTACGGCACTTCCTCCTTTCATCATTAATTAAACAATTATAATATGAAGTATTAAACCTACCTTATATTTACAATTAGCCGAGCCTCATATAAATGCTATTTCAAGAACAACATCCCAGGAGATTTTTTTTTAAGTAATGTTTAGCGCCCGTTTTTACTACTGAGCCCACCACAGGCAGCGGACACTGATGATACATGAAACGAAATGATAAATTGGGAAAAGATTTTTTTTTTTACAGAGGAACGTTCCATGCCTAAGTTTAGGGTACTTCCCATTTGCCATTTATAAGGACTGAGGAAAACCTGGGAGAAAAAAAAAACAACCCTCAGCCAGGGAGAACGGTCCTGGCGGGATTTGAACCCCAGACTTCTTGTTTAGGAGTTCGCGCCTTAACGACCTCGGCCACCCGTGGCGGCTAATGTTTAACGAAATTATATTTCATGAGAGTTCTTACTGCTGGATCAAAATGCAATTGACCTATTTTTATCTGACAGAATGAAGCAATTATATTTTGGTTTTTTACCGCAATTCGCGGAGAAGCTAATCACACATGATTTAATTAATTTATATCTCTATTGAAATGCCTAGTATCACTCTTTTTGGGCATGTCTTTAGAAATTGTTGATTTTCACAAAACTGTAATAAATGTATCACATTAAAGCTCAGAATTATTAAACGGCTTTCACATCATCTTTTAATCCTCTTCATAAGTACTCTTTAGGCAGTATTAATTTACTATTCCTCAATATTCATTTTCACGTGTATTGGCCTGTCTGAAGATTAAATGTTTTTATTGGCCGACTTCACATTGAAGCACTCCACTTTAGCCATGTCATATTCAGTGGACTTAACGCAATAAAACGGGAAGTAAGATAATTTGTTTTCATAATGAAAGCGCCATGCTAAACTCTGGTGCAATCTAGACAGATTTGGCCAACCAGAATTCAGCCACTTCAATTTTCTATTAGCACATCTTTCACACACTTCAGTATTGCCTGTGCTTCATTTTTAAACATGAGCGTTGTAAAACTAAATATATAAAAGCATGGGGTATCAACAACATACCCTAGTGTGTAAAGAATACATTACTATAGATTCAAAAATAGTGACAAATTTACATTGCATCATTTAGTAACTTAGTGAACGAATTGCTGAAAGTCCCAAACACATCTTCATCCATAGTGTTCTGTCTTTCTTCTTATGCATTTTTCTAAGCATAGAGAAGATTCGTCTAGTCACCATAAAGAACAATTCACCGTGAGAGTAGTGCTACTTGATTGGGCTTTAGTTTTATTTTCGTAGTCTCAATGAGGCGAAAGGTGTGACTGGTCATCTGCCCTGGTCATCCAGGCAATTGTAATCAGATTATACAGTGGCGTACTTTCTAAATTACAGTTATTAGCGAAATGGGTTATGGTACTTAGGAGTAGCTGCGTTTTTACTGGTTGTGTGATAACTAGACAATTTAATACCTTGGCTACGTGGGCGGTCTGAGCAGTTCTCGGTCTAACAATGAAAGAACGGTTTATAACTAGAAAAACAAAAATGTTCTTTCATTGTTAGACCGAGAACTGCTCAGACCGCCCACGTAGCCAAGGTATTAAATTGTCTGGTTATCACACAACCAGTAACAGAGCTGCTCTAGCGATAGGTCTGTAACACATTCCTCTACAGCTGATGAAAAACACTCATCAGCGAGAAAGAGTTTGAGCTTTGGGAGCAGATGGGAGTCTGAAGAAGCCAACTCTGGGGATAGTGAATAATCCAGTAATTCCTATCGCTAACACATTTTTGTGAACAAGTGCATTGTATTGATGAAATATTATTTTTCTTCTTCTTCAAACCGGGTCTTTTCTCACGAATTGTTTCTGGTAGTTGGTTTAAAAAATTGTTTCTATACATGGAACCGAATTTGACTTCTTTGGCGCTGAACAACCGCTCTAGACATTGTGCAATATTTTTATAATAATCTGTTCTTTTTTATCTCCAGTTAGTCAGCACGACACTTGTGTTCGCACAGCTTTTCCATATACAATTCTTGATGTAAAATATCTACATGTTGTTTTAAAATGTGAATAGAATCAACAATTTACCTGCGCTCTTCAATTTACCGGTCTTCCAAAGCTATATCTTGTATTTGTTTACTAAACTCTTCTGTTGTACTTTTTGGACGTTCTTCATGTGAGTCATTTTCAAGGCTGATTCGGCCATATTTGATTTCGGCAATCGCGTTTAATCGTTGAAAATAGAAAGAGGTCCCAAAAAACCTTTTATAAATTTGGTAGGCATTTTCTTTGGTGTTAAACAATATTTTACAAAGAATACTACATTTTTACCCATTTTGTGGAATACCAACAATATTTCTGATTTGGAAAGTTGTATTAAATAAAGTATTTGAAACAATGACTTGATATTAATATGAATGCTTAAGACATATGTATCAATATGAAAAAAGGTTTTGCCAATTGCATGGGCACCTATGGCGGAGGCCAATAACATTTCAAACCACCCTCTATTTTTCTGGTCTAATTCTAGAAAGAGATGCCAGAATCTTGAAATCAAATTATCGTACAAAATCTTTAATTTTTTCGAACTTCTGTGCCTTTTCTCATTAAGATGATATGATTAATGATGATAATAGTGATAATTATTTTTTTTACTATATTTTCTACATGGATATCGGTCCTTCGCTTTTCCTTAAATCAGTTTTTTCTCAATCATTTTGTTTTTCACACCATTTATCCATTGTCTTCTTAGTTTTTCCTACCTCAACATATCATTGCATTATTTTAACTGGTATACTATTCCTGCAAACTATACTAATCTTCTTTCTCGGACTGTGTCTACAGCATTCTTTTTCACATCCATAATTTTCTCTATTCCTTCAATTGCTAATTTTATCCAAATTTGATTTCCTTGTTGCCTCCACCAAAAATTCATCTCTGTAGCTAATGAATAAATTGTTGACTTGTTTTCTTTTTAACAGCCAAGTTTCTGTTTCATATAACACGACTATGTTAATAATGCACTGTAATAAAGAATTTAGCATGCCAATTGCCCTCCTTCTTTCATTATTTTCTGTATTATTATGAATAATTACAGTACTAACATTACTATATAATAAAACAACGGCAAATTGCGCCAAATAATGCAATTATCGCTCGGACCCCGTTTCCAATACTTAATTTGAAATCGTTGAAGAAAGGTAATTTTGGTTTACCTACAAAGCTGGCACACATAACTCTGCACTTGGCCTACGTCTCACAGCCGGAGACGGCTTCTCTGCCGCTTGCTATTAGCGACATTGGCCTGCCGGACCACTGCCGGAGCTTGATATATGGAAGTTTGAAATATCTAGTTACATAAATAAAAAATGGCATACAAATACTTTCCGAACTTCAAGTGCAAAGTTATCGTGCGATTCTACACATACTGACGCGTAACGAAGGAGTAGTTGCTTGTTATTTACTTCTTCCCTGGAGCACAACATGCTCGTAGGTAGCACAAAGTGACTGTCTACAGCTCTTAAATCCAGAGAAATTTCAAGAAAAAGAACACGGAAGCTCGCGTATGCAGGAATGTGCGGTACGTTTACATTCAAGTCCATAAGCAGTTAAATAGGGCAGACCGCTCTTTAAACGTTTCATATGACTAATGCTTAGAATTTTAGACCCATCCAAGATAAAGTGAACATACTGTGGGTATTCTTTCTCTAAATTGTTGGCAAAATGCGAACAGACATGTGCCATTTTTTTCCTACAATAGAAGGAATATACTGCTTTTTGCTTGAAGGTCATGGAATTTCTCTAAAAGGGTCTGAAAGTCCGAGTCCTACATATGACGATTTCTTGTAAACTACTTGGCCAAAAATCGTGCAAAATGTCATTCTAATATCGTGTAGTTTTATTTTCTTAAAGCCAACTGGCATTGTTCTCGTTTATGGACTATATAGACTGTGTAAAGCAGCACATCAAAAGCATAATTTCTTTCAGAGATATCCATGGTGGTAGTTTTAGGTGATCATCGTGTATTTGGTATTACACATACTTACATTTAAAGCACTTTAAATTCGTGTTGTATAAACTTGTACTATAATTAATTGGTGTTGGCAAATTGTAGTGAGCATACAATACTGCTGTTTGCCTCAAGTGCTTGAATCTTCATAACTTTTAAACACTCCCCGACGTGCATCTTTCATAATCTCAAAACCTGCAGATATACTTTCCAATTTTCATTTTTAAGTCGAATAATGATTTTTAACTGAATTGATGATTATAGCATTAATTCTCACTTTTTCTAAAGGAATGCATAATTTTGCATGATGTATATCATCTTAAGCTTTTTCTACATATACAAATACCAGATGTATTGGTTACAAAAATACAGTTTTCTTTTCTGTTAACTTTCTTAATCAGAATACGTGATCTCAGCTTCCTTATCACGATATACTTTCTCTAGTAAACATTTAATATCCTTTCCATTCAAACTGCTTTAGAGTATTAGTTACCCTATCATTATAATACTTATTTTATGAACATCTATGTGTATTACTGTAAGGTATTCTATTTTCCATTCATAAGAATCAGTTCCACCATTAAGCCACTTTTCAAATACATTTCATAAACATTTAAATAAATTATCTGTACCACATTTCAATAGTTTAGTCGTGTTCCTCTTATTCATTTTTTAAACGTTTTAAAACATTTCTAACCAACAAATGTCTAATTTAATGCTATCATATGTGTGTAAAGTAGGCTAATTTTTACTTAAAGTTAGGTTTAATGTTATACCCTTCTAACTATGGTTGTTTTGAAATATATTGTTTATACAGATCGATCTAGACCATGTCTTTGAATACTTGAATTCTTGAAACGTTGCAAAAGAATTTAATATTCAACTTTATTCATTGTTGCATTACGACAGCTATTAAAATAATACAAATAGTCGTTATATCGAAAAAGTAAATAAAACTGAGATATTTTTATTTAAAATAATATTGTAAAACACATAATATTTGAAACTGTTGAAATGGTCTTTTTTTTGCTTGAATATACCTGTACATCATATTTGGTATTGAATTATGAGCTATCGTGTTTCTTTCAGTCTTATTCTTATCTGCATCAACTTGTTTATTAACTAGTGAACTTCGAGCTTTTCTTTCATAAATATTTATGTATTTTATTTTGAATATAAGAATTTCATGGACATATAATTTATTCAACGCAGGTTGGGAATTGTTGCAGCTGGTCTGCTGCTATATTGTATTAATTATGAACAAAATTTTGATTTAATTAAATAAGATTTTAAAATTAAAAATTATAAATATTTTTCTACATTATATTTTAATTTGGAACAAATGTTTTGTTATGTCTATGAAAATTAGGTTTTCTGTATTCTTAATCAGCGAGAATTGTGTTAAACGGTACCATCCATAGTCATAAATTGTCTTAAGTGTTTTTGGGTTGCTTTAGGTAGAGAGTTCTTCTTAATGCACTGCATTTTCCTTTTTAGTGCCTATTTTGGCATTCATTCATAAATCTATATATACTCCATCTATTACTTGGAATTGGTGATACCCTTATCTAGGAAATCTATATCTGCATGTTGGTAATTTTTTAAAATTGGTTCGGTGAAATATTTCAAAATTGTTGGCCACAAGGGGTGAATATTGGCAGTTACTGTTCATTGAATGTTGCAGTTAGTCAAATAACTTTATTAAACATGACTAACGGTATTATTATGAGATCGAGATAGAATTACAAACATGCCTGACGCCCTTGGTGTAAAATTAGTGTTACATTGGCATCCTATTACACTGCTCTGGTATGATATAATGATCGGTATTCCTGTATAGCTTCTTTTCTGGCATCACTTTAAAATTTAGCATTACATTCTTTCATAGTATACAAAGTGCTACATGTACTCTTGAAATTAACTTAATGTTTTAATGTGCTTTATTTGTGTCCTTTAATTTACAATTCATGATTAATTTATTCATTTCATATTACTGGAAATAAAAAATTGAGTTTATAAAACCGAATTAAATTAATATTGTAATTATTATGTATTATTATTTTCATTCAGTGACATTCGCTGCTAAAGACTTAAAAGAAGCTTTTCCAATTTTGTTTATGAAGAAACTATTAATATACAGTAGGAACACCTTTGATGTTCGCGCTCCTGAAATCCGGCTCCAAGTTGACTGCAGTTCCCAATGAATTCAGTAGATGACGCTTTATCACTGCAGCTAAATTGTATTTAGTAATAATCGGTAAATACGTAAGTTACGGAATCGTTAGTTAAAACTTTAAATGTAATAAAAATGTACCTTTTTTTTCATAACATAGATAAAATGCCCGTATTTTATAGTGAAATAGAGGTACTTAACGCAATTAAGGCTGGTAATTTTTTTTTTCAAATTCGGTTTTCGGTTTTAATTGTTTATTGGTGGTTTCTGAATAACGTCAAGCATTTTTAAGCCTTACTATTATTTCCTTTTCCCCTAAATTCTTTCTTTATACTGAGCTGAGAAAGTATAACGTTTCTCATTTATGATGTCAAAAATTAAGTTAAGGACCTGGTTTCATAATATCGTAAATGATAGGTCTCTGAAAAGCGTATAATGAATTTTCCGCGCCTTACAGTAGCTTTACCACATGAAGTCCATTACTTGATAATCATGTAGGGGAAGGAGAGAAGAATATCGCAAAGAGATATGAGTAGTGTTCTGCAAAATTTCTGTGTAAAATAAACAATTATTCAAGAGCAAATTTCACTGCGCAAACACTAACTCAATTTAATTGTTCTGTATATATTTTCTTGGCACCACTTTACTACATAAGAACAGCTTAACATTACTCGAAATAAAAATGTTCTCGGTTTGTATGCAATTATGCCATCACTTTATTTATGCAGAGTCATCTGTAGGAGAATACAGGTATTAAGAGTTAATTTCCTGACATGCTCACTCACATTTCTATGTCGTGAAATATCCAAGCCTTCCCTACTATATATACTGTTTTGTTAGCATAATATTGCCTTTTTATACTTTCAAATATTTATTATCGGTCGTACCACTTCGATGATAGCAATAATAATGTTAAATTTAGGAAAATATATCCGATATAAAGAACATTTTATATCTTATACCTTACACAGCTAACATTCCGTAATAGTTTATTTTTTCATAAATTTTCTTTTGCTAGTCTCTCTTATGCTCTCCTATCCTCCTGTTTTCCCAAATCGGTTCAATTTTTCTATTTTTCTGTTGTGTTACGAGATGTAATCTTGAAGTAGACACTTTGTTAGTAGTCTTGAAGATTTCATTTTTACTCATTTTATGCTCTATTCTTGACTAGCCGTTAAGTGTCGCGTTTCTGAAGCCTATAATAATGCTGGTAGACCATACTGGTGCAATAATATTCTTACCGTACCAACCGGAAACTTTCTAGTTTTTCTCCGAATTACGGAAATAAATTATAACTACAAGTATGGAAAATATTTTAAGGTATTTCAAATGGAATATATCTTAATTGCATTATGCTCTTTGCCATTAAGTGCTAAATTTGGTGTATATTATCATCTTCAATATCAGTTTGCTAATCTTGTGTGAGGTTTAAATTCTTCTTTGTAGATTATTTTCCTCAACCATACTAAGATTATTTGAGAATTTTCATATAGGATTTTTTTGATTTGTTTATTTACGGACGCTCTTTAGCACCTCAGGTCATCAGCGTCCCATTCTATTCAGGCGTGTAACGGCCGACAAATTTTGCTCAGAGGCCTCTTCTTTCAGGCTTGAGGTTCTTTATTGTGCCGTAAATGTACGACATGGAACCCACGGCTTTACTTCCCTTCCGAAGGACTTACGATTTTTACGCCCGGAAAAATCCACCGATCCTGGTCGGGTTCGAACCAGCGACCTTGGGTTTAGAAGGCAAGTATGGTTAATCACTACACCACAGGACCGACGAATGTTCATATAGGACACGAACAGTAATGTAAAAGTAATTTTTTTCAGTTCGCTTATTTGTTTATAGCTGACCGACTTCTTGTTGTTGCTGAAAATGGGGATCATACGAAAATTTCTTCTCTGGTTAAAGGGGGGGGGGGGAAAGAAAGAAAAAAAAGAAAGAAAGAAAAAAAGAAAACAAAACCAGTCTTTATCTTCAACTCTTAATTTTTATATATTGGCAACCTCTGACTAGATAAAAATTATGGAATCTCTTAGATAATTCCAAGTGGGACTTATCGTGAAGGACAGTGAATGAAATAAGTTATTTCGGCATAAATAAATTTAAACACCATAGTACTCAATTTCTTAAGAGTGAGACAGAAATGAACATATTAGTTATTGTCTACTGAACTCATGCTAAATTTTGTTAAGTGAATAATCGCTGAGTTCACCATGCTATTTGTGTTGCACAACAACTTACGGTTCTATTTCAGTTCACGAAAACATTGAATTTGGCCCAGTCTTTATAAGTTCAACATATCTATGGCTTCAGCAAGTGGAAAAGTTTCTGACGCTTCGATTGACGTCACTAGGATGACATAATATGAAAGAGGTATGGGATTAGGTGGTGAATACTCTAGCCGGTTGCTCCCTCTGACTGATGTGTGACATTGCACATACCTGTGTGGGATGAGATCCTCAGGATGTTAGATAAACGCGGTTGTCAGTAAAACCCCCCAAAAACGGCAGTTTTCCCAAATGCTTTTGTCTCTTCAAAATACTTTGTATAACCCTAGGTGTTACTTAACATGAGCGGCCAGTTTGAATTAAATGTGAAAATAATTTCACAATTCGTAGCGGAGGCTATAAAATTGGTTATTCCTCTCCTCGTAAATGGTCGAAAATGCTATCATTGGTATGTTTTAAAATCTATATTTTTTATAATAGACAATAGTTAAAAGCAATGCTGGCCACGTTAGCATTAACATCTAGCATGATTTATCTTATCCAATTAATGCTTGCACTCAGTATATATATATATTGTCATATGAGAAAAGCAGCAGTTGAGTCGGTTATTGTAGAAAGGACTTTATTCCAAAATATCCATATTTCAAGAAGCAAATAAATTTATCTACCACACACACACACACACACACACACACACACACACACTCACACACACATACCGTATATATAACTTGAAAACATTTATGGTAATAGTAAGACGAGTGTTACAGAATATACTATTTCTGGTCCACGTGTATCAAATTCGGTTTTAAAATTTAGAATAAATCCTTCTTCAATGAAATGAATAATAAAAGTACAATATGATACATTCAAGCATATGATTTATTGCTATTTTTTCCTTAAAAACATAAGAGAGCAGGCTTCAACGAAGTTAGAGAACATATTATTTAATTTTATAAATAAGCGATCCGCGTAGTTAAGTGATAGCTTTTGCGCGACCGCTAATTCGGAGGTCCTGGGTTCGATTCTCGGTCAGTCAAGCCGTATAGGTAAGAGTTTTTCGGGGGTTTTCCTTACTCTGGCGATACATACTTCCACGGCTTTAATCTTTTCGAAATTAAGGCGCAAAATCAGAACTTCGAGCTCATTTGCGCCGTTGTTACTTTCATTTCATTCCATTCATACCTACAGAACTTACACACCTATAGAAGTCGCGTCCAATCTACAGACATCGCGAGAAAACCAATGCAGTCAAAGTGACAATAAATAACACATTAATATATTATTATTATTATTATTATTATTATTATTATTAAGACACGTTGGAAACTTGGATAAAACCAACTGTAATTGCCCTGTTGTTGTTCTTAAACTGGCCTTGTTGGTATTTAGATATAGAAGAATTTATATACATTCGCTACGTACTTCACTTGTAAAATTTCTTTACATGAATAGAAACTTGTCATCATGTACGCTTGTTACTGTGAGCTGATCTTGAGTTGCAATAGTTGCAAATCCAAAATATACCTCGTGAGTTTACGTATGTAAAATGATGCTATGAGCCCATGATTTGTAGAGCAGTTCTCAAAATGTATGTGAGCTATAGGTTGAGAAAAAAATTTAGCTTCTCTCGAAATATTATTGACTAGTGATGTACCTGCTGAACTCCTTTCAATAGTATTTTGCCACCCGTTTGAAAAAAAGAAACATCTTTCTCAACAAGTTTCAATGTAAATTGGCAGCGCTTTGCAGTATGAACAATCAGTTCAAAGTATTGTTCACTGCTTATAAGTATATGGTCGACTATTCTTATTACACCTCTGCACGAGAGTTTAGTGATTTCTGAAAGGAAATAACTGCTTATTAATTTTCTATGTGCAACTTCTCTGCTCCATAGCACATACCTGGAAGGCTGCCAAGCTAGAACTTTTCTGAATTATTAATGTACTTATTCTTCTGCATGTTTGATAACATTACACTTGTATTTATCAACATTCCTCTGAGCTCTCATCCATTTTCTTCCACCTGCAAGTTCAACAATTGCAGTAGCAATTAATTCCATTTTTCTGTGGTAACAAACATTACACTGCAGTTAAAGAAAATGCCTGCGCGAAATAAACTTACAATATTCCCTTAAATCTGTATATTGAAGCAGAGCCAAGAGTGGCAACTTACTAAATTAATATTGTGGGCAATTGGAGAGAAATTCATAATACCAAACACTCTTCAATAAGAACAACAGTACTACCTAACACGGTGTTTGACATGCCATCTGATATATGTGCAAAGCACAATTTTACACAGTCATTGAGAATCAGAATTGCAGAACGATCTGACTGGATGGGAGAAAAGTCACATACTCTACCTAAGGGTCATGCAAATAATAGTAGGAAGCTCTTCAGGAGCTGTATTTCCAAAACCAAAAATCTCTGTAAGAAATGCAACTTTGTTACAGTTTATCACAGAGGTAATTGCACTTATGATCTACCTTTAAGATTCCTAAAAACTTAGAAATTACATTTCCTAAAAGACTATATCTAATAGATATGTTCTTTATCTTTCCAAAGTTTTACATTCTAGTGTTTTGCAGTTTCGTGGGATTGTTCACATAGATGGCATGTGGGATTTCTATGGTGGAGTCCCATAGTCCGTAGGTGGAAAGAGAAAATACGTTAACCAACATATACTCAATTTCACAGACAGTCAAGCTTAGTGTACTGAAATCTCAAAGTGAATTGTAGACTTGTGTGGGAATTCTTAAAGCTGTCATTAGTCTTTCCACAAAGAATACATTAGAACTATGTTTGGTGCCCGAACATCAGAGCGGAGAAGGTAATATAGCAATGGATAAACTGGCTAAAGTTGGAGCTAAAATTGACTTCATAGGACGAAAACCTTTTTACTGCATTAGCAAAGTAATTGCTAGAAACACAGTGTATCAATAGACTAAGAACATGTGATAGAATGGAAGGACTTCTTGGGTCAAAATTATTGTTAAAATACCCGACGCATACTGGCTAAAGACCTATTGAGTGGAAGTAGAAAGCAAACCAGCAAATTTATTGGGATGATTACTGGACATTGACCATTCCGGAAACATCTACGGATGATGGGACTCCACCATGGAAATCCCACATGCCGTCTATGTGAACAGTCCGACGAGATTCCAAAACACTAGAGTATGAAACTCTGGAAATATAAAGAGCATATCTATTGAATAGTCTTTTAGGAAATTTAATTTCTAAGTTTATTGGAAAGATTCTAGAGCTTACTTAAGCTCTATATCTGAAACTATAAAATTAGGCTGAAGGAGTGCAAAAAGATCCCTAAGGCTCAAGTGCCATTGTTGTATATACACACTTAAAATTTAATGTAAATATTAAAAGATAACTAGCACTAGGAGCATGAAAATTTAGAATGACTTTATTTTACGAATGAAGACCTATCTAAAGTGAAGTATGGGGTTATGTGGCTGCTACATTCATAACTATATATGGCATAAAGTCTTTTCTAGACAAAAAGATGCACATAAATAACAGAAAGATTTATACGCTGAAAACTCACTTTTAGCAATTTTGGAATAAATTTCTTTCTAAATAGTATTCATTCAGTTTAACTCTTCAGTCTATTAAACGAAAACATTTCAGTCTATGCGGAAAAAATATTTGTTTCTGCACTTAAACATTCCACTCGATCGCCATGGGTGATCGAGGTTGTTAAGGCGCGGACTCATAAGTGGGATGTCTGGATTCGATTCCCCCCAGGATCGTCCTCGCTGACTCTGGTATTTCTCCTTTTCCTCAGTTCTCACAAATGGCAAATGCCGGGAGGGAGGTTACCCTAATGCCTGGAGCGCTTCCTTCCTTTAAAAAAAATAAATAAACAAAGCATCATTAAGTGTTGGCAGAGTAGCTTCAGTGTCCTGAGTGTTCTGTACTTTGGTTGCTTTCATAGCTTACCGAAACATGAGATATTTTGGGAAATAAAACAGATATACACATAATAAAGAATTATTAGAATAATGTATAATTATAAGCAGAAAGAAAACAGGATTATTCAAGGAACTAATGAAATAATCTCCTCCATGTGTACACCGTATTCTATAATCATTAACATATATAAAGAAAAACCTAGCAGAGTTCCAACAACAGAGAAAAACATAACACAATATCAGAAACAAACTCTTGAGCAATAAATTTACATTGCAACATACTGCATGAAAGCAGCGGAATGTGTGTAATGGATTAAAAGTGTGGAATAAACTGCTACAAAAATTAGATCTATCTGTTCACTGGGTAAATTTAGACAAACATCACAATTGAAAGTTGCCTTTATTCCCAAGACAAATATTTAACTGTAATTTAAACTGGACCGTAATAATTTTTTCATATTTATATTCCAAAATGTTATTTCACTTGTTAATTTCTACATTGTGTTTTCTTGAGTACCTTTGTTCTGCTTCTTTTTTTAGACGTACCTATATCATGCAAATGATATACGGGGTGAATAAACTGAATTGCTTTGGATTAGTAGTGCCTTATTTTCAAAGGAACTTACTCACACTCGTTAAACATATTTTCAACAAATAAAAATTGACTAAAACCAATTAAACCATTTTACTCGTTATAGCAGAAACAAAAGGTTTTAAGTTATCTGTCTCACAGGGGACTATGAGTACATATTTCAGAGCTGGCACAGCCCTTGTTCTCAAGGTAAACTAACTGTTAGAATTCTTCCTAGAGAATTGAGCACACTGTTTTCATCTTGCTAAATTCTTAAGAATTTTTCAATTTCATTGTAACGAATTGCCTATACACATAATATTTCTTCTTGATGATCAAATTAATAGCGTATCTTTATTATATTTCATGGAAAAACTATTAAGTATTTAATGTACAATGAGATTATTTGAGTTACGGGCCGGCAGGGCGTGGCTGCGTACTGGGACAAGCCAATCGTCAAGGTCGTATAAAGCACCTGCAGGTACCAGCTTGTGGTTTGTTTGAGAGAAGCTTTGTTTGTTAGTGATTCATGTGTTAACCGATGCTTTCATTGTATGTAAATTGTGTACTAATTGTCCTTCGCTATATAATTCTAGTCTGAATGGGTTTTATGTACGATACATGTGTGAAACGGATGCTCGAAGAGAAGTGATAAGGCGATTCGCAATAGAGAAACTTTAGTCAACTTGAGCGACAGGATCTCCCAATGACAAGAAACGGTTCCGAAACGCCCGCCGAGTTCTTACGGAAGAAAAGTTAGACGAATACAGAAATTTTCTACGCATGTGCCAGCAACTTATTGACACTGATAGGCATCATTTTCAGCCCTTCTTATAACTCAGGGTAATGCTTATTATTATAAGTTTCAAATATTGTTTAATTTTATGCTTTCAGTAAAAACATAAATAAGAAAATAAACATTTTCTTTAGGCGGTGCGGCGACTGTGTCTTCCTTTTCCCGATTGTGGCACTGCTACAAGCCGTGCTCAGGAGACCCATAATTCAAATAACCTCATTGAATTAACACTGAAGGATAAAGTATTTAGAGCGTCTTTAATTTCACAGCCAGCTAGCGCAACATTGACATGGTGTCAAGAGAGGTTTTGTTTATTTACACGCGAAATATAAAACGATGAAATCTTAGCACCAGAAATGTATATTGTGTAATATTTCGAGTATAAAGCAGCGATTACTCTATCTGTGATATTCAGAGCGTGTCTAGGTTCACATTGCGCAACACTGGTCTGGTTTTCTCCTAGATCGCACTCAAACAGTTACTGTTTCCCGTTTCCAGCTCTACCTAGTTTGCATACGTCAGTAATTTTAATGAAGGCCATTCCCGTGGTCTTGTGGTCAGAATTCCTGGAACCTATTGGCGGTTAGATTCCCGAACGTGTGTAAATTTCTACGAATGATAATTAAGTCACGTTTAATTAAGTTCAGATCATGACCTAGCGCCTCACTCCTATGGGGAGCTGTAACCTCTCCCCACTCAGAAGTGGGTTACATTTCCGTTACTCCTAAGCAGGGGATCCAAAATGCCCTAGAATAACGATAAAATAAAAAATGGTAATAAAATTTCAAAGATTATCTATTTTTCATCTAATGAGAGTAAATGAAGTGGCGTTATTACTTTTCTTTAATGCTTCCAATTTATGTTTCTAAAGTATCTAATTGATGTATTTATTGCACATTTAGATTTTTGAATTATTAACGCCTCGTGCTTAGGCAAAAGTCATACGGGATAAAACGTATCAGCAAATTCAGCGAATGATTTCCATCTTCGTTAGGAAAAATGCATTTCAGTAGTAGTAAATCAAGCGAAACAGTTTCTGCGGGTGCTTAGTAATTAGACTTACGTGTTTTAAATCGTGCCAACCCAACAAGTATCAACATAAGTGATATCATTACGGTTTTGTGTAGTCATTAATTTGATTTTTATGCAGAAGGGGGCAAAAGGCAGGAGCACAGGATTTATGAAGAAATAACACCCAGAGAGGAAAAGCGACGCAAAGTTTTGCTGAAGGAATAATTGTTTCCTTCGATTCTTTTGAAATCTTGATCGTGCTAAAGTTTAAACCTGTACCACAGAACAGTCAACATTATTCAGATATTTGATGTGTTTATGTTTGAATATTTAAAATACTGTAAGGTAGCATAAAAATAAAAATGTTCTCCTGTTCGTGATTTAAAAAGTGTATAAAAGTGTATAACAAGCAGTCTATTTTCTGGACCTTTTTTATGCCGGGAAAGCTATAATGGACATGCGCTGGTTTACTGTCATATTGTCATCACAATTTTTTTATTTGGTTTATTTACGAACGCTCTTTAACATCTCAGGTCATCAGCGTCCCATTCTATTTAGGGCGTGAAACGGCCTCTTTTTTCAGGCTTGAGTTCTTTATCGTGCCGTTAATGTACGACACCGGACCAAGGGCTTTACTTCCCTTCCGAAGGAAGCCATACTTAGGATTTTTACGCCCGAAAAAATCCATCGGTCCTGGGTTTAGAAGGCAAGTATGGTAACCACTACACTACCAGGACCGACACCATTACATACACTGGCAAACATGATATGGAATGTCCAAGCTAAATATCACATTAGTACTAGCATCATCCGTGATTTCCGAGTGTCCAAACATTATACATATTTACTACAATTTATAGTAAAAGTTATATTATTTATATTGCATATTCTATGCCTGCTCTAAGATCCATTATTTTTGTACCTAACTAGTCCTCATTTTGGAGGTTCTGCCCAGACTTACTGAACTGTTTCCTGTTGTTCCCAAGTTTTAGAAAGATAATAAAAGATGCAACAAGAAAAGCTACAAGAGAGTGGGTGTTCAGGGCCAGTAGTTTTATTCCCTTTCCCCTTCAATGCAGAGCGGGTTCTTTTGTCCTCCAGCAGGCCAAACCTCATGCAATAAACTTATCACGTGTCTCAGGTCTAAGACGAGTCGAATGGTCCACCGGCCTTTAATGTAAGCGCTCACGTTCTTTTTATTCCTGTTTCTTTCAGTCCTACCTCAACAGCACAAGGTCAGGGCGGTTACTGTTTATGAGTTTGAGAGTTTATTTAGTAGAACAACAATGGTCATAGACATATAGAAAGTAAATCAACAGTTTTGTTTCATTAATATTAAGTTTGTTGGCATAACACCATTCGTTATTTTGAATGATAATTCATCAACTTTAATTTTTAAAGAAGTCTTATTTTGAGAAGCAATTGCAATTGTTAAATCACCAGCAAATAAATGTTAGTCAATGATTTACTGGCTGAGGGATCATTAATATAATGATAAACAAAACGGTCCAAGTCAGCCCCACAAATGTAAATGCATGCTCGTTTACCTATGCAATCACTGGCATTTTAAGCTCATGCACAATTTTATGAAAACCATCTAGACTTCTTAGCACACATTTTTATCTTTTGAAGGAGAATAAAGTTATCTTTTGTTAAAGTATATTGGCGGATGATGATAGAATGATGCTGTCAACGCAATTTACTGTACTGAAATGGAAGTTTCATATGAGGGGGAAGAAATGAATTTTGTATAAATCATAAAGCATTTAATTTTTTGCAAAAAATGAATTAGGATTTCAAAAGACATTACATTAATTTTTAAATTAATTTAATTTTAATGACTAAAAGAAGCAGTTGGTATTTATATTACATTATCATTAATATAAGTGATAATTAAAAGCGGTCCAAGTACAGACTCCTGTGGGAAAACACACAAAACAGTTCTAAATTGAGAATATTTACCATTGTAATAAACTTTCGTTTGTCTTTCTTTTAAATAAGATTCTAAAAACTTAACGGTATTGTCATTGGCACCATAAAATTTCATCTTCTCAAGAAGAAAATAGTGAGATACAGAGTCAAATGCCTTAGTAAAAATCATAATTTGACCAAGTAATTGCAATCCATTTTCTAGTTCATAAAAAAACTTCTGAATAAATTGTACAATTTTCTGTGGTACACTGGGCTGATCTAAAACTATATTGATTCACAAATAAACAATTTGCTAAAAATAATCAATGATTTGTTTCTTTAATAAGACATCATAGGAATAATGCTAATTGGTCTATAATTGGAATAATTAAGTTTGTTTTCATTTTTATATACTTACTATATTTAAATTCGTCAGGAAAATAACATTTATCAATGCAGTGTCAAATGTTCACAAATAAAAGTGGTAGCATTTTTTAAAATTTTGGTACTAATAACAGAAACACGCATAAGCACTCTTTTTAAGCGTCAAGATTCCTAAATAGACTTCCTGAACGCTAAAGTGTGTAAAATAGAACATAGACATTGGCTTTCTCTCTATTTAAGATTATTTTAAAATTGTTATGAACTTTGTCAATAAAACTACAATTAAAAGCATCTGGATCCTTGTCCAAAGGCTAACTACTTAATTTTCAATTGTTATTTACAAGTTCAGACGCTATAGATCAAGCCATCTTAGAGTTATTGTGAGAATTTCTCAGAGCATTAATTTTTTTTTTCGTTAGAATAAGAGCACTCTTATACTCCTTTTTTAGTTTAGCATATTTATCTTTTAATTGATTCACTCCATGATATCTTATTAAGTTATAATAAGATAGACGTTTTTTATATTTAAAGACCATGGACAGCGAATGGGCACTCTCTTACAGGTATGATTATACTATACTAATCAATAAAATGTTAAAATCAATTAACCTTTGCTTCTATGTCCTGTAAACTGTACAAAGGCAACCAATTAATATATCTAAATAAAAAGAGATAATAACAAAAGTTGGATTTACCAATGTATTGAGACGGCGCTTTGGTATAACTATTATATTTAAATTTATTTGTTAATTGTACGCCAAATAAAATTGCATCATGTTCAGAATATATTATGAGAAAATAACTTGTGTTCTGTCCTCATATATCGTAGAGAGGATGTTATCTAAACCCTTTCCAAACATGTTATTAGCACTAGAACGTATTGGTTTGCAAAGTACGGCTCTAGGTCTAAATTCACTGTAAAAGTTTTTTAAGTCTTTAAGTTTAATGGAATTAAGACAAAAATTTATATTAAAATCACCTGCTAAGGCAGCATTAAATTTAAATACATGGTTTTAACTTAATACTGTATCTAATAATTCTGTAAGTGCAACTAGGAACTGATTGAAAATAGCAAAATGTGTTTCGGGTATGCGATATAATACTTTACTATCATATTAGAAATGTTAAAAGATCACCGTCAAGACACCGTCTCTAACAATGCTGGCGCTGTTGTCTACAATGAATTTGTATATCCAGGTATTCTAAACATTACACATGGAATTACCCAAGATCGCGGGCTCAATCCCGCCAGGATCGATGGGTTTTTTCGGGCGTAATTACCGCCACCGGTGGCCGAGGTCGTTAAGGCGCGAACTCGTGAGCGGGAACTCTGGGTTCGAATACCGCCAGGACCGTCCTCCCTGACTGAGGTTTTTTCCAGGTTTTCCTCGGTCCTCATAAATGGCAAATGCCGGGAAGGTACCCTAAACTTAGGCCTGGAACGATTCCTTCCTTGAAAATAAATCCTTTCCTAAAATATAATTTCATCTCATGTACCATCAGTGTCCATCGCCTGTGGTGACTCTGTAGCAAAAACGGGCGTTAAACGCCATTCATTCATTCGGGCGTAAAAATCCTAAGTATGGCTTCCTTCGGAAGGGAAGTAAAGCCATGGTCCCATGTCGCGTAGATTTTCGGCATTTAAAGAACCTCAACCCTAAGAAGAGGCCTCTGAGCAAAAAATTTATCGGCAGATGTACAGATGAACGGATGCTAATAAGGACATTAGAATGAAAAGGAGAAAAGAAGAGGAGAGGGAATGGGGCAGTGAAGAAAATGTATTGATAAGCAGACAAAATAGAGCGGAAAATTTTAAATGCTGTAGTTCTGGGCTCCGGAAAATTGTTGTCTCATTTTAGAGAAGTGACTAAAGATTGTGATGCATGAACGGATTTTTCCTCTACATCTTGCAGGTAGTTGCTTTCTCTTCAGCCACTGCTACTGCTATAAAGGCGAAAATGTCAGGCATATTTCCACTATCTGTAACGCCTTACTTTTCGAAGTAATTTTCATGGTATATCGATTCAGTGTGTGGTGCTTGTGTTGCTTAAACTGCACTAAACTGGAGCCAGCCTTAAGTTTAAGAAATTATTCACTTTAAAAGTGGTTAATGTTGCAAGTAAACGAATATCACATTATTGTCCTTGAATCTTGCACTAGTATGTTTTATACCCCAATTGTTAATAACGGTTGATTTATTATCAAATTCGTCTACGTTGTTCAACTGAGGTTGGCACTCGCCAACTGAAAGCTGTGTAGAAACTCTAAAGTTAATACCTAATAAATAAACAATTAAAATATACCGTGCCCTCGTTTTGCTACGCAATTGCAGTTTGTATACATTAGTGAAAACCGGTTGGCCTTCAGTGAACGCGCGATTCCCGGTAAAACTTGAAACAGGCAACTGAGCTTGCGCACTCGTGTTCATCATGCCAACTGTTTCGATTGCTTTTCTGAAGAAGTGCATGTTAGACTTTCTACTGTGTATGTGTATCCTGGAGTGGGCCGAGAGTGAAACATTTGCTACAACAAATAATATATTTTCATGATTGATAGTGCGAAAGAAATCATACACGTACTGTAGGAGAGAATTTCATGCTACTTTCCAGGATTAACATCTTCATTGGTAAGTGCAAAATTGGTGAACATAGTTCAAACTCAGACACTTTCTTTGAGAAAAAGCTGAAAAAAAAAAAAAAAAATCTATTATAACTTTACATAGCAGTTTCGGCCCGGCGACTCGATTTATCTTGGTAGGTGGCGAGGCTGTTATAAAGTTACTTCCCGTCGGAAAAATCAACTTCCGATTGCGTAGTGGAATGAGGAATCTGTATATTATGATACAACACTAAATTTAGGTGGAAATAAAACTAATTTGTATCTGATTAAGTGAAACGAAACAAGGTATTTTATAACATTTTAAACAATAGCATTCTTTTATGGAATAAAATGTTCTCTGCAACAGCTAATGTTTTCTTTTCTTGTTGAATTGACTTTTATCTAATTTTATCAAAATATTATTTGTTATATACCTTATTACCCATGCATTGTAGACTACATTTAAGTAGAGTTAATCTATAGGGGGAAACTTTTAACATTTTCTATTTATAGTTTTATGATTATATACATATTTCTGAGAATATTGGTATTCTTAAATCTCTGAATTGTGCTTTAAAAGATAAGATATATATTATTTAGTTATTTGTCTGTTTGTTTGTTTTTAATTCTGAAGATACTTCCACGGTCACTATATTTACCTCAAATTATATTTAAAATATTATAGAGTAAAACTATCTGTAGTAAAGCACCATAAATATTTGTGCTAGGTACTACATATTAAAACAATCTTTGTTAAGTTTTTAATGTCATGCAATTCCTTCCCCCACATTATTCATGCGAGGCAATTCTGCAGTATAGAAATGATTAAGGAATGAATTATCGAGAAAGCCAGTTGTATGAAAATCGAATTGCCAAGACTTCAATAATAAAATATTGTACAAAGTGTGGCTTTATAATGATGCAAAGAGCGATTTTACTTTTAGCCTTTCGTTTTGATGTTGAAATAGTAATAATGGAAATTGTACAGTAGTTCTTAACTCTTTGTGTTTAGTAATGCGCATAAAATTGTACTTTGAATGTTCAATAGGTTGTTGTATATTGGAATAGTAACAATAGTGAACCGTAAAATGTGAAAAATTGTAAACTGGAAACTGGATTCAAAACATTCATACTAAAAATGAAAGAAGTCAAACGAAAAAATCTAAAAACGGGAAATAATTATGGAGTTAATTGTATTGAAATAATCTGTGAAGGAAAGAATGGGTACGAGTGTGCACAATTTCTATCTCTGCACAGTAAGAGTACATGCTAATTAGTAATAATTGCGATTCTAAATAGCTTTTAATGTTGCCATATAATTGCATTTGATTCTACAATTAATAACTGAAATTAAGTTAATGAAGATCTTAACTTACCCGAAATCTGTGGCGCCTGTAGCTATTAGCAATCGTCTTTTCTAGATGAAAGAACATTCCAGAAAAAATGTCACGCAGGAATTTTGTCTTATCCAGGAGTGAAATATGGACCAGGCAGACAGCACCTTATCCAAGGTGTGAACAATTCAAATTAAAATGAGAATATTTCCTACAAATAGGGTGTATATTCTTCTTGTTTAATATTTTCCTAATGAAACTAAATCCTAACGCAAAAATAGAGTTAATATAATGATAATTATGATGCGAATATGAAACGTAACATAATTATACAATCGCCAGATTGTCGGTCCTGGTGGTGTAGTGGTTACCATACTTGCCTCCTACACCCAAAACGCGGGTTCGAACCCGGCCAGGATCGATGGATTTTTTCGGGGCGTAAAAATCCTAAGTATGGCTTCCTGCGGAAGGGAAGTAAAGCCGTGGGTCCCGTGTCGTACATTTACGGCACGAAAAAGAGCCTCAAGCCTGAAAGAAGAGGCCTCTGAGCAAAATTTGTCGGCCGTTTCACGCCCTGAGTTGAATGGGATGCTGATGACCTCAGATGTTAAAGAGCGTCCATAAATAAATCAATCAATCAAAAAAAAAAAAAAATCGCCAGAAAAATATTTCACCAAATAACAACATATAAAAAAACATGATAATTACAGAAAAGTAAATGTGGAGATGGTCTAAATTGAAAGATATTATTCAATTGAAGGCTGTTCAGAAAGAGAGGCTTGCTTGTGTCAGGAAGCTATGCTAATTCGAGTCTTAGCAAGTGAAGCTATTTCAACTCCAGCCTAAACATGTTAACTATCAAATACCTACAAGATCTAATCAGATAGCTCCCATATGATGATTCCTGAAATTATTAAGTCATTTCACAGCCCAGGTTTGACATGATAAACTAGTAACTTCGGTTAAAGGCCATTAAGAAACTGATCAAGGCGTGCAGCAAATACCACTTGGATTTGCACACAAGCCGGGTTTCACCCAGCTCTCCCACGTCTCCGCCTCTCATACTCCGCTCCCTCCTTATATCGTGTTTAATAAGTATCCTTGCTAGATTGGTTTCAGCATGGAATTTCACACATCTCATCGCATTGACATGATTTACAAGCCATGCTTTACTTTGATGCAAGTTCAGAACCACGAACGCTGATCATATGTTCTGCACACCAAGGATAATGCTAGGAGTATGTGCAAGATATGACACTCTACGATGAAAATCTGGTATGCAAGGTTGGAGTCTTTGGCACTCAATCCTCAAACTTTTAAGTTATATAAAAGTCCATGCTGGAGGGATGTCTATCCCACAGCCGGGACGCTGCAACTATTAGTGGGGCCAAACTACTGAAGCAATAATCCCGGCAACTTCTATTTTGAAGACTGTACCAAGTAAAGAAGATGCTTTGTTGATATGAGTTCAAACTGAAACGTCCTTCTAAATAAGAAGACCATGTTAACTAAGACACCTTCCTGACCAATGGTAGCAAAATTGACACATTCCGCTTAACCTCATCTTGGGTCTGAGATTTTATTTGGCTTTTCATTATGGAAATGTGGACATCACTTCCTGTCGTTTTACTATTCAAGCATAGATTGTCTTAATCATGTCACTGACGGACCATGTTCCTCACTACGTCGGCAAACCTCAGATAATATGCAAACTTTAAAAAATCTCCGGCAGGAGGCATTTCGACAGTCACCAAAGGCGGTTCGCTGGCTAGCGCTAAATTCGCTACGGCACCATATACTTCATCAGAACGAAACCTAAACTGCCACGGGGACCAAGGTCTCTAAGGCACAAACTCGTGGGACATCTCGGCTCGATTCCCGCTAAGAACCGACTTAAATTGTTTTTAGGGTTTCCTCTGTCCTCATTAAAGGCAAATATCGAAAGGTACTCGGCTTCGGCGTGGTACGCTATCTTTACATACAAATATCATCTCATGTGTAATCGGTGTCTTGTCATACCTCCTGTGATACCTGAGTAGGTAAACTGACGTTAAACGTTATTAAACAAAAAAAAAAAAAAAAAAGACGAAAAGGCTTGTCCTTCAGTTTACCCCTGCCTCCATCCTAGCGCCTCCAGACCTCCAAAGTCAAAATAAAACTCTGCTACGAGACGACGCGGCAAGTTATTCTGTATAATAGTACAGTTTGAAACCCAATGCCAAGCAGTAGCCCACGGCATTCATCTTATAAAATGTGTCTTGTCTTGAATCTTAATGATACTATCCCCAGAAAACAAAGTGCAGGGGGGGATCCAAATCCAACGAACGTACACGATGCAGTCAAACTGGGAATTGATAGTGCAATGGCTTATGTGACGGAGCGCCATTTTGCATTAACCTCGCATAGAGTCGCTAAGGGACTCCGGTTCCTGTGTTAGAGTAACCAATAGTCATCTGCAGCTGTGAATCTCCATTCACATTTTCGTATGAACAGATAATAAAAGAGTCGGTCCTGGTGGTGTAGTGGTTACCATACTTGCCTCCTAAACCCAAGATCGCGGGTTCAAACCCGGCCAGGACTGATGGATTATTTCGGGCGTAAAAATCCTAAGTATGGCTTCCTTCGGAAGGGAAGTAAAGCCGTGGGACCCGTGTCGTACATTTACGGCACGAAAAAGAACCTCAAGCCTGAAAGAGAGGCCCCTGAACAAAATTTGTCGGCCGTTTCACGTCCTGAGTTGAATGGGACGCTGATGACCTGAGTTGTTAAAGAGCGTCCGTAAATAAATCAATTAACAACAATTAACAAATAATAAAAGAGTGCCTTCACAAACCACACAAGACAAAAATGCATGACTTTCTTGTTGTTTGCTGTGAGGGTGCCAGCGTGGGTTCTAAAGTGACTACCTAATAATGCGTATTCTATTTGTTTATATCATCTTCATGTAAAAATTGTTTTCATTTAAGAGCATAATGCTCATAATAAAATCTCTCCTCAAGAAGCCGTTGACCCAGTTTCCCCTATGTTCAGGCTCGTTTTTAATTATATGTATAGCTGGGACCTTGTCCTAGAACGAACGTGCTGCGAAGCGACAAGCCTTGATGGTCGTTTTCCCTGAAAGAGATTACAGTCATTTACATGCTATCTGTGTTAGGTTGACATAATACGCGTGAGAAATGTGGTGAATCAGAATTAGTTCAGGAAAACAACGTTGTCACGCTTCTGAAATCTGTTTAGTGCTAACAGAGATCGGCTGCGAAATTAAATTATATATTCTCTAATTCGTTATTTATTAAGGCAGCCTCAGATATCACGAGAAACAGGAAAAATGCATAGTTTCTGTTCAATCTTTGATGTACTAAAGTAACAGTGACAATGCCAGAGGATTACTAGGTCGTGTGTTGCTGTATATAAGAAGGCAATAACATTAGAGGCTGAGAACTGCACGAGATGAGGCCAGATCATTAAGTTTCATCCCGCACTTTACTAACATGCGACTTATCGAGTCAGTTGAGTATCCAGTGAACGTAAATGTGGTGGCATGCAACGAGGTGGGATGTAAACAATTCGCTCATAGTTCACGTTATTCAAATCCATGTCATCACTGTGCAATTCAAGCCTCTTGACGTTAGAGACGTTCATTCATACTTAGGGTTGCCATAGTCTTCATTTTTGCAGACATGCCCTCATTTTGAGCAGAAACATTATCGTCCGCAAACAATTTTGAAAATTTATTGATTTGCCGAAATCTATTGACTGAAAGCAAAATTATCACTCTCGAGACGGAAGTCACGCATGTTCTCTTCTTTAATGTGGGGGGTAGCAGATCGGCAGTATTTGTAATGTTTGCTCATGCGGTCTATGGCTGTTTTCTATGTTAAATCGGGTCTCTTCTGGTGGTGTAGTGGTTACCATACTTGCCTCCTAAACCCAAGATCGCGGGTTTGAACCCGGCCAGGACCGATGGATTTTTTCGGGCGTAAAAATCCTAAGTATGGATGACTTCCTTCGGAAGGGAAGTAAAGCCGTGGGTCCCGTGTATTTACGGCACGATAAAGAACCTCAAGCCTGAAAGAGAGGCCTATGAGCAAAATTTGTCGGCCGTTTCACGTCCTGAATAGAATGGGACGCTGATGACTTGAGATGTTTAAGAGCGTCCGTAAATAAACCAAATAAAAAAAAATAATAATATATTAAATCGATAATACAGTCTAAGGGGCAGTGACTTTCAGGGAATTATCTAAACGTTTCCTGCTTTTCGATTATTCTTATTGTCAAACAACAAACCCCATGTTGCTCTGAAGAAGCTTATCGAAGATTCTTTTAATGTTGTGTATTTGTATTATGTACAGTCTGTGGCCAATGCATTTCATTCTCGCTTGTGTGAAATAGAAAAGGAGAAAAGTTTCTTAATTGGTGTGATAAGGATTGGCACTTTAGAAGAGCTGAAAAACAAGAATTTCATCCCGTTGAAAGTGAAAGACATGTTCAAGCAATTGGAAAATGGTGGTCATAAAGATGAATTAAATATTTTTATAACAATGTTCAAACACTTTATAATGGCTGCTTGAAGAAGATGTGGATTTTAAAATGCCATGCTTTGAGTGACTGGATTTTTAAAACATGTCATGGAAAAGTATGGTAGCCTCCATCAGTTTTTTTTACTGATAAGAATGTGCACATAACTAATGTAAACGTTTTGATCAGCATTGTAATTTGGAGAAATTTTCAGTCCCCTGAAAAATCAACTGCCTTTATAGAAAAAATGGTTCAGAACTGTAGAAGTAAGGAACGGTAATGAAATAGTGAAGACAGGGTAGTTTTTATTTGCCATTACAGCCCATGAAAGAAGTATTTTTTAATTTTTTTTAAAAAAGAATTTAATTAAAGCTCAGTGGACTAAGGAAAGTAACAGCCTAAGTGTTTATTCAATGAGATCAATTGTACAAGTGAAATTTAAATTCAAGCATTTCAAATGCAATTGATTTTTCTTATATTTGCTGGAAAAAGATATTCTGAAAAAGAAAAATCAGGGCATATATATAGATTAACACTAATAATAAAAGTAGATAAAGATAAAAAACTGAGAAAGAGTCACACTTGAAAGTGCTACATTTCGAACTACTGCGAGTTTTTCAATGGCAAGAAGCTAGCTGCCACAGCTCAGTTCATTCTCTGCACGTGATCAAGAGCCAAGCTCGAAATATAGTGTGATTTTAGTGTTCAGTTTTACGGTTTTTAGTGTGAAATTGCATGTCAACTTTTTTATATTGCATGCTCAGTGTTTATATATATATATATATATATATATATATATATATATATATATATATATATAACTTAAAATGCACAAAGGCGTGCCACATTTAAAGTGAAGAACACATAAAAGCACTAAACAACAGTTAGATGCACTGTAAGACGACGTGGAACACTGTTGAGGTCACTGTAGTGGTTACTATATTTCAAGCAAGGATGGGCTCTTGGTCGCGTAGAAGGAGAACAAGGACTAAGTCTAGTATATCGTACGGCTTGTGTGCCTTCCTTACAGTCTGCTGAGTTGGCAGCCAGAGAAACCAACATAACAACAAAAAAATGAACTTTCAAGATGCAGGGTTTTTCTTTTCCCTAAAGAGAGATGTCCAAGCCCGGAGGGGTACGTGCCTTGTGAATAACAATCGCTGCCATCTCTCTGTCTCGGAGAGTACTGGTAGGAGAAGTAAGAAGTACGGCATCTATGAGTATTAAAGCAAAACAAGTATCGAAAGTAGAATGGTGAAGGTTGGCATGTTGGGCTACGGGCAAAGAAGAACAGGTTTTGACAGAACGTCTATGATTGTTCATTCTGAGTGAAACTGCGGTGGAGGTTAAACCAATGTAGAAAGCAGGACAAAATTTACATTGGAGCATGTATACCACGTTGGTGGAAACACAATTAGCAAAAATATGAATTTTGAATTCTGACTTAAATATGGGACTGAAGAAGGATGTACTGGGCATGTATATATACACACAGAATGAATCTAAAGTCCTTTCCTGGTTTCGGGCATCGATACACAGAAACTATGACAGATATAGCGGAAACGCGTATATCTTTCCATGTTTTCGTTTGTAATAGGTGCCACGGCGTAGTTGTAGATTTAGCCGCTGGAGATCAATCACAACGAAAACATGACGTTCTTTGGAGCACATAAAGCTTTCTGCTTGTCACAATTGTGCATAGTACAAAAAAGTTTGAAGTAACTGGCTGCTTATCTGATGGACAACGAACAGGCCGACCAAGATTGTCGATTGAGGCCGTTGATGCATTTGTCAGGAGCTCTGAAAATCGACACGTCGCGCGATCCAGCAATTGCAGATCCCGTAACCACCTGTCTGTCCTGTTTTACGTCAACCACTTAACATAACGCCATACCGAATACAGCTATTGCAGGTATTGAATCCCCAGGATCATGATCGTCATTTTCAATTCTGTGTTGATTTTCAAGAGCGGCTAGAAGAAGACTTTTTTTTTTTTTTTGCTGAGAAACTTATTTTTAGTGACGAGGCCACGTCTCGTATGTCCGACAAGGTGAACTATCACAATATATGCATTTGAGGCTCGGATAAATCGTTATTGTGGTAGAACACGTCCTTGATTCCCCTAAAGTGAATGTGTTTTCTGCTGCTTCTTCGTCAAAAGAGTCGGCCCATTTTTCTTTGCACAAAAAAAACTGTTACCGGTCTAGTGTACCGGGACATACTTCAGGAGGGGCTAATGCCACAATTACATGCAGATAGTCAGGCCTTTATTTATCCGCAAGCTATGGCTTCACCTCATTTTCATTGTGACTCTCCTCTTCTTCTGTGGCCTTCACGGTCACCTGGCCTAACTGCATGTGCTTTTTTTCTTATGGAGTTGTGTCAAAGATTGCCTTTGCCACATGATTTAGCACAGCTGCGAGAGAGGGTCACGCATGCAGTCGGTGTTATCGACCGTCAGATTTTGGGACGTGTGTGGCAGGAGCTTGGCTACAGGATCGATGTCTGCCGCGCCACCAACGGACATATGGAACACCTTTAAGGTATGTACGGAGAGATACTCTGTCCACTGATATACGAAAGCGTTTCCGCTACGTCTTTCCTGGTGACTGTTGTTGACCCCCGAAACAGCGAAGGACTTTAGAATCATTCTGTATATCGTGTTGGCATCTTTAAAATGTTGCTTAATGGCTTCTTCACTGTCATATCAAAATATGGTAGCCCTACTCTTACGGCAGTACTGCGTTGTCTCATAGGGACATTCCCGCTGATCGTAAAACTATAAAGAAACGCCACTCTGGAACAAATATTTCATATTATTTGTATCGTATTAAACGTTAATCTTTTTCATTAACTTTCGAAGTGTTACAATAAAAATTAAATCTGCATTTATGCTAAATTAATAGACTACATAGTATAGAATCCGGGTCGGTCCTGATGGTGTAGTAGTAGCTATACTTGCCTTCTAAACCCAAGATCGCGGGTTCAAACCCGGCTAGGACCGATGGATTTTTTCGGTCGTAAAAATCCTAAGTATGGCTTCCATTGGAAAGGAAGTAAAGCCTGGGTCCCGTGTGGTACATTTACGGCACGAAAAAAAAAACCTCAAGCCCGAAAGAAGAGGCCTCTGAGCAAAATTTGTCGGCAATTTCAGGCCCTGAATAGAATGAGACGCTGATGACCTGAGATGTTAAAGAGCGTCCTTAAATAAACCAAATCAACAACAATAGAATCTGAAATAAATTACGCTTTATACATTCTTTAATATCATTATAGATTAATAGTCAATTATTGTGCAATTTAATGTCACCTAAAGGAAGAGTATTTCATTAGGAATTCTTTAAGCTAAATGAACTTTTCTCAGCAATGGAATAAGTGGCACTATCTAAAGCAGAAGCACAACAAAGCTGCCTTGACTCATGTGCAACCTCCGCCCAACTGTATTGTAAGTTATGGTACATACTTGTTATCTGTAAATTGAGAGGGCAGCATTTCAATTTTACACTCGGAAAAATATTTCAAACATATTGCAGGAATATTGTAACCAGTTAACATTCTGAGCATGGTTGTACATGTCTCTGGTTAGTGAGATTTTTTTATTTACAATGATTATCACTACTCAGCAGGCTAAGCAGAGAGGATGGTTTAATGCTTGGTTGATTTATTTAAGGACGCTCTTTAACATATCAGGTCATCAGCGTCCCATTCAACTCAGGGCGTGAAACGGCCGACAAATTTTGTTCAGAGGCCTCTCTTTCAGGCTTGAGGTTCTTTTTCGTGCCGTAAATGTACGACACGGGACCCACGGCTTTACTTCCCTTTCCCTTAGGATTTTTACGCCTGAAAAAATCCATCCGTCCTGGCCGGGTTCGAACCCGCGATCTTGGGTGTAGGAGGCAAACATGGTAACCACTACACCACCAGGACCGACATGGCGTAATGCACTTTCATCATGCATATGATATCAAAATAATTCTTCACCCGTGCATTATGATGTGTGTATATGTTCGCTTGTTTGGGAAATATAAATTGGATGTTATACATAAAAGCGAAATGTTATGCAGTCATAGTAAGAAAATATGTATAAAGAATAAAATTTTATATCTTGTTCCCAGTACAGAGCAAGCGTGTTTTTATTGTATATTTAACTCAAAAATAATTACTCGTTATATGTAGAGTTCCCGTCGATACACACTCTCAGTTTGGCAACGCCGCTGCGCGCAGTAATTGATTATCTTCATATGCATTCAGTTTTGCGTCTAGTTTAGTAGCGTTTTGCCAAATAGCACTCTGCACACACCATGCGGGAAGCGACCAATTAGCGTTCTATGATTAGTTGGAAATCTACAAGAATGATTAATTGAGAAACCTTAATCGTCGTGAAAGCTAGAAATCTTATAATAAGAATGGAGATTTTTAATTAGGAGTAAAAGCAACTCCTTTTTGAAGGGAGGAAATTATCTGTTTGTTCTAAAACGATTAGGGTTGCTACTATCTAACATTAAAACCCCTAACAAGCTGTTCAATATTTGCTTTTCTTTTTAGTAACATGCAGTGAAAATAAATTACATGTTAGTTAAAACACATCTCATTAACAATTTAAGTAGAAGTGATATAGTGAATGCATTATTCCTTAATGGCAAAATATGCCAATCAATTTGCGTACTAGCATTTTAATTGATTAACTCAATGCAGTCTTTGCCTGTTAAAATATTTTACCACATTTTTGTTAATATCCATGTCTCTTTGTCAATATAATTTATAATCCGAATACGCTTGCAATTTTTGTGACTGACCATGGTTGTGTAAGTGTATGATGCTCCAGTTCTATCCTTGAGAGCCCTAGGGTCTTCAAAAAGAGTTGTACTGCAGTTGAAGAATATTGGAAATTCAAAGTAGAAGGCAAATCGCACACACACATAGATATTAGCATGGATTCTCTCTAACGGAGTGGCAAATACAAAAATGCTACGCAAAATAAAAGACAACAATTTCAAGAAAGCTAAAATCAGTAGACATAAGATCAATACATAGCGCATATAGCTAGAACAATTGTTAACAGCGCAACGTATGCCAGAAGTAAAAGGAAATTATCACAATGTAAGACAGCAGTACGATGCAAAATCCTCAACGTTAAAAATATGAAATTAAAATAAGAAAGAAAAAACGAAAATTTTTAAAATTTCAAAGAGTTAAACGATTAACCTAGAAGATTACCTGTAAGAGTAATCCCACTGTGCCCTTGCTACTGGGAGCTGGAGAGATGGCTACTCGGAGAAATGTGTTGATAACGTCCAACTGTTCTCTATTAATATATAGTCGGTCCTTGTGGTGTAGTGGTAACCATACTTGCCTTCTAAACCCAAGATCGCGGGTTCAAATCCGGCCAGGATTGATGGATTTTTTGGCGTAACAATCCTAAGTATGGCTTCCTTCGGAAGGGAAGTAAAGCCGTGGGTCCCGTGTCGTACATTTACGGCACGAAAAAGAACCTCAAGCCTGAAAGAAGAGGCATCTGAGCAAAAGTTATAGGCCGTTTCAAGCCCTGATTTGAATGGTTTAACGTTTATCTGTAGCACTATTGCATTAGCTACTTTCTCCACAGAAAATTCACCGTTAGAATAACATCTTTTTTCTAATGCATGCACTTCACTTGATAGATCTGGTGAAAGAAGCTCACAACTAATGTGACAGATTCAGATTTACTTGACCTGTGGTATTGTCATCCACCAATTAAAACCTTACGTTTTTCTTTTTCATTTTAAATGCATGTCTCTAAGCCATCACCAAAAGTATCCACGGTCGTCCACTCTTCTTATTTACAAAAATATAATTTATTTTCACAGTCCAATATTAAATTATCAGTACTTCCAATTACAAGTGGTTATAGTTATAGTTATTCTTCTTAGGTACTGCATCATAGTAAAGTTATAAGTCGTTCTTTGATTTTTTTCCCCTTCTTTGCAAATCACTGAGGGAGGTTGTTTCATTTACATTAAATATGTCACCTGCAGCAAAACTAGAAGTAATGCAGCAACTGACTGCTGTAGCCGAAAATAAAAGCCACATTTGATTAAATTAATAAGGTTATAATCGATGATAATAATTCATGTAAATATGATCTGATGCATGTATGTAAATTATATTAAGGGTAATGTATTCATTTAAATAGCACCTGAGCTAAATCTTTAGTAGAAGGTCATTATGTATTTGCGTGAAAGTACAATACCGGACTGCTTTTAAGTGTCGTATTGAAGCTAGTCCCAATGGAATGTTAAAAGGTTCGACCAAGGTTCGTCTCCTTTGTTCTGACACGAACTCGTTTCCTCGGAAAAACAATTTGCCGAGACGCGGAATGTGCCTTTTTAACTAGCGCAGAGAGAAGTATTATAGATAAGGTTAACGGTGCATAATAACAATAAGGGAAGAATTCTCTCGAGAAAGGAACACATGTCAACCTTAGCTGACAGCATGTGTTTTATAGTCCTTTAACAGTAACATTTAAACACGTCAACAGGTTTCTGACATGACTTTAGAAACAAATAAATGCTTATTTATGGCCGAGACGTGGTCTATCGCGATTTCATTGTGGGTAAATGTGAAATGGTAGAAGAGTGAAGGGATGTCAGATCAGAAAAGTTTCCGAATATTTATGGCAGGAATGGAATTATTACAGCGTGAGAAGATTTATTTTAGAAAATTAGTACAGCTCAACTAATAGAAATCCTCCAAAATTGAACGAATCGGAGCGAGCCTGTCTAATTATAGATATTAGGGAAGGACCAATAAAGCAGTTAGAATCGAACCGAGCCCAATAATTGTCGCGGATCTAATTTTCAAGGGGGAAAATTCCTAACAATACAATAAACTGTACATCTAATATAATGTAAAATGCAAGATGAGCAGTTAGCAATGGTGAGTGAGCAGTCGAGGCTATGAGTTGTGAGGAATCCTTGGTTGGAGTCGGAGGAAGGCATAGTAAGAGCTAATTGATATAAGCGGGCGTAAGAATAGACAGTCAGAATCGGAGTGCGCGAAGTCTGTGGGAAAGGAATAGTCAGTAGTCAGTTAAAACAATCGGCAATTGTGAACCGATAAGCGTTATCTAGAAGTCAACTGAGATCTTCAAAACATTTCCAAGTCAACACGAACAGTCCGATATTCTTATAACAACAGTGAATAAATGGTGTCAACAGAGAACTCCAGTTTCCATGTAGTCTGCTAGATATCCTACCCTTCCCTCGGACTCAAACGAGTCGCAAAATTCCAGAATTTCTCTGAGATAAATATTCCTAATCCCGAGGCAAAGGGACATCCAACCAAGAAATTCAATAATCACTTAATTTCCTCCTCCTTTCCTCACGATTAACGACCGCATCCTAAGTACGGTCCCACTGCTACTATTGTGCCTATTGTGCACCAACACCGCAAACTCCTACACACTAAACATTAGGAATTATATTGTTGTGCTTTCAGAAACTAATTTCATAAGCCATTGTTGCCTAAAATGTGTTAATGTTTAATTGTTTAGCAATGCATTTTGCTGCTTCTTGTAGAAATGATCCACAGACTGCAATGCTTTTGCTCTGAAAGATATGAAAAAATCAAAAATAGATTTTAAAATTTACATTTTCATTTAGATTGTGCATCTCTTTCTTTATGCTCTGTAATTTTGTTCCAGTACACTCATAACTTCTATTAACCTTTATGTTCGAAACAGTCGATTTAGAAAAAGCTAATTCTTCTGCAACATTCCTAGACCTCATACCCTTGGATATAGGAGCAATAACTTCTTTTCAATTGTTAATTGTACTAATTTGCGCTCATTATGTCGATCATACAAAATAAAAGTATACTTTAACTTTTAGCACCTCAATAGAAACCGAGGATCAAACAAACTGTAGGCAAAGTGTGCAAATTGTTAAACTCTCCTACAAATCTAGCGGCTAGCCATCTCTGTGGGGTGTTTCAATTACTCTTGATCCCTGATTTTTCCTCGTAACTTTCAAATTAATAGAAGTAGATTGATGATATGTACATATCTTGGAGTATGAGAAATATGATGATCTCATAGTACATGTTGAAAGGCATTGTCATTAGCATCAACAGATGTCAATACATACCTTTTCATGTTACGGATGGTGTTCGACAACTTACGAGGAGTCAGCCGCTTCAATTTTCTGTTGTAATTCCATAAGAGTCTGTGACTTCTTGCAATAAACTTTCCCTTTCAGTAGGATGAATTTGTGTACGCGAAGCGGTCTTCAAAGAGAAATTCATCCATGCTGACATTAGATGTACGATAGGTGGCACCTGCTGAAATAGCCAGTATGGAGGTCTTCATCCAGTTGATTCCACCATTGTATGGAAGGAAATGGCACTAATAATACGGCGCCCTACAGTGCGTATTCATTATGAAGGGTTGTCTCATGCCCAATATGAGGATTTTTGTTGACTCAAATATGGGTATTCTGAGAGCTGACATGTTTACTTAGGTGAAATCTCTCGTGTAATCGTGCTCCTAAATGTACACTGACAACCTGCTAGATCAATGACAGGAACTGAGTCTCTTGCATTTGTGAGAACCTTCAATTCTTGCAGAGCAGTAAACACGATATATATGCAGCTTGTGAACATTCCCATCTGCGATAGTATAAAATTTCTATGTAGGTCTGCAGTTTTTTCCCCTCTTTCTTTCTTTCTTTCTTTCTTTCTTTTCTTTTCTTTCTTTCTTTTCTTTTCTTTTCTTTTTTCTTTTTTTTTTTCAAATACTTCCTACATCGCGCATCAGGCACTTTCGGACATTTTCCTTCATGAACATCCAACAACTTCGGTTTCCAGTTTCTTCACCAATGAGAATTTTGCCTTTGAATTTCGAATATTATACTGCGATAAACTCATTATCGAAGCATTTTTACCAATATGTGTGGACATTAAACATGCCTATCCCAAAATGTACCGGTTCATATTGTGCATACCACGAGGAATATGAAATCAGGTTATAGGAGTTTTTAGCATGGAATAACTTGGACGTATTAAAATATTAAATTTCTCAAAAGTTAAATTATTTTCAGTGATAATAATAGCAATACGCTTAAGAAAATGTAGTCTACAAAACTTTCCACGTCTGTATTGTGACATTAGCTCGTTTATGTACTGCGTTTTTGTATATACGACTAGCCCTAGGAATATTATTGTGTAAATGACTTTTAAAATATGTATGTGCTCCTTTTGGTTTAAATAGCAATGTCAACATATGTGGAAACTTGGAATGTGAATGTGCACTTTTAAGATTAATGGAGAGTGACTAATGAAATGCCTCATACATTTGTCGTTTTTCAGGTGCAATTGTATTTGAGGTTCAAATTTTAAGAGGAAATAGTGCATAAGATGCCAGCGAAATCTGACAGATTTCGGTTGACTTGTATGCTATCCAAACATTCAATAAAAGTCCCCAACTTCGTCAACAATTCAGAAACGATAAACACTAAAAACATTTTTCAGTTTCTGTGTTTTCCTTATATGCAGGAGAAAGGCCTTATTCTGAAATTTCCTTCTCCGAGGCCACAATCACTGAAGTCTACAATCTACGATTGAATTAAATTCTGTGATGATGTGAACGCTCATTTGAACCAATATTTATTTCAGCAGATTTCCAATATTTATTCAGAAAGTTATGAATAATAGTGGCATTCCTCTCAACTGTTCAGCCAACACAGTACATAAGATCGAAAAGTAAGCTGGGAAAAAGAAAGGTTTGCGGGACCTTGCAGAAAGATTCCAACAGTCGAATATCGCCGACAGGCAAAACAGAATATATACATAAAGATTCTTATAAAACCAAATAACCTATAGCATTAACAGGATCGAGCAGGAATAATTAAAGTTTGAACGTGTCTAAAAATGCTTACCTTTTCAAATAAGAATAAATCCCCTTGCTGAGAGAAGTGGCTGGCTCCCAGACTAAATACGTTTTATTGTTTGAAGACATAAAAAAGAGAGTCTATACAACAATTTAGCAAAACGAACGTATATAAGAAATTAAAAGTTACAATTATTTTTAGTTTTAAGAAATGCAATCCTTGTAAAGTAATAGGGATTGTTCCCCTCCCACGCAAAAAGATAACCAAAATACTTTATTAACATTAATATATTACAACGATGTGTTTTACATGTTTTTCATCAATATGTACATAGATATCATTCTAGTGACCATAGCATCACTGCTTACCGACTCTAGTGGTCGAGGTCGTTAAGGCATGACGGGAGATTTAGTGTCCTATCCCTGCCAGGACCGATGGATTTTTTCGGGCGTAAAAATCCTAAGTATGGCTTCCTTCGCAAGGGAAGTAAAGCCGTGTGTCCCTTGTCGTACATTTACGGCACGAAAAAGAACCTCAAGCCTCTGAGCAAAATTTGTCGGCCGTTTCACACCCTGAGTTGAATGGGACGCTGATGCCTGAGATGTTAAAAAGCGTCCATAAAAAAAAAAACAAGAAAAACCGGAACTCAATAGCACTTCACAATCGCCTGACTATCGCAAATTTTGGGGATATTCAGGATCTTCATACACATTGGATATAATACATGCACAATATTGAATTCCTGCTATGAAGGCTGACTCCTTCAGCTCATGAAATACTATGTAACGTCCTCTTTTATAACAATGATTTTGCATATGATCTTCGGTTACACCTTGCAAATTAAAAATATATTAGTACACTTACGAATAAAGGAATATGAAGGAGTTCTAGGTCGCGTTTTAAGCAAAAAGACTGTCGGTTATCGGCAGAAGAATACCGCATTCACATTCTTTTTAATAAGGAATACATGACATGAATATGTATAGTTCTGACGCAACTAGGATACATAACGTCAAAAGAAGGTGACTGCTGTTGTTTACGTCGGAACGTTAGGCATTGTGTAGTGTGAACTACACTTTATGTTTGATGGTAAGCCAACTTTGCGTCCATAGAAGAAAATGTTTCAACACTTATAGAAGTTCAAGTAATATTATAATATATACTAAGAAAAACATTTTCTATTGCATAATAGAAATATTATTTTATATGGCGCAAAATTTTTGATGCTACAAGAAAAATAGATAACATCCGAAGAGTGGAGTTAAAATTATATGAGAATTTTTCTACAACTTACACAGAAAGATAGAGTGAGATATGAAGCAATATGGAACGAATAGAATTACGACCAATGTACTAAACGTAACACTATAACAAAATGTGACACAACCCATATATTATCTTTTGAATATACTCACCTCAACATACCAAAGCCAACTCATCGCTCTTCTTAAGAGACGAGGCCAAGCAAATCAAGACGGTTACGCCACTAACTTCGATGGCTTTATAAGCTATTCATTTTAAATACATATGTTTGAACGAAAACAAATTATATAATAGAGCTATTCATCTCTAGAGTTTATAGTTTCTCAATAAAATGTTTTAAAACTTCTCAATGCATCATAATTCGAATGGTAATACATTTAACATAATATTTTTTATAATAATCTCCAAGAACCTGTGGCCATCGAAATATTCTGATTTGACTTCCTACGGAGATACTTAAGACAGAGTTTATGCCACACGCTACCAGACAATTGACGATCATTACACAGGATATTAAAGGTATTGACAACATAGTCCTCCAACGAGCGACCAGTAACACGGAACGTCGTGTTGATTTATGCCTTAACGGAGGGAGGATATTTCAACATTTTCTATAGATGTTAATCTATAATTAATGTTAATCTCTCAAATATATAAAATATATTTTACAATTGAGGTATAATAAGTTATAACTCTCATTTGTTTGGAAATAAAGAAAAAAATGTTAGTTCTATGTAAATCATGTATGGCCACTGCTACTGGTTGTTTACACAGCATGCCCTACTTCATAATATATGACGGGTTAGGTTTTAAAAAAGTCTGTGCACGATGAGTGAGCGCCACGCATGCTCACCCCGTAACAGAAACTGCAAAGAATAGAACTAGCATTCTTCCTCTCTGGCGCTACAACTCGAGGTCGAGCCATGGTCTGCCAGCGACCTTTGCTTCCTTTACCTCCGTTTTACGACTTGATTGATTAGCGAGCAGTATGCAAGGGGGAACAAGTGATGAGCATATACCGGCACTCGGCCGATCGCTCATCAAGCGACTGTAGCTCGAGGAATGCCACCTCCCCAATTATCCTCACGAGGCTAGGTGGACCACGTTCCGGATCTCCCTAACTTAGAAACATTTCTAAACAGGTACCAGAAATCGAACCCAGGTTCTCCAGCCAGCAGTCAGCAACGCTAATCACTAGACCAAAGTCAGTGTTTTTAAATTTATTTCACTTAAAATACTATACACAAATTGTTTACCCTTTTAATTTAGTTAAAAAAAAAAAAAAAACACACACACACACACACACATTGCCAACAACGATCATTGTTGGATTTTACATAATCTGGGACTGGCATTACACCATCTCATTTGCTACCAAGATGGACACGATCAGTCCTGAACTCACCATTACCAGTCATAGAAAAAGTGTGCGTCAATGCAGTGAACACATTCTAAAGTCGCCTTCTAGAAAATTTTTCAAGTGACATCATCCGCCGGGAAAGTGATGCTTACAGTTTCCTGAGATCACGCAAGCACACTGTTCACCGCATTCCAGCCTCAAGGACGAATCGTAAAGTCTATTCCTACTGTAACATCCTGAGGAAACTTCGTATGGCCAATCAAAGGAAGCGATCAGGATTCCGCACCAAAGGCGCGTTGCTCTTGTATGACAACGCGCGTCCTCATACTACCAATAAGACAGATGAGTCGCTGCAAAATTTCAAGTCGGAAGTCCTCGAGCTTCCTCCATATAGCCCCGACCTTGCTCCAAGCGACTGTTATTTGTTCGATCTTCTTAAACATCATCTTTCGTGTGGGTATTCTCCTGACGATGAAGCTGTAGAAAGGGAAATGAAGAGGGTTTGTGAAATGAAGGAACAAGTACCTTAATGTACAGGGAGATCATGTTGAAAAATAAAAAGATTTTTCAAATCTTATTTAAGTTCTTTGTCTATTTGTAACTTATATAATGGCCTACCCTCGTAGATTAGCAGGACACAGGCACAAACCATAAGCATGAACTAAATATTTTAGCATTATTCACAAAATAACGCAATATAGACACAAATGCTGGTGGCGTCTATAAAGAATGGAAGATACAATAATCGCAAAACAAATGTGGCACTATAAACTACGAGATATAACAAGTAGGAAGATTAAAAAAAAAAAAAAAGTTGACATGATCAATAGGAAACGCAGTCTAGGCACCAAAACCTTGCCTAAATGCGGGTACAGATTTAAGGAACGCTAGCTATAAGAAGCCGTCGATTGTTTACTTTGCTGGTGTACCTGCAGGTTCGTATGGAAAGTGAAAGACTCCTCATGAAAGCAGCTCTGACTTATGTAAATAACACTATGTGTATACAAGTGACGTAGTTTGGTGTCCGAACTTCCACCCCTAATAACCAAACAGAATGAAATATCGAAGTTTCAATCAATTCAAAGAAAAGGTTCTGTAAATCAGAGAGCTGCCAGATGTGTTCACAAGACCATGTCTGAGAAGGATCTGCGTTTTTCTCTTTTGATCAATACAACATGCTGTGACTCACTTTTTTCAACATTCTGTGTATTCCTTACTTATCTGCAGCAGGATATAACTTGTTCCCTAACCAGTCCATGACACAACTGAATACTTCGCAAGCTAAAAGCGACTGCTAATTGAAAAGACTTGAAACAGTTCAATATTCGAAAAACCGTTACTTTGCTTGACAAGCAAAAAGACTATTTTAACGTAGGCTATTTCCTTGCACGGAAATGAAATAAGCAGAAAAACGCGTGGATGGTGAAACGTGCACGAGGAACACATGTTTGAACAAGTGAAAGTTCAATGTGGCCTTGTAATACATACATCCGGCCGGCAATCTGACAAATTGTCTAGTTAACACCATTGCGGTTTATGACATATAGGTACAGTTAGTTGCTCTGGGTGACATGAATACGAGAGCCCAGAAAAAATGACTTCATTAAATGGTATTGCAACACAATGTAGGTACAAAAGTTTAGAAGACTGGATAGCACAAGAGCACGATCTTAACTCTTGTTGAATACCTTCAGTGAACTTTAAGACTCAAGTACGGGGAGAACAAACGCTATATGAAGTGCGAATGCATAACACATGCTTTCTTTTCAAACTCAAAGCGAAAGTAGAGGAGAAACACACAATCATTCGTTTTCGCTGCCAATTCACGGGCTGAAACAGATTTAAATAGGATGCGAAATGTTGGATCATTGTGATATTTCAGAGCCGCATACGATGGACAGCACTTTCCAAAAATCCCCCCCCCCCGGTTTCTAAATGTTTCTTGATATATCTTTCTAGGACAGTTGAATGAATAGTGGGGCCTCGTCTTCCAACAGATCCATCTGTTTTTTCGCTTGAAAAATAAATTGACGATAAATACTTTATATATTATCGTATCATAATGTAACTAATGCCTACCTAATTTTTGAACTGAATGTAGCAGTCTAGTGGCACCAGAATAAAACAATTGAAGATATGATGCAAAGTAACTTTGTACCATTATTTTATAAATTACAACTAAAATATCAGTCTTGCTATATCTTGCAATTTAATAGAATACATTTACGAAATCATTCAAGCAATGTAAATTACATGAAATATATAGACCACAAGTTGAAGATTTCATTACCTTGGATAAATTCCATTATATTTTCAATTAACCTTCATATCATCGAGCTACTAAATGTTTTAATAAAATCAACAATAACTAACAAAACACTAACGCGCACAGATTACTACTAACGCGTAACTATACAAACATATGATATCAATTCAATATTTCTAGTTCTCGTTATTTTTAACTTTCCAAATTAATGTAAATTATAATTAATTAAAAATAAGTTACATTACGATGGTAGTATAAAAATTAATATGAATTGAAAGGACCATTGCGATCCTCGAGAGAAATGCAATCTTCGGTAAACCTCGGGTTTCCTAATCACACTCGATGTCTTTCAACACTTATATTACATACAATATACTATTGTTAATACACAGTTAACAGTATTATAAATATTGACAGCACACAAATGATGGTTCATCTAAATTCTAATGTGTGTGTGTTTTTTTTAATCTTATTTACTGCATGCTCCATTACTATAATAATTAGTAATATTACATGCTGTGTGTGTGCGTGCGTGTGTTCCTTTCATCCCTTTCCCCCTCATTTTTCTCTACAGATATATAATATATCTTATATAATCTCCTTTCAAATAATGATTGTCATTTGAACATACTCCGTATATTTCGACATATTCTTCGAATAATTTTTCTTTTGGAAAAATTTTCGGTTCTCGGAAAAGTAGATAACACAAGACTTGTTAACGTCGATACAGTTTAAGTTACACCATACCTTAATAGGCTTGATTTTAAAAAAATGTAAGGATACCAAATATGCTTCATTTGATTAGCTTTATAATTGTAACTAAAAGTTTGTACCATTTTATTGATCAAAATGCTTTTTGATATTATGTATTACTTTTTAAAAGTTTTCTAAAGCAAATCACTTACAAAGAAACTTAATAACCGGTTAAAGTACCATTACTGCAAACGTACATTATTATTATTATTATTATTATTATTATTATTATTATTATTTAATTGTTTATTTAATTATTATTTTGAAGCACACATAATGCCATTACGTATGGAAGAGAATGTCAATTAAATGGCCGTCGTGGCTTCATTGGGTTGCGGATATACGAAGTTTTCAATTTTCAATGACAAACAAACATACACCAGGCTTAGTTTCACCAATAATGCGCATGATATTGTTCCTTAGGTCATTAACCGTTTCTGGCTTGCTGGCATAAACCTGTGATTTAAGTAATCCCATAAGAAGTAATCCAGCAGCGTTGAATCATATGCTCTCAAATCACTACCACGCAAAGTTGAACTTCTTCCTCAAAAGGTCGATGTATAGCGAGCAGTATAATATGACGCTATATTGCTGAAACGAGACTTTTTTTAAGGCCCATATCTTCCAATTGAGACAAAAAATAATCCCTTACTTAGTTCGGTATCTTTCCCCATTCACAGCCAGAGCCTCTCCTCGTACATATTGGAAAAAATATCGATCAATGATTCCACTGTACCAAAGTCCACATCAGACGATAACCTTATGGGGATGAAGTGGTCATTCTTGAATCTCCATTGGATTATCGTTGCTCAAAAACTGGTAATTTTATTTGTTAACTAAACTATTAATCAAAAAATGGGCCTCGTTATTAAAGATGATTTTTCGGCTAAAAACAGGGTCAACTTCCAATTGCTGCATAACAATAAGAAAATACATGGCGCAATCTATGGTCGTTTGGCTTTAGTTCTTAAGTTAAGAAAATTATATAAGATTGTAATTTTAAGTCCTGATGCAAAATGCGTCAAGTTGTGATCGCTGAAAAATTTATTTCCGTGGATTCTAACGTACCTCTCATGACTCGTACCACGGCGATTCTGCTTTCATCATGTAGTTTGCTTTATTCACATTCAGGTGTTGTTTCACTTGCGATAAAAATGTACCTCAAATCTTTCGATCAAACGTTGAATTGCTCTCTCGCAGGGATGATTACGCATACCATACACATCACGTAATGCACGTAATGCTTGGTGAACAGATGATTCATTTGGATCATAAAGTTTAACAATTTCTACGCTTTGAGGAATGGTGTAACGTTCCATGGTTATTTGTCAACAATAACTGTAACATGTGAAAAATATGAATGCCATAGCGTCATAAACGTGGCTGCTATACGTTAAAAGTGGGACACTCTTATTGGAAGATACGTTAATAGAAGCAGATATTAACAAACCAATGAAACAATCACAGTATTAATTTCTGCTTCTACAAGTTCTTGTCATTTCAGTTATATTGTTCTTTACAAAATTATTTTTCATTTTTGTATATGCGCGCGCGCACACACACACACAGATATACATAAAAGAAAAAGAAAAATAAAGTAACACTATTAACAATGTAACATTAACAGTAATTATAATAGCAGTAAAGGATAAAACACTAAGAAAAAGTCACACTTGAGATCGCTATACCTCGAACTCGTGGAGTCCTTCTATGGCAAGAAGGCATTCATATTCATATTGACCTTGGTCACTTGTCTTCTTGCCATAGAAGGACTCCACGAGTTCGAGGTATAGCGATCTCAAGTGTGACTTTTTCTTAGTGTTTTATCCTTTACTGCTATTATAATTACTGTTAATTTATATATATATATATATATATATATATATATATATATATATACATACATACATACATACATACATACATACATACACACACACACTTTTGGCAGAGTTGTTAAAAAAATCTCCTGTGGAGACCTAACAACTCTTTAAAATGCACTAGAGGGTGACACGATTAAAAATAAGATTAATACTTAACACTGTAAAATACTATTAAAAACACGACATTTCGAGCCGCTGGGCCGGCTCTTGTTCGCGACGCGAAATAATGAACACTGCGGTGGGACTTGACGTTACAGACAGGGCTGAAAAGTTCTGCTCACGCCCGAACGGTAGCCAGTATTGAGCGAAGCGGAGAACAGATTTAATTTCAACTGTAGGTGTTCCTCACTGACAATTGTAACTTATTGTATAATATAGCTCCAAATTTATAGGGTCCTTGTTGGTTTGAGTTTTATTCATGCTCACCATATGGTGTTGTCCTTTTTGTATCATATGTATAGCATACATTGAGTACGTTAAATTCCTTTCTATCCTTGACAAGCATAATAGTTTTGAATACATACAGTGAGATTACCGTTTAGGATATTCTGTTTTATAAATGTTTTCCCTGTTTTATAAGTGTTTTTATTTATTTATTTATTTTTACGGTCTGCTTCTATTAATACGATTATGAAGAAGCTCTTGTTTAATAAATGTTGTACAATGTGCCAGCACAAATAGGCTGTTGAAAATTGCAATTGTATACGTTTATTTTTTTGTCAGAAGTCTAAAACTGCCTCTTTAAACTTTAACTGATCTATCTATTGTGTGTGTTTTTAACTATACTATTTTGGGCTGCAATAGTAACATCAAAGGACCTTTGATATATCTTTACAGACCTTTAATAGAAAAGTGTACGTGGGTAAGTCTATAAGTTTCCGGCCTCGCCGAAAAGGATTATCGCCTTCACAAAGTCCTATCTGGTGTCATACCTTATCTGTTAAGTCAACTGCGTTGTAACTTCCGCTCCGCTGTGTTCAGTTCAGATATAGTTGCATAAAGAAGGCTATATATAGAAGATTGTGACATGTTCAAAATGGAGTTTCGAGCTGTTAAGTTATTCACAAATGAAGGACTTACTCCAAATGAAATTAGACAGTGATTGGACGGTGTATATGGGAAAGCATCCCCCCTCACATTTTACCGTAAAAGAATGGGCCAAACCTTTTCGAATGAGTCGAGAAAGCATTAAAGACGAAGAGCTTGCAGGTCGGCCCTTGGAGGTGCTCACTCCTGAAAATATCGCTCTTGTGGAAGGAGAAATTATGGAAGATCGGCGGCTCAAAGTTACAGAAATAGCAGCAAGGTTGGGCCCTTCTAAAACAATAGTCCTTCCAATTATTCATGAACATTTAAAAATGAATAAGATTAGCGCAAAATTAATGCCTAGACTTCTTTCCTCAGTCCAGAAGCAGCAACGAGCCATCTGTTGTCAGGCATTTTTGGAGCTCTGCCGTGGCAACAGAGAGAGGTTCTGCAAACCAATGTTACATAAGATGAAACTATGATTCTCTACTATGATCCCTTGTTCAAAAGAGAATCAATGGAGTGGTATAAACCTGGCGAAGCACCGCCTCTAAAGGCCAAGGTCACTCAGTCAACCAAGAAGATCATGGCCACAATATTTTGGCACTGTGAAGGAATATTCTTCGTTGACTTCAAGGGGAGGAATACCACAGTAAATGGAGAGTACAATGCTGGCCTACTGTACAGACTACGTGCTTCCATTAAAGAGAAAAGGTGAGGATAGCTGAGTGATGATGTGCGCCTTCTTCACGACAACGCACCTGTGCACACAGCTCTTGTTGCAAAGGAAGCTGTGAAGAAATGTGACTTCAAGGAGATCGACCATCTACCCTACAGCCCAGATCTAGCTCCCAGTGATTATTTCCTCTTCTCAAAATTCAAGAAAGACCTTCGAGGAAGGAAATTTAAGTGTGACGAATGCTGTTTATGCCCATTTTGCAAACAAGATTTCTGCCTATTTGGGGGGGGGGGATTGAAGTATTAATTCAAAGATGTGAGAAGTATATATATATATATATATATATTGAAGTATAACTATATTGAAAATGAAATATAATTTTTGCCTCTATCATAACTAGAAAACGGTTGAGCCGGAAACTTATGGATCTACTCTCGTACACTATATTTATTTTTTATTTTAAAAAACTAAAGATACATCTTCGTTTTGTTCTTTCTTGACACATTAATTAATATTAAAACAAATTGAACCAGAATTTCGGCCAAATAATGTTAAAGACGTGTCTTTGCCATTTTTCTGTTTTTTGATAATTTCCTTGACACCTTTACTACTTGATTGCATGATAAATTCATTCTGACAGAGTGTTTAAAGAACGTTTTTCCTCAATCCCTGGTTTCAGCTCAAATTTGCCTAGCCCTAATGTTCAGAAAAGCATAGCTTCCACTATAAGCATCCGCTGTTATATGGAAATTGTTTTTATGTACAGCAGTGCAGTACTTTCGTTTTGTGTAATGTTTCATATTTCTGGCGGCTTGATAATTGCCGTTTTACTCTCTGATTTTATTTAAAATACTCTTATTAGCTTTTTAATCCAAAGGCAATTTACACTGTCATTTGCAATGCTGATGGGAAATAGTCTTAAACCTAGTAATTGAGTAATTTCACCATATAGTTTCAGATCCTAAACTGCAAATTCTTTTTGTGTTGTTTACTGTTAAAAACAGGATGATAGTGTTGCATTTCAAACAAACCATCCTCATAACAATTATGATAGCTATCTCTTAAGAAAGCGTTCTGCATGTGAAAAATTAATGTCTGATATTCATTCGATGCGGCTTTTGTTCTAATTAGATCATGGCAAACGAGATATCGGTCGCGCTAGTGAACAGCGTCGTGTTTTATTTTGTTTGTTTTTTGTTAGTTCATTTGTTTGGCTGTTCTAACAATTAATTTAATTTGCGTAAAATTCTCGTTCAGTTTGTTTTAATATTAATTAATGTGTCAAGGAAAGGCATAGCAAAGATGTGTCTTTCTATCTTTGAATATTTGAATATTTTATTGTTTAAAAAGGAAAAAAAAAAAAATGGTGTAAATTTTCCTATTAACGATTAAGAGAAATAATTTAAATATCTGTTAAACTTTAACTATGGTAAACTGGCAGTGAATCATCTGATTATGCTTTCTTTTTCCCTCCCCGCAGAAGCGAAAACGCCAGCCATTTCCTTGTCCTCTCTAAAATAAACTCTTCTCCCCTCCTCCCTTTTTCCTTGCTAATAAGATAGAAGTTATAGAGTTTTCATTAAAGGAGAATTCCCCTCTACTTTTGCTCAATATCGCACCTGAGTGTATCTATAGTTTTTTTACATTGGCTAATGAATAGGTATGTGATGCAAGTTATTCAAGGGCGATATCCGCGCATATATATTGTTTTATTTTATTTCATGGGAATGAATACAGGAGGTTAAGTGAGGTAAAAAATATGCCAAAGTAAATGCTTCAAACTATTTCTTGGGCACCATAAAGCAAATAGTTATCCATTATGCATAATTAATAAGACTCATATGTGCTTAGAATTAAAATTATAAAAAGCACAACACAAAAAATAATCGTTTGTCTATAATCACTTTAGTACATTTGGGGACCTCATTAACTTTTAAAACAGCGTAACATTTTTAATTTTATTAGAACAGTGTAATACTTATAAATATAGAAAAAAATCCTTTTAATTACAATTTGGATCAAAATTAGCACACCACGAAGTTTTAAAAATTATGTCATAATAAAACTTTTAGAGTTTAAAAAGTACTTTATTTTTGGTAACAATTTTAAAATAAATATGTACTAAATTAAGAATTTTTGCTATATTATCATGTACCTTTGTTCAGCAGTCAATTTCATAAGGCACTTCATTGAAAAATTGTAGATTGGAATTTTCAAGCTGTGAAGTCTAAGCAATAATAAAGACATTGCTCTTTAAAAAAAAAACAAAAAAAAAACGCATCTAGTTTTTTCTTGCTCTCCGTTTGACCTGCGGGCTGGTAAACGCAGTAACGACAAACTTAGCGATTGTGGCATACCCTATATCACGTAACCGCAACTATCTCTTCGCGATGATAAGTTTGCCATGGTCCTTAATGTGCCAGACTGGGTTAACCAATGCACATGAAAAGCGACCTTGGCCCTTGGTGACGTATCTCGAAACCTGAAAACGACACATCCTATTTGCGTAACGCTCGTAAATGCCGCTGTAGTGGAATGCGATCCCTCTCGATTTTTTATCCCCATTTTGTCATTTACACTATATTAGTCGTAGTTTGCAGATGGAACTGCAGTTGTCGTATAAGGTTACGCGCGACTGAACTTTCTAATTTATAATAAATTTGAATATTTTTTTTTACCACATATAGCCTGTGTGTTGTAATATTTGTGCCAATTATAATTAAACGATATTAATAAATTATTTTGAAAAAAGAACTAAAATAATTAAATTAAAATCAATGAAAAATTATACTTGATGATCACTCCACGTAATATGCAGGAGTTAACCGAACTCTGCAGTTCTTGTCTCGTTCCCATGCTTGAAAGTCGGTCAGGGAGCCGGAGAGGAGGTCAGTACGAATTTATTTATAGGAGACTTACGGACCTGTTCTTGCATGTTGTGTAACAGTGTATTAAATATTCATTAGGAGACGTAATACAATGTATTAATTATGTTAAAATGACTCAATTCAGATACTCTATTCCCCAAAGAGTATTTTTTTGGCTCATGATGTACGGAGAGTGTTTCAAGAAAGATTCCCTGATATTCATTTCCAAGTTGAAGTTCGATTCACAGATTGGTAAAAAAATGGGAAGCATTCTTGATTAACAAAAACATATAGAGTATTCACAGAAACAACGTTAGATAACATTGACCATATTGTTGAACGCTCCCCTAACAAATCACTTCGGCATCTTTCGACACCTATGCCCTGTCCAAAAGTCTACAAAGCTACTAAGTTAAACCTCTATAAAATTACTGTAGTGCAAGAACTTAAACCGGGTGATCCTGCATCCAGGATTAGACTTTGTGAGTGCATTGTGATTAGTGTTCATGAAGAAAAAATTGACCGTAATCTAACTTTCTTTACGGATTCCACCTAAGTGAGCATGTTAATTCACAAAACAACCGATGATAGGAATTCAGAAAAACCTAACCTACTTCACGAGGAACCCCCTAGATGATCAAAATTGCAGTATGGTACGCCATTACGGCGAGAGAAGAATACGCTCTATTTTTTTAAAGAAAAAATTAATAGTGATAGATATGTGCAGAATATTTTACAACCCCTTTTTCTTAATTAACTGTGAGGGAACCTATGTTCACGACTTTCCAATAGGACTCTACAACGGCACATACAGTTATGTCCCCTTGCATGCAATTCATGAAAATTCGACGATAACTAACACTTCAAACACTAACAATTCATAAACCATTGCCAGAAATGTATGGAAAATGAAGAAAGGTAGTTCCAGCATATTCTTACTGGATAATGGCGAGTAAGTGTACAAGTGTTAGTAATAACTACGTGACAATCGTAGCTGCGGATTTTCTGACTACCGTTCACCGCCGTACCAGCTTGAACCGACCGACCAACCATTGCGCGCGGAGAGGTCCCGTGAAGGAAAAATCATTCCATTACTACTTGCTCAAAGTGAAAGTTAATGAACTATTTTCAAGCGTAATATGTAGCCAGTATTCCATTCTATGGAGCTGTGAATTAATTTTAGCTTCACCAATGGTTCAGAAGTAAATAAACAATTTAATTAAAATGAAAATTTGTGTTTAAAAGATTTTTTCCAAATTTTGTCAAACAGAATTAAAACAATGGGCATTTCCATCCTCGTGTGCGCTCTGAGGCAGGGTAGAAACTTTCATTAAACTATATCGAACGGTTTTTAGGATAATTTTTGTTTCTAATACCTGAAAATGTTAAAAAAAAAAAAAAAAAAAAAAAATAATAATAATAATAATAATAATAATAATAATAATAACGGATATTTGAAATCAAAGTTGTGTGATGAGATAGAGCTGTATATCAGAGTCTGGGAAGCTTTAGGTAGGATAGAATTCCAACGATATAGTCTTCATAACATGATATGGAAAAATGCTTGATTGCAAAAGCACCAACATCTAAAATCATGAAAAATTAATAATCTTTTCCTCGTTCAGTAGCGCGCAGTGTATAACTGAGTTGTTTAAAATACAACTAAAACCGAAAGAACTGTAAGTGTTCCGTGAAGCAGACATAATCAGAATAGAATATTTATCAGTGCTAGCAATGAATTGTGCTAACAGACTTGAAGTTCCTGACTTCACCAAATGCGCTACCAAATAACTTTATATCGAATGTCAAACAAAATCTTTGAGTGCATTTACAAAGCAATAGAACTAGTGGTTAATTAATCATTAGTTGTTTTTAAATCCTTACGCGGATAAGTTTATGGTTGCATCGTTGGACATTCCTGCATAGTTTTTATAAGTTTTATGATTCTATATCACGTTTTTTCTAGCATATGAACGGATATAGAAATACATTGCTGATGTTTGATGTGACTTGAATTATAAGCACATGATCCAATAAGCAAGATTTTTCACTACTGACAATAAATACCCTTCCAATAAAATGTATGGTAAATTTCTCAACTCCAACAATTTACCAATTCCTAGGCTGTTGGACCTATTTAGTAAGAGGATCATTTACGTATTACAGAACACTTTAACATTTTTCACGAAGAAACTTGACAGAAAGTATTTTAGTGGTTAGTTAATTGGCAAATCTGATTAATATTACTTAAACATCCTCCCAGCGGAGATTTATGATTTTTAGTTGGTGAGGTCTAGTCAGATGCTAGTAGTATTTTCTCGTCTTATGTAGGAATTTCCTAAAGTATTGTCAGGATTTCAAAAAATCACTGCATATAGTAACAACAATGTTCGGGTAGCAATACGAATGTTGTTATGCAGCTTAATAAGCCTCCAAAAATTTTTTACACTCTACACTATGCTCAAAGTTTGCATCGTTTGTCACTCTGCAGATATCAACACATAGTACATTTTTTTCCCCAAACGCCTTAGCATGTCACCGGTGATGTTTTGAAAGGCCGTTCCGTTACGAGCTTTCATATTTAAAATAGTAGCAGGTAGAGGAGAGAGAAAAACTTTGTCCTTCAGGTAACCCCACAGAAAAAAAATTGCAAGGTGTTAAGTCGGGTAAGCTAGGCTACCAAGACATAATCAACTGATTTAAAAACTCCCTGATTTACCGATGGAGCGCCATCTTGTTGTAGAATAAAAACATATGTCCTCATTTAGGTAGCAGCCATCCAGTTAAGTCAGCCCTGCTACTGTTCTTTTGGCAAAGAATCTTCCCCTTGGAAACAGCACAGAGCACATTAACTTTCGGAAAATCTCGTTCATGTTCAAACGTTTTCTGTGCCTCATATACGAATTCATTTTTATTGATTTTTCCATTTAAATAAAATTTTATTGATGCACGATTAAACATCAGTTTGTCACTAAAACATCGTCTTCACTACTGCATTGCGATATAAAAAGCGTCTCGTTCGTACTTGCCATGAATGTTAAAGCTTGATGCATGCTATACGTCTTAATTCGTAGGATTTTCGTAACACACCCTCAAACTGTGGGTTTGCAATATGTCCAGTTCCCTGCTATCATTATGGTCGATTTTCTAGGATTACATTGGTAAGCTTCTCTGACCTGGGTTCATGTTTCCTCCAAGACAAGAACGCCCGACTTCTCTCCCCCTTTACAAGTATCCCATCTCCACAAATTGCGCATACAATCTGCAAATAAACGTATATTTTAATGCCATCGCTATCCATTCGGACTTGTGGGCTACTTCCCCAGACTTGTAGGAGTGTAGCCGGCTTCTGAGGTTGGAATACCTGGAAGGTGCATCTGCGCTATCCCGGAGGGGGGAGATGAGCTGGCTACTTTATGGCCTAAGTTTCTTAGCATTCTCCTTGAGGTCTGAGGGAAGCGAATGGAATTGTCTCAGGAAGGTTATTTTCCAAATTCCATTCGGAAGTGGCGTTGAACAATGATAACATATCGAAACTGATGACATATAAGAGTAAAAAAAAGCCTTCTCTTTATTGTTCGCCGCCATATTGCAAATGCTGACACCTGACGGCAACAACAATTAACTACTGAATGGCACCTAGCAAAGAACATGTCGGGGATTTGAAACTTTCCGGCGCCGATTATTACTTACGGCTTCACAGGCAATCAGCAGAGTTCCCTGAAGAATACAGAGTCACGATGGCCTAAAGCTTGAAGGACAACAAGATATTTACCAGAATGATTAACCGTGAGGCCGCAATTAAAAATATTGAGTGTTCATCTATACATCCGTACAACGATAATAGTTAATTCATAGCTCAAAATATTTACAAAACCCCACAATCATTTTGGAAAGCTCTATATTAGAGTATTAATTAAGTTTTATGGTCTGAAAAAATTCATCTTAATTGCAAAAATAGTTTCCATAAATATGCAAAACGAAATGTGTGCCAAACGATCCTACTGCAGCAAAAAATGTTTAGTACACTGTCGCAGTCTTTTCTATGGATAAGTTTATGGTTGCATAAAGCTTCAAAGGTCAGAGATAGAACAACGTTTCCTCTAAAGCATCTTTCGGTGCTCATATATTAGAGTGAAAGATAGTGGTCAAGAATCGTCCGACAAAATATAGCAGATATTTACTATTGAGCTCCCCACTTCAGGTATTACGAAAAAACAGCACAGCAAAATAAGTTTTCCACTGTCAGGTTTTGTGGAGAGGCTTTAGAAGCTGCTGCCTGACAATGAGAGCGACTACTTTTAGTATCAAAGAGTAGTTAAGTAACGGATGAATTTATTTGTGTGCATATATGGAAGTTAACAAGTAATGCATTCTCATCATCAGTTTGTGCTTCATTTCAATGACATTTATGAAAGTTGAGCACAATTGTTCTAGCTGGCAAATTTATCGATGACTCTGTTGTTAACGTTTGTAATTTCTGCATTTTTTTTTTTTTTTTTTTTTTTTGTGAATAGAACAACCAGAATATTCAGCCTATTTTGATACATGTATTTTTTAAAAACATTTTAAAATGTTTTCAACTTACTAAAATGTGGCTCTAACGAATCCTCAAAGTAATGCTGAGTGGAAGGATTGAAAAAGATCAAAAACCTATTTTTGAAGCTATTTCAGAAGGTATCTTGTTATGAACTTGTAACTTTTCTTTGCAAATAAATGGGTTGCAAACTGAAGAAAAAGTTTATAAGTCAGTCAGAAGGTTAATCTGAAGAATCAAAATTCTTTGAGTCAATTACTGAAAAGTTATCTTATATCTGATTGCTGGAAACGTTTTCTGAACTGATTAGCAATGATATTACGTAATCCTTTGGTATTTATGGTCATTTACTTCTGAATTTTGGTTACAAAGTTTTTACATTATAACTGTCAGTGTTGCAGACATAGTTGATGAAAATTGCATAAAGCACAGAAGATTACATCTGAATTGCACTGTTTTAATTTGATTGGAACAGGATATTTCGGTACTTACCTTGATAAGTGACTGGCCATTTGTGCCTACACCCCCAGTGGGGACATCTGGGAGGAAGGGATGAATGAGGGAGATACTGGAGGCCAGGATCCAAGGGCAGTGAGATACGGACATAGATGGGGTGCCTTAGAATCTTCCAGATAAATACCCCAATGCCAGCAGAGCCCCCTCCCTCTCCAAGGAGTTCCTCAGGAGGAGCCGGGCAGAAATCTTTGCAAAGTGTAAGTCACCATCAGACAGCCCACCCAGACTTGGCTCTTTCGATCTGTAATAGAACCAACAGAATGAAATGACAGAGTAGAACATTCATGTAAAGGAAATATTCAACCCAGCATTTGCATAAGTGATTTGGGAAAACCACAAGAAAATGTAAGGTCAGCTGAGAAGAGGCCTCTGAGCAAAGTTTCATGTCCTAAATTGAATGGGATGCTAATGACCAAAGGTGTTAAAGAGCATACTTAAATAAAATCAACCTAAACTAGCAAGACCATTAGTTAGTTGTGGTTACCAGTGATTCTTAGGGAGTCTAGTATGATCTGACTATTCATATATATTGTTGCATTTCTTTGTTCTTTACAGTTGTGCCTAATTCATTTATTATTTCTAGAGTTTTTAGTATTGGTAATTGGTATGTGCGTGTGTGTGTGTGTGTGAGGGAGAAAGGGGAAAGAGAGAGAGAGAGAACTTGTCTTAAAGATTGTCATAATGTTAACATCTCATTCCATAAATTTTAACAAGGGGTGCTTGATTGCACAGAAAGACTTAATACTGAATAAAAGATTATTTGAAAAGTTTGATGTAGTTTTATTGATCTTAAGACTTTTATACAAGTGTGTATGTTACTGATTCCAGCAGTGAAATTAAAAATAAGTAGAGAAGAGAGTAGTTTGGATATTTTATGATTCTACATAATATTAATTAAATTTCTCTTATATTATCTTTGCATTGCTATATATTCTCTATTTTATATTATTTTTTTCAGCTGCAGAAGATTTGAAAATATGGTAAACTTAATATCCTGCCTCTTATCTTTCAAAGAAGAATTTCATTACTAGCCATGGGTGCACAAGATTATTCTACCAACAATGTAATCATTGTCATCAACAGATAAGCATAATAACTGCAAAAGTGCAATGAGTGAGTCATGCACTAAAAAAAGACGTGTGAGCGGTAAGAAATCTCCAACAATTTTTATTTTCTTAGATTAAGTTGTAGGTAAAACGTATCAGGCTACATAGACCAGAAGTTCATGATTTATGTGGAGAGCATGAACTAGAGAGACAAGATGAATTATAAAGAGAGGAGAAGAGTGAGTGAGTGAGCAAGCATGTTAACACCTCTGGGCTGCTAAAATAGGTTCTTAAAATAAAAATAAAATAATAGAGGATGTATATGATTGTGTGTACACCACCATTTTGCTTATACTACTAATTATATAAAAAAAGAAGTGATGCCTAACACAGAGTTAGTAAGGCTTGCATAAAGAGAGGAAGAAAAATAAGGCTTTTTTTCTTCTTTCTTTACTTTTGCCTCACTTAGACTGCTTATATTCTCCTATATAAGCATAAGTTCAAATTCTTGTAGAGAGCATTGCATTTTTTAAGCATATTTTGAGTTAGAATTCAATGCTGTTTTGTAACATTCAATCACAAAATAAATATTCATTTTTAAAATTTTCTTTTGAATCAACAATGCTTGCTGCAAACGTTTAACATACAGATTAAAAAATTGTATTGTTATTGTATGAATGTTCTTTGTCCAGACTAAAGGTGTGGTCCATGAGTTTCTGGCCAAAGTATAAACACTATGTTTCCTTTCTGGTCATGTGATTCCTTTGCTTGCAGAAGCTCATTTAAGTCAGACATGGTGCATAATATAGCATGATGATCAAAATTGAATACACAGTAGTAATTACATTTTTAATTAAAGAAGGACTTTCACTCAATGATATTAAACAATACTTTGAAAATATATTTGGCTTATTCTTCATATTCCACTGTGAAGGAGTGGTCAAAAATATTTTATCTAGCCCTTGATGATGATCCATGCAAATATGTTGACACAAGAAAATATATTCCTTGCCAAGGAAAGCATCTGCAGATGAAAGAAATAGCTGCAAGATTGGGAATTCCTAAAACAACTGTGCTCTGCATTTTATCAATTTTCGATATGCATAGGGTCAGTGCAAGATGTATGTCCCAAATTCCTTCAACAGTTCAAATGCAAGCGAGCATGGAATGTTGTGAAGTTTTTGAACCTTTGCTGACCTTAGCTGTGGTAACAAGAGGACTGTATTTTAACCCAAACTATGGTTCTCTACTATAACTCTCTTTCAATTACAGAATCAATGAATTGGCAGAAGAAGGGTGCAGCACTCTTTAGAAATGCCAAACTCATACAGCTCATGAAGATCATGGACATAAATTTTTTGAGACTGCAGAGGAATTCTGATGATAGGCTTCAAAGAAAGGAATAAACTAGTGACTGATGTCCTAAGCCAAGCTACTGTATCTGTTGTGCAATGTCACCAAGGAAAAGAGGTGTGGAATGCCAAGTTGAACTTATCTGCTGCACGACAAAGTATCAGTGTACACAGCTGCTATGGCTTCAGGAACTGGATCATCTACCTTACAGCTCTACCCCTAACAACCATTACCTATTTTTAAAACTGTAATCCAACCTTTGAGGATGGAGATTCATGAACGATAATGAGTTAAAGAATGCTTTTTTCCAACATTTTGCAGACAAAACTTCAGACAAATTTTTTATGAGGATTCAAATGTTAATCCAAAGATACTAGAAAGTGCATTGAAGTGAAGGGAGATTAAAATGATATGATATCATCATATCTGCATTTTTATTCTACCACCTACTTACCTATCATGCTCAGGCCAAAAACTTATGGGCTGCACCTTATCCCTGGTTCAGCTTCAGGAATGAGTCAGTATGCAATATGTATAAGATGTACAGATAGAATTGTTAATAATGCCAGAGGAAGAAATGCATGGATATTAAATCCATTGATTTGTTTGGGTCATGCTTTCTTTCACCATAATCAATAACATGTTAGGGCTGCCATCTATTAGATTATGTCGAAAACTAATATGGGTTACTCAGTTATTATGTAGAAATATGATGAAGGTTCACAGATTAGTAGAAGTTTTTAAAAACACCCATTGGGGAAGAACGATGGGAGTCCACCTCGTTTCAGGAAATAGAGATGATAGTCCATTTTTGGGTGGCAGTTTTGAAGGCAACACTAATTATTTCCCATTGGATAGCTGCAACAGCATCACAATGAGTGTGTTTATTTAAAAATAATTAGTTTCAGCGTTAGTATCAATTATGGGAAAGGCACTGACTGTGAAGACTCGTGATGTGTATACAACTTAGGAGAGGTTAAGTGATGTAAACAAGACTAGCACAAAATCATGAGCTGGGCTCATCTTGTCATACTTGACTGAAGTGTTTCAAAAACATTAACTTGGGTGATAAGATGCCCATTCATATTTAATTTAATAACATGTAACTATAATGAACAAAATATGTATCTAGGAGGCTTGATTTCCTGTTCATTGGTTAAAAGGCATTGGCCTAAAAAACTTAAGACTCATGATCCTGACGAGTGTATACTTTCAAAGTTAGAATTAGGTTTGTTAATTAGGGTCTGATTAATTAGAAGGTTATAGGTATAACTCCCTACTGAATGGGCAGATGTTATTAAAAGTGTCAGACAAAAACCATATCACTTCAAAGTGTGAGCAATCAATGTTTTCTTGTTGGTTTGACATTTTAAAACCTAAATTCAAAGGTGAATTCCCATTTCCTATAAGATCCATAAAGGAATTACAAATGCTCATCTAATCTCTCATCGTGATATTATAATGAATGGATCCTGGTTGAAGACTGTTGTTACCTGGACAAGGAAGATCAAAGTACAAGATATTCCTGCATTGGTTGCTGGCAAGTTTCAATATTGAAGGAAAAGTTCAAGGACCTGGAGAACCTAAAGAAACTTATCACAAAAGAACCAAAGGGTTATATGAAAATTTGGAAACTTTAGACATTCAAGAAGAGAATGACTGAAACAATTAATGACAAAATAATTGTGTTATCTTAATAAGTAATTAATCTACAATCAGTTAGAAACCCATTATGAAAAATGATCAACCCTTTTTTTTAATATTACATTTTTATATCTCATTCTACAGATAATTAATGTTGCAGTCCAAAGGATTTCAGTCAGGATATCTGTCATAAGTGAAATACCACATGAACATTACAATAAAACCATCTGTTACAACAATAGGCTTACATAATAAAGACATGTTCAAGTTTTGTTTTGTTTACATTTTTTTGTGACCAGTGATGATATTTATTATATTTTAAAATTATTGTATTGATTATTACAACTCTTTCCCTCAGTCTAGTAAATGACAATGTATTAAGGTAAAATAAAATTAATTAAAATAATGGCATTATGCATACACACTGTAGTAGCAGAATTGAAATTTTAACATTAATTTTTCTCTAAAGTTTGTAATTGAACCCTCATTGTTCTTCTTACCAATCCATATTATATAAACCAAATGGCACACTGAGTCTTTCTGCCAAAGTTTTTTTTTTTTTTTTTTTGTACAAAATGAGGATTAAAATAAATAATTATAGAATGAAATTTTAAAGAAATTCATTTTCCCTCAATTTATAGGCAATATATTTATTAGTTTTTCTGCCCATTAGTACATTTACAGGAAAATTAATGCTTTTACACTAAAACTTTGTAAATATATTTTTATATGATAATCTAAAATAAATAATGATAACTATAACTATAAGAGTTTATAGTTCATCAATATCTGATAAATTCATGGGATATTTAGATTCAATAGCACAGATAAACTAATTAAAAATGTAATTTTCCATTTCACTGATTTAAAAATTATTTAAATTTTATTATTTGCTTTTGATCTTGCAGATATATCTGAGATGAAATCAAATGAATCTCTATCAAAGCGACAGCGGATTAAGACTATAAATACTAAAGAATTAAGCAAAGAGAAGGTAATTCAGCACACTTCTCATACAAATTACATGCCTGGATCTAAACAAAAGGATCTGTCCAAGGTAACATTATTGAGTTTTAAGCTTGCTACAAAATATAATTTTTGATTTCATGATCTTAAGAGGCAGTATTTTATTTGGAATTATGATCTTATGCAACCCCCCCCCCAAAAAAAAAAACACATTGAAAATTTGCTAAAGCTATTCCGTGCATAATAAATGTAACTTAACATGACAAAAAATATTCATCTTTACATTAAGGTTAAATATTAATAAATTTTTCCATCCTTTTTTCATTACTTTTTTAACAGCTTTCTTTTTAATCATGCTATTGTTTTTTTTTTCTTATACTGTTTATTTATGATCAAAGGCAATCTTATGTAGCATTATTTCACCTTGTTTGGGGATTGAATGGATGATAGCTATGCACTTGCTTTCTTCTGCTAACCTCTTTAAGTGTGTTGATAACACTGTGAAAGCCAGATATTAAAGCCATCAAGTAATTATTACTGATTTATTTGTTGAACTTAAACACAGAAAGGAAAACATTCTTTAGATAACAGTTTTAAGTAAGATGTATTGCTTTGAATTTTTAATCCTTCATATTTTTATATTCAGCAAATTGTTAGCATTAATAAGTAGAATAAAAGAGAACATTATGAGAATGGCCTTCCTGTTAGAGCCAATTGATATGTGGAAAAGGGTTAATTGCTTTATTTTTGCCAAGGTCATTTATAGTCTTCATATTGAGGTTTGAAACAGATTTCCTGTATGGAAGTGACAGAGCAGTGGCAAGCTTATAAGGAAGAACTGAGAAGTATATTCTAAGAATGGTTGCAATATGTTACTCATCTTAAGTGTGGTAATAAAATTAATTCTCTATTATATGTGGTAAATTTACTACAATTAAATAAAGGTGTAAACTAGTCCTATTGACTCATAAAGGATATGAATTGTGGTTTGGATGTAAAGTAGAAAATGAGGATAAGGGTGAACTTAAAACTGTGTTGCAGAACTTGTTCATTGACCTTACAATACTGGTGAAAGGGTAAAAATTGGGACATGTCTTTCATATACCCACAACTTGGAGGGAGCCATCCAATTTCACAGATTGCTACTTTTGTTTGATTCCATCAGTCTGACTGCAAAAAGGAAACGTAACATTTTCCATACAAACATCCCTTCAGTCTTCTGTCCTGCTCTTCACAATTCCCCACCTGTCTTCTACTACTACCAGAAAGAATGTCTAAGATTGCTCTGAAATTGTGAAATTGCAGTACAAAATAGAAAACTGGCAATTGTACCTTGATTCATAAAAAAACTAGTTTAAAAGTTGCTTTTTTTTTTTTTTTTTTTTGGAATAGCAGCTTCTTGCTTCTGTCCCCATTGCTTTTATGTCCACATGTAAGAATCATTTGAAAACATGAACATCACTCTGTAATACATCAGTTACATAAAGTTTGAATAGAGGACATGCACAGAAAAGAAAAGAAAAGAAAAGAAAAAGATCCTGAGATTCATTCAATTTTCTTAGTAAACACAGAAGTAGTAGCTATCGGGAACTGGAGAAAAATCTATGAAAATATGGACTGTAACATGTCATTAAAATTCAGTTTCCTTTTATTTGCATGTTTTCCCATGATGCTAGAGAGTAATTGCTGCTATGGAAAACAGTACCAGGAAGGATATCTCAGCCCCACCATGTTATTAGCTTATAGCTGGACTATAGTTTGCAACATTCTTAATGTCCAGTATAACAGAAAAGATGTTATGTTATTTCAACATAACTGTATAAAATTGTAATTGTATCTGTTTTTAAAAATTAGTCAATACTATGTTTTGTTGATATTTTTTTTTCAATCAAGACAACAAATATTATTAAAAATACCCAGAGAAAAATAACCTGATGCTCATAGTAATCACCTACATATCCATCTATTTTATTTTTTTTTAACTGTCATGGCTGTACAGAATTTTGTAGTAAGGGAGCATTTGCTACTGAAACAAGTCTTAAACATTTTTTTATTTAAATTTTGCTCTTTGAGAAAGAAGAGCACACCAATTTATTTGTCCCACCAATGCTAATCTGACAATTTTATTTTTGCTTAGAGTTACACAGAAAATGAACATTGATGATAACATGAATACTTAACAATAGATTTAGAGGATAATTTTGTTTCATACAGGATGAAGAGTATCACTTGAGTTGGGGTAATTTGCCATCAGAAGCTCTCCTGCAAGTGTTTAGTCATCTACCAATCCAAGATCTTGGTAGAGTGGCCCAGGTGTGTCAACATTGGCACAGAGTTTCACAATACCCTCAACTTTGGCAAAGAATTGAATTTATACTGAGTCAGACTTCCAAGTATGTACCAAAAGGCTGTGTCATTACTATAAAATAAGTTAGAAAAAAGTGTTTTTATCACTTCATTATAGATCATAAGTGATCCATGGAAATGGAATGTTAGTGCTCCCAACATTCGAAACCTCTTTCTCAAGCTGATCTTGTATCAGTTATAAATTTACAGTACTACCTTGAAGAGACTAAATGGATTCCAAACTTAAGCAGCATTAGAGCTTTGGGATTAGAATAAGACCCATTTCATTTTTTTCAACATAGGTAGCCAAAACAAAAGATAAAGTATGAGCAAAAATATTTTTCTACTTTGTTCCCTTCTGCTTTTATTGATATCTTTTAATTTTTTACTCTCCCCTATCTGATTTCTCCTTTTCATTTTCTTTTTCTACTCTTCTTTATATAATCAGTGCAGAGCAGTTGTTTACTGGACTTTGCTACTAACAGTATTAAGTTAATTTCAGTTAAATAAGCCATATGAATTGAGCAGAGGCAAACCATAAAAACCAAAAACTTGGTTTTAATATCCCTTTTAGGAATTAAAAGGTAAATATTGTTAAATGTTTAGTTCAAGCTATTCATGCAACTAACCATAAATGTGACATGAGATACATAAAATTAACACAATTTAAAATACATAATAAATACAATTTGCATACTATGACTACATAACATAAACAACAATTGCTAATTTGAAAAATCAAAACTGTATTATTTTTCCCATCACTTTATATTCTCTGAATTTAACTTAGCTTATTTTAAATTCAAAGTGGATGAAACTCAAATTGATGCAATCTAATCAACCTTAGAACTGCTGGTAAATGCAAATACAAGTAATTTAAAAGATTTGATGTGTAGCACCTTATTCACTTAGTTTAGAAAGTGAAAAGTAGCTTATTTTTTTTATTTTTAAGAAAGTATATTGGATAAACGTTGGTATGAATAAAGTTTACAGATAGTACTAACTACAACACATAAGCATCAGATATTCTAAATAACATTTAAAAATTATGTAAAAATATGTTATTATCAAAACAGTTAAATAAGGAAAGTACTTTATGGTTTTTACCCATGAGCACAAATGTTTAAAACATGAACTTAAAATATCCAGACTTCTTCAGAAAGTCAATCCAGTGTATTGTAGTTGCTTTTCTCTGTGCAACAGCGTAGTTAGTATGTGTATTTGTAAACAATTTCTTACAGATGTTAGATTATAATATATGTAGAGAAAATTATTTTAGAAAGCATCACAGTTCTGGGACAAATTATATATAACTTTAAAACAATTAAATTCTCCCGGGCTGTTTTGCCGTGGTCCATGGTTTAAATTACTACCATAGCTTTCACCAACTACTCCGATTGGCATCTTCAGTGGACGAAGAGTAACACCTAACTGTTAACACGACGACAGTATTGATTCGTCACTGTCTGGCTGTTGAGGACGATCGATATGTGTGTGGCGGAAGTGGAGGGGAGGTAGTTGCTTGTTTTTAAGAACCGGTTTCCATATTTAATTGTTTTAATGACAACACTGGCCGTGAAAGCCTAAGAAGTATTATGTATAACTTGTTTTTACGCCTTATTGAAACCTTAATATGTACAGAAGAGTAATTGCTGAGAATTAATGTTTGTATCATTCTTGAATATCTTTTGAACACATAACACAGACAGGTTTTTTTTTTTGATTTTCTTAAAATTTCTTGTAGATATTTCAAATAGATTATAGAAAGCATCACAGTTCTGGAACAAATTATAACAGAAGAGTAATTGCTGGTACCTGAAGCAAACATACTCAATTTTATACTAAGAAGGGATCATCTGTAAACCAGAGGCAAAATAAATTGTAACATAATTTTTCTTTGTAACATTCTTGAATATCTTTTGAACACATAACACTGACAGTTGTTTCTTTTGATCTTTGCTTAAAATTTACATTTTAATAAAGAAGGGCAGTGTCTTCTATCTTTACTGCATTGTTCATTGCTCTTTACAATTGAGGTTCCATTTGTCTTTAAAACCGGATGCTGAATAGCTTTTAATAAACAGAATAATTTAATTTCCATTTTCATATTCAACATTTTTAAAATTTTTGTTATGTATGAATAAGGTGCAGCCTTCTGCCAAGCAAATTTTTTACCATTGTTTACTTGCCTAATATACTGTTACTTTTAAGAACTTCTGTCAATAAGCTTCCTACTTCTTTGTTACTTTTCTTTAATTTAATATTGTGTAAATTACATTAAATTTCAATTTCAGCTAATGCATTAATAATTTGCACAAACTGCAACATTGAATATCACATTTTATCAAGAAACTGTGTTACTTTAATGCATAGATTTTATATGACATTTATCAATCCAAACGTTTGAAAATTTAGCTTACTTCTACATAATCAAAGGCTTATTCTGGCTGCAGTCATCAAAAATTCTAAACTAAAGGAACTTATATAAATGTGCAAGCTAACTTGGATGGATATAATTTAATTTGCATTAGTTAAAATAATATATACCTAAATATTGTACTTACAAAGCTGTTGACAATGGAGTGGTAATATATCTTATGTAAGTAAATGGAGTTTAGTGTAAAAAAATGAATACCTAAGTTTAGGATAATATATACTTATTTATTCAAACTCATCTGCCCTCCAATGAGGGTCACCACTAGGATCCAAAGTAGAAATACACAGTTGTAATACAATGATAACAAATTAATCTTAAAGTCAGATAATTATATAAACAAAATTTTAAACTAATGAAGCATGAATCTTGAAAGCAGATAATTATATGAATAAAACTAGTAATTGTTTTTAAGTAGAAATGAAAATGTAATATATGGTGAAAGTCTTTCAATAAGGATTTGCATTATAATATAAAAGTTGCATCTCAGAGGATGTAACTGTTAATATGGATATATTAAAAGGAATTCTCTAGCCACAAATAGAAACCCCTAAACTGATCAACTGATGACAGGAACTTTATATTTTTCAGCAAAATAATTTACAAAAAAATAATAAGAGGGGGTGAGTCAGCAATGAAGCTATTTACTAACAAAACATTCCAAAACTTTTGAAGGCTATTTCATTAAGGAACACATGATAAAAGGGCTAAAAACATCTTTCTTGAAAAAATTGAAGTGTTACATGTAATTTCTTTGTCAAAGAACACAGTGACCTAAAAGATGATGCAGATAGTTATGATTTATATGAACAACTATTGATGGTATTGTCTACAGAATGTAGTTTCTAGGCTTGATTTTTTTTGATTTATTTATGGAGTTTCTAGGCTTGTAGGCCATGGTCCAATTGATGAGTTATCACCTGACGTTTCGCCCATAACTCCATCGGGCATCTTCTGACTCCTGGTGGGTTACAAGTAGATTAGAAATATCCAGAAATAAGAAAGTTTACCAAACAAATTAGTTACTTTATGAGTATACATTTACACAAATAGCTATTTTTGCAAATGAAAGTCAATGAAACAGCCCATAGATCAGTGATAACAGATACTAAGCTTTCTTTCATAATGGTTATTGTGTCTTCAGAAACTTTATTCCCAGTCTTACAAAGCTGGCTGCAAACAAGTCATGTCAAGTGTCTGACAAAAATATGTAAAATATTAATTACATTTTTTTCTCTTCTGAAATGTATATTTTTAAAAAGTTTCCTTTTGCGTTTGTTCTGTTGTATATTGGAATGCCATGTAAAATTGCTTTTAATATATTATGCTGTTTTAGAAGACTTTAATTTCCATTTATTTAGTTGTTACTTCATCCTTAGCTATAATTATAAATGAGCAATAAGTAATAACTTATTACTTTATTATTTAATATTTTTCCCATGTGTAAAGTTCTATTGGATTATATATTTTTTTTAACACAATGGCCTCTTGCTAAATTTTATGGTTATGATCCCAAAAATGAGTTTAACACATCTGCCTTTGGGGATGCCCAAAGTTCAGGAGATAAACATTCAGCATTCAAAATATTTAGACAGTCAAAATATTAAAAATTTGACTGGTTCCATCAGCAGGTTTCAACATCAGATGGTTCCAGGATATAGAGGTGTGCAATTAGAGGTCTATTTCTAGAAATTTGATTTTTATAAGAATAATTAGTGGGTGTAAGTCAATACTCAGCAAAAATATAAAATGTACATCACAATTATAAATTCAAGCACCTTTACAACAATTGCCAAGTTCCTTTATTTTGTAGCAGATTTTTAATCTAAATCAAACAAAAAATATCCTCACAATGAAACAACACAGAAAGTCCAAATAGGTCTGCTAATTTTATTTTCTTAAAAAAAAAGGATAATGTTTCAGATTATTTTTAAATACTTAGAATGGAAAAGGAAATAAAAGCTGCACTTTATACAATATTATTGAATTTCTGCATAATAATGACTTATTGGGCATGCATGGTGTTATTATTATAAAAATAATAACATTTTTCATGAATTTTCAAACTTTGTGGTTTCTTGACAAATTATTATTATGAAATCACTCAAATCACTAATTTTGTTCCACTTACTTGGACATGTTTAAAAGGTACTTGCTTCCATCTTTAGCCTGGTCCCATTGGCCACTTCCCAGTGTGGTATTAAGATGTCCTTCTGTGGTTTTAATGAACTTATTGATGAGGTAACTGTTGTTTGGGAGATCAAAGTTAACCAAAAAATCTTTGTTTTTATTTATAAATATATTTTCCCATACTGTTAATTCTATGGATTTTTGAAGAGCTTTTAGTAGTTTTGGTTTCTTTTGGAATTCGCGGTTTCTTTGCCAAAAATGATCAAGTAAGTGGAAGAAAATTTGTGAAATTTGAGTGATTTTGTAATAATAATTTGTCATATACTATAGTTCACTGTGAAAATCCCTAATACAAAAAACTACTATAAGTACAGAAAGCATTTAACGAGCTTAAATGAATAATAAATAAAAGGAACAAAAAAATAGGTAAGCTATTAAATGTCATCCTATTGTGACTGATGAAGTTTCTTATTAAGTGCAGTTCCTATTCTGTATAAATATTTCAGCTTTACATCTTCCATGTGTTTTATTAGATCGTATGTTTCATCAACACCCACTGGCCTCATAAACTACATTCTGCAACATCATGCACAGCATCTTAAATTTGTCATTTTCAAGACAGATAGCTCTGTGGAGTCTGCTCAGAAAGCATGCCATATCCTCTCCAGGGTAAGTGCAAGTAATGAAAAATTTATTTTGGATGTAGAATTAATAGAAGATCATATTATCAGCTGTTGATCACCACCATTTATTTTTTTAATTTATTCATTCATTACATTTCTATAAATGTAATGAATTTTCATTCTATTACTGTCCATGAAAAACTCATTTTTAAGGCACAGAAAATTATTTTGATATATATGTCCTCATAAGGTATAAGAAATAGCCAACAAGAATACGTTACATATATAGGCCTCAACTTTAGTTTTAATTGCAATCCATGCCAAATGCAGGAGCCAATGGAGCACATTCCATATTACTTACTATAATTTAAACATGACATCCATTTATTTATTTTTATGAAATATTTATTATCTTAATTGGTAAAGTTCATTAAAACAGTATAGCTTTATTGCTCAAGACAATTTTAGCATTAGGAAAAATGGTAATAAAATGTGCATGTAAATGGGACCCAGATCTTTCTTATGCCATTTAGCAACCATTATGGGAGCATGAATATTTAACTATAACAGCTTTGAACAGTTTTAAGGAGGCTAATGAATGCAAAATTGCACATAATACTCAATATTTTTTAACAGAGTGGAAAAGAATATTTATGAATTATCTCTTTCATTGATTGTTCACAATATCAATTAAAAGTGGAAAAACCATGCTGAATATATTAACATCAGACTGTAGATTTTTATTGTTATGATCTTTAGATGGTAGTTGTCTTGTTGTTGCTTTGGTTGCTGTTGTTGTTTTTAAAATTAAAACAGAATGGAGTGACTTGCAATAACACTTGAAATTTGCATTTGGGAAGTCCCAGGTTCAGTTCCCATTGGGTCGGCCATCCTGACCTTGGACTTTCTTTCTGGTTTCCCCTGGTCACTTAGGAAAATGATGGGATAGATTACACTCCATGAATTTTCTAATCTCACATTTCATAACATTTCATTCCATTGGTAAAGCTACAGGGTTGAAAATGCCAAGATGAGGTGGGCTGGCACAGTGTGATGATGGCTTGTGCTTTGGAAAAGTTTCTCCTGACTTCTGGAATGGAAGTAGAATGCTCTATGTGGAAACATTTAAGGGGCCCATCTGCATCCGTGAAATAGATCTTGGCCACACAGCATCTCCCTCATCTAATCTCTTCCTCCATGAGGTGCCCCACTGGGGGCATAGGTACAAAGGGACAGCCATGCACAAGGCTTAATTACTGAAAGTATTTTCTCCAACCGAGATCATCCATCATTCATTTATCCATTATAATTAAAGGATTCATTATGACAAATATGTTGATAGTCATAGAAAATTTTAGCAGAGTTGCTCCCACTCTCATGAAGGAAGTAGGGAAAAATAAATGTACTTTTACCAACAATTTCCATCATAATGAAGTGCAGAAGCTTAGAAAAGAGATTTTCTTAGTTTTAAATAAGAAGGAAATAGGGATTTTTGTTTATATAGCAGCAGTAGCAACAACAATCGAAATCTATGATCATACATTATTACATTTATATTATATATAATTTTCATAGTATCTATTTGCAATGGCAAACAAAATTTTGCAAATCAAAAATTTTTATGGGGAAGTCAATAATTGGTGTAACAAATTATTTTTATATTTTGGGGTTTACTTTGACACTGGATTGTTTCTCAGTTCTTTGGCTATATAATAATCTCCAGCAAATCTATGACTTTGCATTCCCTAGATGTTGTAGCCTATTTGCCACCATAGTATACTACAGATCTCTCAGCCCTTTGTACTGCAATACTGATTTCGTCATGGTCAAACCTCCTCAGAGGATTACGTCTTTTAGAGGACTAACTTGCCATGGCCTTGCATTGTCAGGAAATTCTTTGAATGTTCTAACTGGTGGATGACAATATTGACACAACATGCAGAGATATAAAGTTGAACAATGAGATATTTGGTTTTATTCACTGATCATGCCTGATCATTCAGAATAGGATATCAGTACATTTCATCATTGCAAATGTGACTGTAGTGTTTAGCTGCCCATATCATGGATTATAAGTGAGACTGCCTTGACTTTCTCCTTCTTCCTTTGATAACAACCTTTTGACCCATCCTTTTCATCTAATAATTGATAGTGCTTTTATCCACTGCAGTCTCCCTACACACATTTTTAAAGAACTCTTTATGCTCGTGATATTCTCATTTTCTAAACAAATTGATTAATTTTTTCATTTTTGTCTATAATAAAAATTACTTTCTACAATAAAAGCGAGTAAGAAAAAAATTTTTGCATTACTTATTGATACCCCTTGTATATATGCAGTTGATGCCTATGACTGTGTAACCTCTGTAATCAAAAGTATTCTACTGATAGGATAGAGCATCAATTTATGCTCTTTGTTACATTAATTAATTAAGAAATACTACATAGTGAAAATACCATAAAATGAGCTCATAATTTTTAAGTTTTCATTTTTCTTTTTAGCTAGTTAATTGTTCCTTGAAGACACTGGCTCTCATTAGTTCTGCAAGGCCAGTATTTTTCGACATTGATCAGCAGTCACTGTTATCAGCACTAACAGTGGTGTTTGATCACTCACATACCCTAAGTTCTGTTGCAATTGATAACACCCCAGTGGATGATCCTTCATTAGAAGCTCTTGCCACATCAAATTCCAGGACCTTAGAGCTACTACGCATGAAAAGCTGTCCTCGGGTATCTCCTGAAGGTATGTATATAAAGATTTTTTTAAAGATGTCCTAACACTTGCTAAAACAGAAGTGCAGTGTAATAGCTATAAGCAAAGCTTAAGGAACTGATGACATCATTATAATGCATGGGGAAAATGCGTAAATAATTATTCTGATGATTCAATTTCAAATGTAAATCAATGTGTAATATAATGTGCATGTAAATGGAACCCATTTCTTTCTCAAGCCATTGAGCAACCATTTATGGGGGGCAAGAATATTTAACTTTAACAGCTGTTGAGCAGTTTTAAGAATGCTAATGAATGCAAAATTGCAAATAATACTCAATATAAATTAATATTATTGTATGATTTAGTTAAACTTATCACTTTTGATGCTTCAATTACTTGTCATAATATATAGAATCGGTTTTGAGAGCATTTCATTCCCATCATCAGCTAAGCTAAATGTCAACTGTCTGATAATTCATTAAGCTGTGGGAAGTGTTTTTTACTCTGGTGGCAGTGTGATAAACTTGTAGTTTGTTTTCATCCCCTGCAATGTTGAAGTTTATTAGACTCTCTTTGCATATGTAGATTTTCTCCCAACTTTTAATTAATACTCAATATCTTTAACAGAATAGAAAATAAAATTTATGAACCTAAATTTTTTATTTAGTGTTCAGAATATCAATTAAAAGTGGAAAAACTATGCTGAAATATGAATATGGGACTGTATATTTTTATTATTATTATTTTTAGATGGTAGTTATCTTGTTGTTGCTTTTGCTGCTTTTGTTGTTTTTAAAATTATATTATCTCTCTTCATAACAAATGGTGTATAATTTTGGTGTACTTGGATATTTCTTGTTATTTGTATCAGTTGTATTTTATTTACATTATACTAATTCTCTACCGATGTAAACTATGTACAAAACTGTTATTAATTAATGTAGAACTGTAATATTTTCTAATGCAATTAACTTCACGTCTCCAATATCCGTATAGAACAGATCCAAGGAAGAAATAATGAATGATTTGATAAAGAATTTAAAACTTTTTTTTAAATTTTTGTTTTGTTTAGTTGCAGTATATTTAAATTGTACTTATAAAAATTAGTAAATATATTTTAGGCTTTCATATTTTATGTATATGGATGTCAGAGATAATGGAGCTCTCTAGTTAATGAATGTATTAACCTATTTTTAATATTATTTTCTTTAACTAAAATTGTTAATTGGAACATTGCAAAGTGAAGCTAATCATATATTAAGATCATTGTGTGATTGAGTGGAACTAACACTCTTTTGCTCCACTTACTTGTTTAAATATGTATGTAGAACCGGTTTCACAAACACTTCATTCACATCGTCAGCTTCATTGTTGACAATGTAATTATTCACCAGTGTGTTTGTAAAAATTATTGCACTTACATGTGTTTCAATATTGGCTGGTATAGAATTTGGCTTGAACCAGGTCAAATTGTTATATGTTATTTGTACACACGTAATAATAAATAATAAACTGAACATACATTTTTTTGAAGGGCATAAAAAGTTACAATTGTTGTGGCAGCAGTATCAATAGATTTTAATATGAATATCTGATATTTTTAGTATTCCATCTAGCTAACTTTAAATTATGTAAAATATCTTGAACATTTAGCAGAATTAGTACTATTCATGAAATTGCCCATTTTCTTTTCATTTAAGAGGGGGGGAAATAAAGAAAATAATATATTAAGATCATTGTGCGATTGAGAGGAACTAACACTCTTTTGCTTCACTTACTTGTTTAGATATAAAGAACCAATTTCACAAACACTTCATTCGCATTGATAGTCTCATTGTTGATAATGGGGCTGACGATGCAAATGAAGTATTTGTGAAACTGGTTCTACTTATTTAAACAAATAAGAGGAGCAAAAGATTTCCATTAATTCGCACAATGATCTTAATATGTTATTTTCTTTACTTCCCTCCTCTCAAATGAAAAGAAAATGGGCAATTTCATGCATAGTACTAATTCTGCTGAATGTTCAAGATATTTTACATAATTTAAAGTTAGCTAGATGGAATACTAAATATATCAGATATTCACATTAAAATCTATTGATACTGCTGCCACAACAATTGTAACTTTTTATGCCCTTCAAAAAAATGTATGTTCAGTTTATTATTTATTATTATGTGTGTACAAATAACATACAACAATATGACCTAGTTCAATCCAAGTTCTATACCAGGCCAGTATTGAAACACATGCTATTGCGATAATTTTTACAAACACACTGGTGAATAATTACAATATTTCTAACATACAAATTACCAACAAACCAACAAACCCAATCCAAATCAAAAGTCCTCTTTCCTCACAGACCATATCCATTTGTTCTTAACTCTATACAAATATTGCCCCAGATTCCTAAATTGATTTTGATCACCAACCATTTTCTTAGCTGCAATTAACTTATTTAACTTCAACCATTTCCCATTTATCAGTTATTGTCTCCATTCCCTTGTTCCTGAGCATTCAAACAGAATATGTTCTAAATTTTCCATATTTCCACATATAGGTCAAAATCTATGGTCACCACTAGTTCTAAAACCCCTTAATCTCCAAATTCCTAATCTAAACCATGTCATTCCCTCTCTCTCCTGCTTATTGTACTTACTAATATATCTTTCTCTTTTGGCATCCTCTTTTATCTTCTGATGAAACATTAACAAACTCTTTTACCACATAGAATGTAACACCTGTCCATCCATATCATCATCAAACCATGCTTTAATGTTTCCAGGAACCTCTCTCCAAATCACCTCTTCTTAGCTATAGATCCCTCATTCCATTCCTTCTTAATTCTTCCCCAACTTTGTGACCCAATAACAATTACCTATCCCAGACTCTTAGAGTATTAAAACATTCTTTATATATGGAGGTCTGCAACATCTGTTGTACCCTGAACCAATACTTTAATACTCTTTCCATCACATACCCTCTCACACCAACCATCCCCATTTCCAAGAGTGCTCAGGCATTTGCAGCATTTTATGGGATTCCCAACACAATCTTATGAAAATTACTAAGTACCTTATCTATCCATTTCCAGCTTTCCTCTATCCCCCATATTTCACACCATATGCCCACTTAGACTCCACCAATGCCCTATATAATCTTTCCAATCAATTTACCGATAGCTCTGGCGCAACAAACATGCATTTCTTTATTAACTTCAGAGATAGTAAACCCTTGATAAGAGCAAATTTCTTCTGTTTCTCCCATTGACTTGAAGCGCTCAAAAACATTCTTAAATAGGAAAATTCCTTCACAATTTTTATCTGCTCCCCAGCCATATACCATTTCTCATCCTTCCTCAACTTATTCCCTTTTTAAATACCATAATTTTAGTCTTTTCTTGATTATCTTTAAGGTCCCATTTTTTGCAGTACCTCATAATTTTTGATAGTACTTACCTTAAACCTATTTCTGAGATGGATGGAACCATTAAATCCTCAGCATAAAGTAAACCCAGGATCTCCAATTTATTTAATATTGGTCTGTGAATATTCACTTGCTGTAAATCTACCATTATGTCGTCAATAAATTGAAAAGAATAGAACTCAACTTACACCCTTGTCTAAGCCCCTGTCTTGAGTAACTTCCTCAGTCACATGACCTTCACCACATCCAACACAGAAGATATTACCCTTATAAAGCTCCTTCAGCAAACAATCATCTCCTTACTCATCCCTTTATACCATAATTTATAACACCTCTCTATTAATTCAATCATGTACTTTCTCTAGGTCAACGAATACTGTGTATAATCTGCCCCATTTGTTAGCTAAGCATTTATCTATCATTGTGTTAATAACAAATACATTATCAGCAGCTCTTAGGCCTATTCTAAAACCTGATTGAAATCGGGAGAGTAGAGTATCTTTTCTACCCAATCATTTATTCTGTCAGTTAAAATCCCCGTAAAAATCTTGTCAAAATTTGACAGAAAAGCAAATCCTCTATAACTTCCTGGTTCATCAATAGGCCCTTTACCCTTATAAATGGTGCGTATAATAGCTGTACCCTAACTCTTGGGTATCCTCATGGTCTGTTTAATTGAATTCAATGATTCCATCAAGCACCCTAATTGGTTTTGCTTCTCATACCTTACCTGAAAAATTTTTACTGGCAATCCATCTTTTCCTACTGCTTTATTTTTCTTCTCCTTTTCAACCTGATTTAACACCTCTTTAAAAGAAAACTCTCTGTCCAGCATGTCATTATATCTTATATTTCTATGACCTTTTTTCTCTCCCATTCATCTTTTTTACAATCTAATAATCTTTTATACAAAATCCTTAGCTCCATCAATATTTCTCTTATTTTCTTCCTGAGCATTTTCTCTCCATTAATTAAGGCACCCATTACTAATCTTCTCATTATCCTGCATTCATAATCGCCAGTCATTGTGGTTTTTCCCCTTATTCCTTTTTCTTATGAGCATCCTATTTCCTGCCCACTTAAACACAAATTCTAAAAACTTGAGCCTCTCTCTCCTTATCTAATTCACTGTACCAATTAATTCCATAAACACACAATCTTACCATTACAGAATTCATAATAAAACTCTCCAGCATGGGCCTTACTGCATCTATAGCTGTTCACTTTCTCATTCAATTCCTGCTTGTTTGATAATGTTGAAGTGAGATTCTTTGGATATTTTAGGCTTGTTCTTGAAAAAAATGTATATAAAAAAAATATTGTTAGAGATCTTGGAAGCCAGATATTAATATCTATTTTTTCTAGACGCTTGCTAAATTAGAAATAAAGTGTAAGTGAAGAGCATAGTAGACACTATCATTTTACATTATGGCAGCTGGATCGTCAGTCAATGTCTTCATTATTCACTATTTCTGAAGAATTGCATCTGTCATTAATCTACTGAATTCAAAAAACAGCTGAAATATCAACTTAAAAAGATCAACATTTTGGAACATCATTTAAATATTCTGAATTAGATAATACTTTTGATCGATTTTTATCACCTTGTGGAATTACTGGGGATGAACTGCCAAATTTTCTCACAAAAATAAATAAAAAACATAAATATATAAAATTGCAGCAATAGTATAAAATGAAAATAAAAATTTTTCATTCTACTCATTAAAGTAATAAAATTAAATTCTATCAAATTCTGAGAAACTGCCACGGGTGGCCGAGGTCATTTAGGCATGGACTCATGAGTGCGACGTCTGAGTTCAAATACCGCCAGGACCATCCTCCCTGACTGAGGTTTTTTCCACGTTTACCTCAGTCCTCATAAATGGCAAATGCCAGGGAGGTATCCTAAGCCTAGGCCTGGAACGATTCCTTCCTTAAAAATAAATCCTTTCCCAATATATCATTTCATCTCATGTATCATCAGTGTCCATTGCCTGTGGTGCCTCTGTAGTAAAAACAGGCGTTAAACACTATTCATTCAAATTCTGAGAAAATATATAGAGGTCAAAATTAATGATAAACCTTAGAAAAATTCACTAATAATCCTAAAAAAATCTAACTCCCAAATTTGTTTTTTGTGCATCATTCTGCTTTCCACTATTGAACCATATACTCTCTCTAACCATTTTACTTGCATATTTTGTATTTTATTTCCACAAGATCTAATTGTACTCAAAGCCAATTTTCCTTCTGCTAATGCTTTTCTTCTTTTGATCACTCCATTTTCCATTATTAAAAAATTTAATCCCCAGATAATCAATTTTCTTGACAACTTTGATTTCTGTGCCTTTCTATCACCATTTCTCCTTAATTACTTTTTTAGTTTGGAACTGTTTTTCATCAATATTATATTGGATATAGTTTCACTTTTATTTACCTTAAGACCCCATTCTCTACAATGTACCTATAGCTTCTACTGATCAGTTTAATCCTACACTCATTAAAGAACTTGTTAACACATCTTCTTAAAGAGAAAACCCTGTATCTCTGTATAAAATTCTGACTTACTCTTTTTTTCTTTCAGTTTGATCCTTTGATCCAAAGTGCTTCTCTAGCAATTATGTCAAAAGTTTTTTCTAATTAAAACATTTCTTTTAAAAAAGAAATTATTTTAAAAAAAAATATATATATATATATATATATATATATATAGAACTAACACAGTGAAGCCAAGTCATATGAATAAATTCTTGTGATATATGTTGTACTAAACACTCATATTGCTTCACTTACTTGAGTGATATTTAGAACCAGTTTCGAAGACCTTCGTCTTCATCTTCGGCCAAGGGTATACTGATTGGAGAATCCAGCTGATCTGTAGAGATGAAGTGCCACCCTGGTGTTGTTTTAATGTACTTAAAGTTGGTATTTTCTACCTTTGGAATATCAAAGTTCATTAATCGACCTCTGTATTTATGAATGTAAATTTTTTACCAAGTATCCAGTTCTATATGTCCCTGAGTCTCTTTTAATAAATCCACCTTCTTCACATTCTCGTGGTTTTTTGTGAAAAAATGATATGCCACAGCTTTTGTATCTGTCTGTTTATATTTTATGTTCCTGAAATGCTCTTCTAAGCATGTGCCTATAGTTCTCTTTGTTTTTACAATATAGATCTTTTCATAATCTGCACATGTTATTCTGTAAATACCTGCTTTTTTCTCTTGTGGGGTCTTTACAGCCGTTTTTTTTTGTCTTTCAAGATATTTCCTAAATTAAATTTGTTGATGGGTGCTAATTTTACATTGAAACCTTTAAAACTATTTTGAAATTTTTAGTTGCTTTTGGATGATATGTAAATTTTTTAAAAATTTTTCTTTTTTTATATCTGCTGATAATCTGGTGGTATCTCTGATAAGATTTTTCTGTTTAAATCTTTCCACCTTTTTATGTACCAGATCTTTATTAAAGCTATTTAAAATGGCCATTTCTTCTATTTTATTATATTCTTTTTTAAACTCTTCTTTACTAATTAGTAAATTAACCAAACAATATGTCAAGTTATTGAAAACTGCATGTTTGTGGGTTAAAGGGTTAAAACTATCTGCCTTGATATGATTATCTGTATGTGTATTTTTTCTATATATCCCAAAGCTCAGATTTTCATGGCTCATCATAATTTTAATATCTAAAAATGGTAACCTGTTATCATTTTCTATTTCACATGTAAATGAAATGTTTCTGTCTTGTATATTCAGCAGCTTTAAGGCATCATCGATCAGATTTTTGTGTACTATAGAAAAAATGTCATCTATATTCTGCACCAAATCTTAAAAAAGTGTGGAAAGGCAGAAGTAATGTTTTTTTTTTTTTTTTGATTGGTTTATTTATGGACGCTCTTTAACAGCTCAGGTCATCAGCGTCCCATTCAACTCAGGGCGTGAAACGGCTGACAAATTTTGCTCAGAGGCCTCTCTTTCAGGCTTGAGATTCTTTTTCGTGCCGTAAATGTACGACACGGGACCCACGGCTTTACTTCCCTTCTGAAGGAAGCCATACTTAGGATTTTTACGCCCGAAAAAATCCATCGGTCTCCTAGCCGGGTTAGAACCTGCATTCTTGCGTGTAGGAGGCAAGTATGGTAACCACTACACCACCAGGACCGACAGAAGTAATGTGCATCTAAAATCTGTTCATGTAGAGTTTTGCCAAAAAAGGTGATACAGGGTTGCCCATAGTAAGCCCCTGGCTGTTGCTTATAAAGTTTTCTCTAAATGTAAAAAATTATTGATTTATGCAAATTTTTGTGAGGTTAATATATTCCTTTTTATCCCCTTAATTCCATTCTCTTTTTCTAAGTCCAAAAACAACAAATAAAGTCCACTTCTTTTGAAGTTAAAGGTTCTGTGTTGGAACTAATACAGTGAAGCAACTAATATATTCGTAATTAGGTACTGAGTTGATTTAGTATTACACTAAGTTCTTCCAACCAACAATGAATCTGGTAGTCAACTGACAGCTGATGACGTTGGCAAAAGGCTGTGAAATATGCTCTGTAAATTCAATGGTAAATGGAGTATAAAATTATTAAATTGGCTCACTAGCTAATTAAGAATTTACCTCTTTTGTTACTAAGACATTTAATTACTAATGTTCTAATTATAAAAATATTATCAACTGTTCTTTTACCTTTTCTAAAGCCTGATCGAAATACTGAATGTTTCCTTTCTTTCGCTGCCCATTTTTGTACCTTTTTCTAACACTGTAGTGAAGACTTTCCTGGTTATTGAAGTAGACTAATTCTTCTATAATTTGCTGGGCTCCTAATATCTCCTTTACTTTTATAAATTGCTGTTACTATTCCAACTTCCCATTTAAAAACTTATAGTAGTAAGTAACAGACCTATTTAAACCAAATATATATATATATATCCATTTTCCTGGTTTTTATAGCAACAAACTTGTCAATGATCCTTTATTTAAAATTTGAAATTTGCAGGATGAAATCTGTCTCTATAGAAAGGGTTATACACTTCCTATATTTTGGAATCACAGTTTGATTCAAATTTATACTTGGAGTTTTTTAATTTCAATTTTCTCTTCCAATGATTGCAAATAAAAAGACTTAGAACAGTACATATAGTGTTAATTTTCTTTACATTCTAGTAATGCAAAATGAAATAAAGCAAGTATTTCACAAATTCACACAAAAGGTCATCAGCCTAACATTTAACAACTTCTACTAATGAAATGATTGGTTATTGCTGCTGGAATATGGTTTCTTCAGATATATTATTGTTTGATATTGAAATAATTGCAAGTTTTCTCCATATTTGATATGGAGAAAACTTTCCATTAATATTGTGTTTCATTATAAGTATCTATAAAATATTTTATTTAACTTTGAGCACAATAAAAATTGGTCTTCATAAAACTCTAGGCAATTTCCTGAGAATGCACATGATGAAGTGTTTCGAGTGGTACAACCACACATAGTGCTTATGGGAAAGAAGCTCAGCCTAGCACTTCCTCTAACTTCTTCCTGCAAGATAGAATATCCCTACAGATTTTTTTAATACATAAAAATGAATTAAGAAGTTGTTATAAGAAATTAAATGTGGAAATGTTTGACAGTAGTGAAATCAGCAACTTCTAAGAGGAGTAACCCCTGATCTTCACCATAGGATGTATAGTGCATCCTTTTGTATTTTGTGCAATGACAGTGTAGAAACAGATATAGAACATTTCAAAAGACGCATGGTTCTAACATGAGATTTTATTTAGCTTGGTGCAAAAATAATGGAATGCAGACCACTGTCATAGGTGTTGAAAAAGGAATGAAATTAATGTCAACACAAAAGATCCTAGAGTTTTTTTATTAGCTAATGTTATCTGGAATTTTTACAATAACTAATTCCATTCCCACCCAGGTAACTTTTCCTTATCAGGAGCTGAATCCAGCCTGCTGTGCACAGATACAATGAAAAATAATTGATTTTATTTACAAAATGCTTACTAATAAGAATCTTATTATATAAGCAGCTTCAGTTGTGTGTTCAGGATATGTATGCTATATACATTTATTTCTATTTTAAAGGTATGCTTGCTTTGGCTGATCACTGCCGTCGGCTGCGAGAGCTATCCCTGAGCTATGAGCTACTAAGTGATGATCTCCTTCTGGCTCTTTCTTCTGAAGAACATGTACGACTTGATTATTTGCGCCTTGATGTATGTACAGAAAAGGACATGCTACTGCAGAAAATTTCTCCACAGTGTTGGCGTGCACTTGTTGATCATTCCCCTTCTATGAATCTAGTAATGTATTTCTTTGTAATACCTGAAGAATCTTTTGAATCTCTTTTTGTTTCTTATGTTCCTGTTACCCATCTTTATTTTGGTGATTATGTTTCAAAGCAAGTTTTGGGACGAATTGGATGCCACTGTCCTAGGCTTAAAGAGTTAGTGGTGGGAGCAAATGGAAATGCCTGTATTAATGATGAACTATTGAACATTGCAAAGAACTGTCCAGAACTTACATCTGTGGGACTGGGAGAGTGTGAAGTAACTTGCAGTGCTTTTGTAAAGTTTGCTGAGATATGTGGCTCTAGATTAAAAGAACTCTATGTGATGGAGGAATGTCTCATTGAAGATTCCAAGTATGACATAACAATGACATGTAAACATGTATCTGAATTGATAGGCCGTGACTGGGCACCTGAATTCATGCCTCTGTGGTAAAGTATCCTGTAACTGGAAAGAAACAAGAGTGTACTCTATTAAAGACTGAAGATGAAGTTTACATAATCATGTATGAGAACATACTCAGAACTACCATGTATTATACAGTTATTTTAGGAGAACATAAGTACCATTCCATGAACTTTCATCCCATAATCAAATCCAGGAATAAATGTGAGAAATGTTATATAAAATTATTACAACAACTATTATTATTAATTGTAACTATAATGCGAAAGAAACCTATAATCATATAATTTACTAGATATAAGCAGATAATATAAGCAAAATTAGATCATAAAATTTAAACATGCATGCACTGCTTAATGGTGTTCATATTGTAATGTAATATTTTCTCAACATTTATCATTGTTCATTTAGCTTAAAATACATAAACCTAAAGTACAAAACCAGCTAACTTTCAGATGAAAGTTACAGTGTTATAACATTATAAGAATGTTAAAAATCAGTATTGCTGGAATCGGACAACCTTAGTTCCAATCCTATAAACATAAAAATTAGATTCAAGTGAAAATGAACTCCAAGTGTCTTGCAGATAACATACATTTCATTATGTAGTTAGGTGACAGCATTTATACATATAATGTATAAGCTTATTCAAATATGGGGAAATTTTTTAAACATTTGTAAATATGTTGCCAATGAAATTTACAGAAAAATAATAACACATTGTTGTTCACAACAGTATTGAGTTTTATATCATGAATGAATATTTAAACCATTAAAATACAAAATATATACAATAATTAACATACAAATTTTTATCACCAATTCAATAAATATTTTAACAATATTCACTGAGCCCCAGTCTTTGGATCATCATCAGCTTCCTACCATAATATCCAGAAGACTTCTGGTCAGCCCCTTCTACATTCCACACCTATTTTAAAATAACATAAATCACAAATATAATAAAATTTAAACTAATCAAATAATATATTATAGAGTTGCATTTCTTCTGTACTCCATTACATTTAACACTCAGGGTTTTTGTCATAGAAACTTGTGTTTTAGTTGCTTCACTATTACCAATGTAATAAATCAACAGCCTTTTGATAGTTAATGACATTTTTCTTATTAATTCATTCTTGACATAATGACAACTTTATTTTGGATATTACAAGATCATGTATGGTGACATAATGGCAGAATTGTGCTAGCTTACCATCACGGAATTGCATATCATGTGAAAGAACTCTTGAGAATCATTTTCAGGAATTACATCAGAAGCTGAATCATTTCATAACATCTGGCCTTCATGATCACCAGAGGCAAAATATAGCTAAGATCATAACATGGAAAATTTTTATTGATTGCCATTCTAATACTGCAGGATAGAAGCTAACAGTTACTCAGAAAATTCAACAACTTCTTACTACTTATGAAATAACTGATCACTGCTCGAGAGGTTTCCATGAAGGAATTGTTTTTTTAAACATATTATTATATGACATTGAAATAATTGCAAATTTTCCTCATATTGTGTAAGATTTACTTTCTATACATTCCCTAGAAGTTATTAACAACCAGATGGAATGTATGAAACTGCTTAAATGTTTATATTTAAATAACTCTATTCTTTTTGCAGTAAAATGTTATTATTTTTCTAAAAATTTAGTTTTTAATAATGTTTTAGAAATTTAAAAATTTTCCTGATTTTTGAGTAAACTTATATTAAATGTAGTAACTAACTTCTATTGTGCATAATGTATATCAAATAATATTAATATACTTCAAATCTAGTATACCACACATTAGTGATGTATAACATTGGATAATATACAGAAAAAAAAAAAGAGAAAAAGCAATTGGAAGAAAATTTTAGTTACAGCTTGCTCAACAAATAAATATCTATCATGCTTTGCAAATAATTGCTCTTTGTAATATTGTTTCAATAAAGTACTGAGTATTTGTCTGCTGCATAGTTGACCATAGAGAGACAAAAGTCTGAGTTTGTGTTTGAATAAATTTGCTCTTGCTGGGATATTGTAATTGTTTATTTATGTATTTGTTCATTTTGTACTTATTCCTCTTCAGTTTTTCAATCCTTTTGTTCTGCTTAAGCCTAAGGAACAGCTGAATTCATCTTATCCTTGAGTGATATATAAATATGTTAGACAACCGTAAATAAATTTCTCCTTTGCTACCAATTTTTATTAAATTAGCAATTAGCATTTTTTAAGTGAATGACTCATAATGTAGGTAAAGTAACTCAATCAAAAGGGTTTCTACCTGCACTAATTAGCAGAATCTGCCATTGATATCTTCATCTAACCCTTCACTTTAATGAGCTCTGAAGAGTGAAATTCCAAGTTATAGGATAATGCATAGTAAAGAACTAAAGAAACAGCAAGTCTTTAGTTCCTTGATGACTATGAGCCATTTGAACCGTCCCTCTAGTTTACTGAAAACTATACTGAAGTTTATAGTTGGGAGGGATGGAAGGGAGTGGGATAATTGGATGGATGATCATCATCCATAGATATATTGTTATACTGTAATCTTAAAAGAAGTTAGGAACAGTGAAGTTGTTACATATACAAATGAGTCAGTATTAGGTGACACTAAAACTTCACTAACTGGTTAATTCTTCAGAATGTTTCAAGAGCAATCGCTCTCATCTTGAAACATGTTCTGAAGAATTAATCAGTTAGTAAAGTTTTAGTGTCGCCTAATACTGACTCATTTGTATATATTGTTATATCCAAGCAGGATTTGAACATGTGCCCAGTACATTTTCAACTCACTGGTACCCAGGACTATCATATGGTAACTGGTGCCTAAGGCAACTTGAAATTTAGTGTCCTTTCAAGTATTTATTTTTGTTTATAAATTAACAAGCTTATAAAAGATCTAAATGGATTTTGTTACGATACACAAACTGAAGGAAATAGATAAAGCACAGCATCAAAATTTCACATATTTTGTTAATACAACTATGAGAGATGCAGAATTATCTACATAAGCAATAATATTCATATGCATGTGTTTGTGAAGGATGGATGGATGAAAATCTGAAGAATAGGTGCCATTAGTTATTTTAATTAAAACTTTGTAAAATATTATATGGACAGCCTGCAGTAATTAACATGCCTTATATTTACATATAAACCGATAATGAAGTTCAAGTGATAATTTAATGCTGACAAAGTAACATCCTGTATTCAGGAAAAAGTAAATTAGGAGTTAATAAGAATAAACTAAACCCAATTAAAAGCAAACACAAAATTGAAAGCATTCAATTGAAGCTGAAGCTGAACAGAAGCTGAATAAATCAAAGAATATACCATGTTCTATCATACTCATAATATTATCTGTAAATGCTACAGTTATTCTTCTAGCAACAAAAGAATATAGATAGGCATGTTCCTTTGGAGTCTTGTGCACTTTTTAGTAGTGGGGCACAACTTATAAAAATAACATTGTATAGAATTCTTGAACATCATATAGAATTCATCATACTGATCGAAAGAAAGAAAGAAAAAAAGAAAAAAGAAAGAAAGAAAGGAAAGTAAAAAAAAGAAGAAGTAAATAAATAAATAAATAAATAAAGCTCAACACTTTCATTTTTCTGGAAAATATAGTTGAAAGTAATATTATATACCAGTGTATAAACTTACTTTCTTTAATTCTAATATTATATGCCAATTATTGTCTTTCTGACTACACAATAAACATTTATCCAGCTTCCCCCTTGCTCTTAAACCATCCAATTTCACAACCTGTTCTAGCCCATGCAAAGTCTTCTCTTGCTCCTTTATCACCTATTTTAACATAATTTTTCCCTGTTCCAAACCTCTTTCATTATTCAATGATGCTTTGAAATGAAAACTAGCAAATATTTCTTGCCTTTCAATGTCTTGGATTCTTAAACTAATTTCTTTCCAGAAACCCATCCGAATGATCCCCTCATTTTCCACGTGTCCCCAAAACCAATTTTTTCAAGACTTTCTTTTACCTTGTTAGCCAAGTATCTTCATTAAGCCTTTGTTGACCTACTAAACATTGATATAAAACACTATATGGGAAAATATATTTATAAACAAAAACAAAGAATTTTTGTAATTGAAAACATTTTATGATACAGTCGAACTACACACTCTTATGCTTCACTTACTTGTCATTATTTTAGACCGGTTTCGAGAACAGGTTGTTCTCATCATCAGTTCAAATCTCCGACTCATTAAAGCCACAGAGCGACATCTTAATACCACACTGGGAAGTGGCCAGTGGGACCAGGCTGAAGATGGAGGCAAACGCCTTTGAAACATGTCAAGTAAATGGAACAAAATTAGTGAAATTTGAGTGATTTCTTGTTAATAATAATTTGTCATATACAACACTATGTTCATCTGAATTTCTAATTCTAAACCGCATTTCAATACTCTCATGTTAATTTTCCCTTTACTACCTATTCTTCCTATAGAGCTTCCTTGAGCCATGCCATTTGGCGAGGCTTTTGGCTAGCCCAGTATTTGTTTGGAGGAGTTTCTATGTATCATATTTACATTAGTATAAAAATATACCATTATACACAATTATATCTATTCACTGTTTTAGACTACTTAATATACAACAGAAGGCTAATAAAAGTAAAAACTTCTACATTTCAATATAAAAACACATCAGAGGTACTATAGCAAATACATAATAAGAAATTGAACTTTTAAAAAGTATATTTACATACATAAGAATCACTGTTTGTATGTCATTTTATGTAAATGCAATAATACACCCTATGCATCCAAATGGTGCCATAGAAAAACAAAGCTACAAACAGTAATACCACATCAATTGCTGGAACTAAATGCAATAACAATTAAAATAACATGTTGGCAATCCAAAAAGTTGTATTTATTGTTGGAGCTAAGTAAAGTCTCAAAATTTATATTTAGCAAGTTTTCAGTGCTCTCTGATTCACACATCCTTCTGAGTTGCTATGGAAGCAGAGCAGCCAATCAATGACACACATTTCTTCCCATCTAAGAAGCTGCAAATTGTATGATTCTCAGTTTTGGCTGTATTTGCTGCTCATAAATCAAGCATCTACCATTGCCGTGGCAACCTCTCTGAAACAGTTTGCATGTGCAACCAAATATATTCTGATGAGATTGGGCTCTACCAGAGGATATAGGTGTAAGAATCATGATAGCAGTTTGATATTATCAATAAATATATGTCAGCACTCAGAAATAATTTAAATTTGAGTTATAAAAGAAAACTATGAAATTCATAATTATGTATATGCTGGATAAAAGATTGGCACAACTGAGCTGTACCTGCTGCACCTGAAAAGCCGGCTCTATGTTCTCTGTAGGTATGTACACTATCATAAGAAATATTCAATGAAGGTATTTTGCTGAAAAGAGTTCAGTTTGTACCCTGTTGCTGCCTGTTACAATACATTCTGCCATAGAAAAAATTAACCATAGGTTCCAGAAACATCAGCAGGCTTTCCCAAACTAAGCTTGTCCTACTTCTTATGCATGTGACTTTCATCTTCTTTAATTGCTGCATTTTTCTGTCCCTAAGGTTGCCTTTCAAGATCTTCCTCCATTCTGTTGTTGAAGGTTCCTCCTGCAATCACTTGCAGCTGCTTCTTCGGATTCTGCAACTTTGGGTACATCTCTGCAGCAATTGGTCTAGAATTTGTTTTCAACAATGGTTTTATCAGTGATGCCAGAGGCTCCACAGAGAGAGTTTCTACATGAAGCATCTGCAACTCATCATCTTCAATATTTTGGAGACACGAGAATACACTGCTGAGCAACTCCTTGCCAGGATTGGAATGAAGAAATTAAAAAAGAATGACCCAATTGTCTGCAGTCATTCAACTGCTTCCAAACAGGAATTCTACTCTGTCTGAACAGAAATGGGAAACATCTCAGCTTTGGCTCTTCTCTCCTGCAGGATTTGTAGGAAAGTATAGATACTGTTTCTTCTTGGTATGCAGAAATGTTTACTTTGTGGTGACTATAAACACATTTAAAGACAAACCTTCTTCAATATGACACCAATAAAATGAACTTAGTATACCCAGCACTGGAGTGACACTGTCTTGAAAGAGGAGTGATAACCCTGCAAAACAAGAAGTCATGTATGTTGCAGAATCACTGATAAATGCCACTACTACTTGGTTGAAGTTATCTTCCATGTCTTGCAAAGTTCCATCCATTTGCTGCCTCCATTGAAGTGATTCTAGCCACATACTGCTTCTGGAACCTGGAAGGCTCCACTGTAGAAAACAAAACAATATAAATTGCCGTGAGTCTGTAGTCTCATCAGTCATAACAGCAACTTTTTTGTCTTTTAGGGTGGCCTATTATTTCCTTGATTTTGCCAAGAAGCAAACATTCTCTCTGGAAACTTTGCTTCCAGGCAGTCTTTACCACCAACAACATACTTCTTCACTTAGTCCTTGAAAGTTGGGTGATCTGCCTTCTCCATAGGAAAAATGATGGAGATCATTTCTCTTGTTAAGGTGATGAAATCAATTTTGGAAGCCTCTCAGAAAGCAGTTTTCCAGAACGTTGAATCTTATGCATCCTTACTACAATGCAATGTAAAGGAATCTAATACTAGTTTAAGTATAATGCACTGTATACAGTTTTACCACTAATACTTCCGCTAGCAATAAAAGCTTTACAGAGCAACAAGCCGCGTGTTCTTCTGTAGCGACAACAGTTCGAACAAATTGTGTAGTGAAATAATGTACATTGTCCTTGTTCAAACATAGTCCTCTGACGCTTGCGCGTATTTGTTGTGGTCTCGGCTTGCAATGTGTTTTAAATGCCGTTGGAAGATTCCCACATAACTCGCTTATTGCAGAAACTATACATCATTATATCTCCGGACCTTTTCATTCCATCTTGGCAGAATTGCTTTATTCGCTCATCTAAATTTACTTTGGCGGCATAATAGACGATACTTTGCAAACATTTTCGCTAATGGGCGCTCCCTTGAAGCTTATGCTAGAATCGGTGAATTGGAAATACACAAGCGCTAACAAGATTGATCTGAGCGTTCGGATGTTTCCGTAATTTACTTAATGTTACTTTGTGAATGCAAAGCTGCTGTAGTCGCGCCTACTTTCACGAACAAGTGCGGTGGGCAGCGGAGAAATCCGAGCATCAGTGCGGAGAAGGTGCACTTGTAATGTGATCAGAAATGGTAGTTACTAAGCGTAGAAGTGACTTGCCCATTGAGGAAGTTGCCTGGGGAAAGTCACATCTGGCTTCCACGATCGGCAGCGGAGAAAACCGAACGCCTCTAACACTCTCCTCAGTGTTGGTGTGATATCGTGTCGGGTCGCTGTTCCATTTTTGGTCTGTATTGTTTCGTGGCATGGATTGAAAGTGTGTTGTGCGAGTTAATGTTATTATTAGCGTGGTGCCTTATTTTTTTTTTTTTTTGTTAATGACTGCATCAAAAAAGCTCGTATGCCTGAAATGAAGGAGGGGATGTGGGTACAATAAATATCTGAAAAAGCATGACTCCAAAGTATGTCCGGAAAAGTTGTTTTCCCGCCTCTTATGAAAAAAAAATACAGGCTATGCGAATAATTTATTCAGTACACATACCGTTTTTGCACGCAGTAATAGTTCCGCCGCAATAAGTCAACGCGCGGTAAAAAGTGATAAAATGAAGTTGAAACATACCTAAAAAAAAAAAAAAAAAAAACTAAAGTTTGTAATAAGGAACAACTTATTGCAGCCAGAAATGTAAAAACAGCATAAACTTTATAGTCATAAATATATTGCTGGAGCTCTTGGATCTACTAACTAGTTACTTCTTCCCACAGTCCTTTTCCTGCCTTACGCTCCAGGTCCAGGACGGATTTAAGAACAGGCAACATAACTGGGATTCTAGCGCAATTTTAGCGCAAACTCGGGAAAAAATTAAATTCGCAATAAATTCACTTACACTCACATTAATCTAATGCTAACCCCGAGTAAATCCTAGAAACTGGTGGTTTGCTGCGGTGAGCATAGGCCGTCTTTCGTAAATATACATTGATGGCGGATTATGTGCTACTATTTAGCGGGTACATCGTTGTAGTGGTGGCAAAATTTTTTAACTTCAGCGAGGGCTTTATCAGTTAAAAGTAGTACTGTTCATCTAGTGGCAGAAACCTTGAACAACTAGTCATGATAAACAAAATAAATTAATGCAACAAGAACCTAAGTGCTGGATGAACTATTTGGAATAATGGCCAAAAACGGTAACCGCGCCTATTACTGTGAAATGTTCAATAAGAATTTCAATTATGCATACAAACTTCAAACGCAATCAGCGAGATTACCATGGTAAGGGATCAAGCTAGAAAGCAATGACGTGCTGCTTATATAGTTACAGCTTTCTTTTGCTTGAGCATTTAGAATCAATCCTTTGATAGTTTTTAAAACTGAAGGGGAAAAGGGAGGGGGAAGGGATTGATGTTCATTAAAAAATGTGTTTCTCTTACTGCTTCTAAGAATAATGTAAGGATAGTTGTGCGTACAATCCAGCAGGCAATTTTGTTTCTAAAGATAAAGGTGTCAAACACTTAAAATTGCAAGGAAGCAATAAAATCGGTGGCGTATGTCCTGAAAAGTACGAGTCAGGCAAGCCGAAGATGAAAAATGGCTAGTCAAATTTATGCAAAGCCTTATACAACGGACACTAGTCCCATGAGAAATTAAGAAATATCTCGCTTATACAGTTCGGAATGTATGCAAAACGTACCCTGTTTAAGGCGCATGTCTTTTCCCGTTTAATTATCATTTTCTTTGCATGTTACATTGCTACATTATAGTTCCCCATTTCCTTTCTTGTGATTAACTACTAACATGCTTCCTACTGAGTTATTTATGACGTAAGGTTGCCTGTTTTCCGTGTATTACGACCATAACTGTATATCCGCTCCGCATTGATGCAGTCAATACTAGCTATTGTAGTTTTCTCCAAGGTCCTTCGCTGCCGATCGCGTAAAGGAGGAGTCTTAACGTTACACGCAGGTTTGATAGCACACACTGCTGCTGCAGCTGCTGGTTCTAAGTGTCCGAGCGGCTAGCCAGAAGCGAGCGACAGCGGAGAGAGCGGAACTCATCTACACGCGCTTTACTTTGTAAATATAAATGGATAGAGACGGTTAAATCACTGTGATGAGGGCATTATTAGGCTAGTGAACTGTTGTAACGATGGGAAATGTGCTTTTAATCCAATTCGCAACTCATATATACACACATTAACCTAATCTGTTGGCTAACCCCGAGCAAATCCTAAAAGCTGGTGGATCCTTGGTTTAGCGAGTAAATCATTGCAATTGCAGCAAATCTCCTTTAACTCTGACAGAGAGAAAAAAAAAAAAAAGCATCGGATGATAGTATTCGAACCCACTAATCTATGCTTTCACTGCCTGCGCTATTGCACCGTTGATGGTATAGAGTTATTATCCAGCTAATAGCTGTACCAGTCACTACCTTCGGCTCTCTCCGCTGGAGCTCACTTCTGGCTAGCCGTTCGGGTACTTGGGCACCTAACACCACCAGCAGCTGCAGCAGTGAAGTGTTTGCAGTGGGAAACATCAAGAGTGACTCCCCAGGGCGCAACTTCCTGTATGGGCAATTCCGGTACCAGCGTTTACCCGAGGTTACCGTTAAAGTTAATGTGTGTGTGTGTGTGTGTGTGTGTGTGTGTGTGTGACAGAGAGAGAGAGAGAATTGTGAATTCCAATAAGACAACGCATGGTAAAAGAAAAGTGAAAATTTCAGTTTTGTCATAAGGAACAGCATATTGCAGTCAAAAATTTGCGGAGGACAACGCATAGGTTACATTACGTTTAACAAAAAATTAATACATATAATGACAACAAACGGCCACGAAAACTTTTTCAGCTTTATATTTCGAGTTAACAACATGAAACATGAGCTGCCACAGTTCCAGTCCCAAGCCTCTCCCGAGCGTTAGCGGAGAAAAATAACTTTCCGTTTGGGAATGAGGAGTTCCCCTTTCTCCGCTGTCGCCCGGGACTGGAGCTCTAGCATCACCGAGCATTTTTCTCCGGATAAGGGTAACTATTTATACCGCTCAATATTTATTTTAATCTCTATGTAACATCTAAAAGCAATTTAATATAAACTAACACCATTTCCACCCCCTGCTGTATTCTCAGCTTGCGACGACGGTTAATTTCTTGGTAATGTTTGAGAATAGGACACCCCACTCATCACCTCGAAAGTATAATCCAAATGAAGAAAACTGGATATATTCGCACATATAAGTAATAGTTTATCAATAAAGCTTTTTTAATTAATAGCCGGTTTGATCGCTGGAAATAAGCATAATTCAAAATATTCAATATCTGTAACTAAGAGGAAACTCCATTAACATAAACAAAGGAAAAAGTGCTGTACGGCACCAATCAGCTAAATATACGGCACGTTATTCCAGAGGTTAGATTACCCATGATGCCCTAGAGCTGGAATTGGGGATTGTGGGAGTGAAAATGATGCAGTCAAAATATGCCCTTTAATTTTTTAATTTTTATTTATTTATTTTTTTGCGGAAGCATGTTCTCAAATTTTGTTATGGATGTCCATAGAGGAAGTTATGCCTGCTTTTTACGATCGACAGCGGAGAAAACCGAAGGCTTAAAGATCGCCTTCTTAGTGTTGTGCACGTGTTGGTGTGAATGCTATCGCGTCGGGTCGCTATTCTTTTTCTTTCTTTCTTTCTTTCTTTCTTTCTTTTTCTCCCCCCCCCCCCCCGTCTTTATTGTACCGTGGCGTGGATTTAAAGTCTGTTATGTGAGACAGATCTCCCGCTCTTTACCCCACAAGGAAACAAAGTTACGTATTGTATAAGTTATAGCTAATTAATATTACCTAATGCCTTGTATATTGTAAATAGCATGAAGTATACTCCAGTATTCATATCTAGTAGACATAGTATATGAATTCAGAAGAGAGAGTGGACGACTATAGGTTTGATATCAATTGTAAAATTATTTTCTATAAGGTAAATCATGAATGTGTAAGAAGATTCCTTGTAAGGATAAAGTGTTTGCAGAATATTAGGTAAATTGGTCCATTACTAATTGAGCCTCCGGCGAGAGACGCAAGATGACATAGAATTGTACAACTGGCAAGGTATGGCCCTAACAATAACCCTTTTGTATTTTACACAAGTTACTAATCCTGTAGGGACGGTTGAAAATTCCTAAGGAGACGGTAACGCAGGTGTGGCGAGAATGGTTTCCTTTCACTTTCACATCGGATGACCACGAATTCGCCAATCAGAGACCAAAGAATTGACAGTTTAAAGTGAGTCCGTACGGCAGGATGAGAACACGTCAATAATATTTTAATCTTTTGAAGGCTCAGAGAGTCGTGAGCTCCCTTCTGTGGACCCCATGAGCTCTGACTACCACGTGGTAAAAATTTTGAAATTAGTATAAAAAGGGAAACTTCCTCATGAAGGCATTCCCAGATTTCAGCTCGTGCAGAGTACGCTTTCTAGATTTAGTTCGGACAGAGTGACGCAGTTCCAGACTTCAGTCGCGTAGTTCACGCACGTGGTATCACGCAGTTTACGCAGTCTCTGTAAGCAGATAATAAATCGTACATCGACAGCCGTTCTAATAGCAATTTATTCCGACCTCAGGTGCACATCTACGTAATATGCGTACATCTTGAACTTCAAGAATCTTACACTAACTACCGCATACTTCACATAACCAATTCGTGTCAGCAGCCAGAGCAGCGCATAACCTTGTTGAAAATAAACTTGACGATCCATCCAGTCAGCAAGGAGTTTTTATTATAACAATTCCTGTCTTTCTCACCGATTCGTGACTCCGTGAGGGCGAAACAACAGAATCGGGCCTCGCAAGTTATCTTCGTCTGCGACGGTTAACCGCTTGTGACGAAAAGAAACGGATGCATGTGCGAGTGAGTGTCATTATTAATGTACTCTTATTTATATATAGCTAATAATGACCATATCAAAAAAGTTCATATGTCTGAAATGTAGAAGGGAAAATGAATACAAAATTATACGAATAACTTTATAACAGACACTGAAGAAGTTTATGTTTTCAATGAAAAGGGGGAAATATTAGCCCAAGTAAGCAAACAAGAAAGTCCTAACTGTTCTATGTCCTTACCAGAAAAAACAAACAAATTTGCTTGTGAGTTGTTATGCCATTAAGACAATTTTCACAAGAGAATATGAATTTGAAAATAAACTTATGGCATTCTTAAAGCCAACATTAGTCGCATTTCCCAGAACTAAAGAAATATTTTTCCACAGTGAAGACTCTTTGCAACAAAAGGGGAGGGGGAGAAAGAAAAAAGAAATTACCTCATCGCATTCGCCAATAAGACCACGTTTTCTTTGCTGCAAGATGGAAAAACAATGACATCTCATTGCATTCCCTTTGCAAAGCCTGATACAACGGACACTAGCCCCAACTCAAATTAAGAAATATCTTCGTTATACAGTTCGGAATGAGTGCAAAATTTATACTGTTAAAAGAGCGTGCCTTTTCCGTTCAATTGTCATTTCCTTTACGTGTTACATTGCTACATTACATTTCCCCATTATTTTTCGTGTAACTGCTAACACTTTTGGCGCAAGATTGCTTGTTTCCCATGCGTTACGACTATATACTGTACATTCACTTCACATTGATACAGTCCGCCTGTGGTGCCTCGGTGGTAAAAACGGGCGTTAAACACTATTAAAAAAACATTGATATAGTCAATAACAAGTGCACTCGGTTTTCTCCGAGGCCTTCCGCTGCCGATCGTGAAAAGCAGGCAGGACGCAACTTCCTCTATGGACAAGTGTACAAGTGTAGCGTGACTTTCAACAAATGCAGGCCGAAATAACACTCGTAACACAGAGAAAGCAATCAATCATGCACAAAAGTAACTTTATAGGAAGCATAATAGTGTGTATATACAGAGAAATCAACCGAGAAACTGTACTGCAGCAACGTAACACTTAGGGGCAATGCGCTAAAAGTTTTGCATGTATTCCGAATTATATGAGCGCAATACTTCTTAATTTGAGGTGGGGCTAATGGCTTCTTTTCCAGTAGCAGTGCGTGAACCACTATATTTTACAAACTTCTAAACCGTTGTTTCTTCAATTTCCTGCTTCCAGTTTTTAAAATCATCAAAGGGCGAGAAATGTAGTTCTTTCGATTTTACTTTTATTTCATATACTGATGTTTATATAAAAGAAATTCCGCTGTCGCTTCATGACTACATATGCTGCGTCATTGTGTGCTTTCTAGCTGATCCCTCACCATGGTAATCTCGCTGATTACATTTGAAGTTGTGCGCATCATTGAAATTCTTATTGCTCTCTTCACAGTGATACGCGTATGACTGCTGTGTTTTTAGAACAGGCGCGATAACATCCAACTTTTTCGGGTTTTACGTGTACTTTAGAAACATATTGTCTAACATTTCTAATGTACTCATATACCCTTCCACATTCCACGCTTACGAACTGTTTTGTACTCATTATAAACAAACAAAAAATACAGCACACTACCTCTACACTAACACTTTAACTCACACTCCACGCTAAAAGAAAAATATTTTTTAAGAAGAGGAATTATAATATAGGCGCGAAAACGAAAGATTTGTTTACAACAGAGATGATATAGGCGCGATAACCTTCACAACTCCAAACTAACACTGAGACGACATAAAGGATCCATTCGGTTTTCCCCGCTGCCCCCGCACTTGTTCGTGAAAGAAGGCTTGACTGCAACAGATGTTGCTGCGTTCACAAGGTAATGTTAAGACTTGATGTTACAAGGAGAATCAAATGTTGTGCTACTAGTGGGAGGAATGTCCTTGCTGCTGCTGGAGCATTGGGTTGTTGTAAGGGAATAATTCATATATACATACACTAACCTAAGGCTACCTCAGACAAATCCTAGAAACCAGTGAACCCAGTGGTTTAGGGAGTAAATCATTGCAATTGTGGCAAACTGCATAATGCGGTGGGAAATGCGCTCTTATTCCAATTCGCAACCAATTCATATATTCACACACTAACCTAAGGCTAATCTCGGACAAATCCTAGAAACCGGCGAACCCAGTGGTTTAGCGAGTAAATCATTGTAATTGAGGCAAACCGCTCTAATTCCAATTCGCAACTAATTCAGGAGTAAATCATTTGTAATTGTGGCAAATCTCCTTTAAATCGTGCAAAAAAAAAAAAAAAAAAAAAAAAACCGAATGAATGAATGAGATGCCAGTATTTAAACTCTCTCTGAAACTGCACACGTAGAGCGCAGTACTTTAACTTACTACGTACTACGCCGTTGATTTCGAGGCGCTATTATCTAGCTAATAGCTCACCACATTCGGCTCCTCCCGCCGGCACCCGGGCACCGAGGAGATTCCTTATTCCCTCAAAGCAAGATACCGCCAAGGGTGGCCGAGGTCGTTAAGTCTCGGACTCGTGAGCGGGAGGTCTGGGTTCGAATACCGCCAGGACTCCTCACTGAGGTTTTTTCCAGGTTTTCCTCAGTCCTCATAAATGGCAAATGCCGGGGAGGTACCCTAAACTTAGGCCTGGAACGAATCCTTCCATAAAATCCTTTATCAATATATCATTTCATCTCATGTATCATCAGTGTCTATCGCCTGTGGTGGTCGGTCCTGGTGGTGTAGTGGTTACCATACTTGCCTCCTGGGTGTCCAAGATCGCGAGTTCGAACCCGCCCAGGACCGACGGATTTTTTCGGGCGTAAAAATCGTAAGTATGGCTTCCGTGGGTCCCGTGTCGTACATTTACGGCACGAAAAAGAACCTCAAGCCTGAAAGAGAGGCCTCTGAGCAAAATTTGTTGGCCGTTTCACGCCCTGAGTTGAATGGGACGTTGATGACCTGAGCTGTTAAAGAGCGTCCATAAATAAATCAATCAATCGCCTGTGGTGCCTCTGTACCAAAAATGGGCGTTAAACACTATTCGTTCATTCAAAGCAAGATATTCCTCCTCCAGCAGCAGCAAGAACATTCTTCCCGGCAGTGCAGCACTAGCAGTACAGTATTTGATCCTCCTTATAACGTCAAGTGTTCCCGTATATCTTTGTAGCGGTATTCATTCGGCACTCATGTTTGGGTGTGCATAGATATATTCGTTAAGTCATTATGGCAACATTGTGTACAATAATTTGCATTTAGCGCGTGCCGAGAGCGGCAAAAGTGGCATGTGAACCAAATTACGAATATTGTATTTAATTTACCCTCCCCCCCATTAGACGCTATTTAATTTCTCGAGTAAACGTAAAAACTGGTTTCTAGAGGCAGAACTACGAAAATTCGTGTGTAGTTAATGTGTCAATAACACACATAAATATTTTACAATCGACTTAAAATCGAGCCATTCATCATTGTTTCAAGTTTTTAAAATTTTCGCGGTTTTCACGAGTTGCGAAGTTGAGTGTCCGTAATCATAATAAATACCAGCTGCTGAAGGTATTTTATTTAATTACTTTTTAAAATCAACATTTATAGGGATTGTAAAAATAACCTGAAGGATGCCTGTTGCTATAGAAAGGGTTGTCAGACAATTTTATTGAACAGTGTAACCAATAAATGTAATTTAAATTGTAATTGTTTCATAAAAGAAGACGTTTGCAGGGTGTGCCTAATTTTTAGATAACATTTTTCATATGCACATCTGCACTTCTATTCCTATTTATATTAAAACGGGCGTCAAACACTATTTAAAATCCTAATTATGTGTAAATTTTTTTGAGATACTTTAATAAAGTTGGGTTTTATTGATTTTAGAAAAAGTGCTGTTTAAAATTGTATTTTAATGGACATTTTAGTCAATTAAACACAAAACTTTACTTCTCTTGCTGATGGGTTTGTTGGTATTTCCTGGATGTTATTTCATCAGATGTTTCAGAGTAAAGATATGATGCACAGGAACCAGTGAACTTAAGATTCCATGTAACCATAACCAGTTATTCCATCGTTCAGGAAACAGCTTATTATTAAGTTTTGTGTGGATCCTTCTCTTTCTCTCACACACAACTGATAATGATGAATGCTCAATGCATAATGCTTATCATGCATGAAACAATAGAATATAAAGGTTATTCTGAATTAAGAACTTTCAGCAAGTAAAGGGATATACATGGTTTGCAGAGTCCCATAGGGAATGTGTTATAATGAACTAGAGCAAGAAAATAATGAAATTAAAAATTATCTAAAGAAATGGTGACATGTACAATGGAAGCATATTAGCAGATACACATACAGTGCACTCCTCTATAGGCCAAATAGAAAATGTGATCTGGGATTTCCAAGAATGAGATGGAGTCCAAGTTTAGCCTTGGAACGGATCTTGGGCCAAATCTTTGATTTGGCAGAGACAAATAAGAAGACTCCTGTAGAAGCCTGGAAATCTGCAAAGTAGCTAACATTGCTCCCAATATTTAAACCAAGTTGATTGCTCATCTTTTCGTGTTGTGTGTGAAGGGTAAGTTTAGCTTACGTACTTGAATTTTGTGTTGTGTGTGGGTGTTAAGTGTAGCTTACTCTAGTTTTGTGTCCAAGTTTGAATGCTAAGTGTGGAAAATGAGTGCTAAAGAGTGTGACTTAAGTGGTAACTGTGTGGTGCTGTAGGAAGGTGAGTTTAGGTGTTTTTGTGATGGCTGTTAGCTGTGGTTTCATTGGATTTGTGGTAAAACTAACAGTGAAATGATGCTATTTCTGATCAATTGCTTTCTGAACTTGTAAGTATAAAGTCTAGTTGTAAAGTAAGAGAAAACTATTCTCCAACTGCGAGAGGAACTGGTACCTGCTAAGATGCAGCTTGAGAGTTATTGCTCACCAAATAATATAAACTGGGAGAGAAAAAAAAACTGTCATATCTATTTATCTTACAAATATTGAATAGAACGTAGCTTAAGTATCTTTTCTTATCTATTATACTGAATTATTATTAGTGTTTATATACCGTTTTGCAAAACAACGATATTATACACGACCGTTAAAATTAGCTGATTGTGCGCCATATTGGTTTGATTTGTGTATCTAGTATAGATTCTATTTTTCGTTTCTGTCTCTTTTTCATCCACGTTAAGTATAGTTAAACCCGTGGCTAACGATTTGTTAGTCTTGAGTTAAATCAGATTTATAGTTGGTGTGAAATAATACCTTGAATTTTGTGCTGTGTGTCAAGTGTAGCTCACGTAATGTAGCTTTGTGTGACGTGTGAAGTGTAAGTTTAGCCTACATACGGGAGTTTTGTGTTGCTGGTGGTTGTTAAGTGTAACTTACGCAGTTTAATCTAGCGGTGTGTTCGAGTTTGAGTGCAAAGCTGTTTGTGTTCAGTATAGCTCACGTGACGTAGTTTGGTGTGGCGTGTGAATAGTAAGTTTAGTCTACGTACGGGAGTTTTGTGTTGCGTGTGGTTGTTAAGTGTAACTTAAGTAGTTTAATCAAGTGTTGTGTCCGAGTTTTGAGTGCAAAACGGTGTATGTAAAGTGTAGCTCACGTGACGTAGTTTTGTGTGGCGTGTGAAGGGTAAGTTTACCCTACGTACGGGAGATTTGTATCGCGTGTGGATGTTAAGTGTAACTTACGTAGTTTAATTTAGTGTTGTGTCCGAGTTTGAGTGCAAAACGTGATAATGAGTGCTAAAGAGTGTGATTTGAGTGGGACCTGTGGTGCGTGTCGTAGGAAGATGAGTTCAGGCGTGTTTTGTGATGGGTGTCAGTTATGGTTTCATTGGACTTGTGCTAAAACTAACAGTGATGTGGTTGCTACTTCTGACCAATGGCATTGTGAACTTTGTAAATATAAAGTCCTAGTTGTGAAACAAGAGGAAACTATTCTCCAACTGCGAGAGGAACTGGTACTTGCAAAGATGCAGATTGAGAGCTATTGCTCACCAATTAAAGTAAATAGTAAATCACCTGAATTCAAGGTTGTGCCAAGGAACACTCGCAAGAGGAGGAGAGTATTCTCTGTTGATGATGCTATCACTATTCCTCTGGTGAACAGATTCAATGTACTTGGGACATTGGAAGCTCACCAGAGCACAAGTCCTCCTCCAGTAGAAGATGCTAAGCCTAAGGGGAAGAGTAAGATTTTGTTACTAGGTAGTAGTCATGGGAGGTGCATAGCATCCCTACTGAAGGACGACTTGGGTAGCGATTATGGTGTTGCGAGCATTTTTAAGCCAAGTGCTGGACTCGCTGATGTCACTAAAGACTTGGGAAAACTAACTGCTGATTTCAGTAAGAAGGCTCATGTGGTGATTGTTGGTGGTGCAGATAATAGCCTTGATGTAGATAATACCTATCAGATTGAGCAAGATCTTGGTGACATCAGCGCCAAAAGCAGGCATACCAATGTGAAGTTTCTGGGACTGTTAGATAGGCATGATAGGCCTCAGCTTCATAGGAGGGTGCTATTATGAATCTAAGGCTTGAGCATGCATTGATGACACCCAGAAACTCACACATTTGTATGATAGATGTAAATCACCTAGGTAGAGATAATTTTACTGTACATGGCCTGCACTTGAATTCTAGAGGCAAAAAGCAGCTTTCGCTCCTTATTGCTGACAGAATCAAGGGTAAGATTCCTGTTGTTATAAGTAGTTCAAGGTCCCGTTTTTTAGTATAAAGACACCTGGTCCAGGCCAGAAATTCATCAAGTCAAACTTAATAATAGTTAATGTTAAATCAAATGACAATCATATCAATGATCGTGATAGCACAGAAAATGAAGTAAAATTGAAGAGTATTCAACAAGCAATAAAAAGCTCTGTATATTTCATCAAAATATTAGAGGACTTAGAAGCAAAACAGATGAATTATTAAACAGCTTAACTAGTGACGATATAAAACCACATATTATCTGCCTATCTGAACATCATTTGAAACAACAAATTGTCATTACATGGTTATTGTTTGGGAGTAGGAGCTTCAAGAAAAAACTAAATAACGGAGGAGTTTGCATTTATGTCAGGCAGGATGTACCATATAAAACATTAGACGTATCAAAATTTAATTCAGAACAGGACATTGAATTATACATAATCCAATTAGATAGCAACAATACAAAAATAATTTTTGCTATTTATCGCTAGCTGTTAGGAAACTTTGAAACTTTCTTGATGAAGCTTGAAGATACCTTAAACTGTTTATTTAAGCCTAAATATAAAATAATTATATGTGGAGACATAAACATGGATTACTTAATGCCAAGTGTAAGAATGAATCGACTGAATTCCCTTCTAACTGCATATAATATGGCTCATACAATTAACTTTCCCACTAGGACTGATAAAAACTCTAGCACAGCAATAGATAATATATTTGTAAATTTAGACAAACTGTCATTATATTCTGTGTCTTCATTGATCAATGGTCTCTCTGACCATGATGCTCAAGTAATAATGAAAAAAAATTCTACAATAAAACTCAAAGAATGTTATAGATATATAAAATATAGAGATATTAATGATGCTAACCTCAATATAATGGTGGAGACTCTTCGACAAGAATCATGGAATAGTGTTTACAGTGCACATGGTGTTAATAGTAAATTCAACAATTTTTTACATATTTTTAAATTGCATTTTGAAGCATATTTCCCACTAAAAATAAAAAAAAAGAAGTTATAATATGAGCAGGGAATGGTTAACCCAAGGAATTAAAAAATCTTGTCAACATAAAAGACAATTATATAATAACCCCAAATTAAAAATATTTTAGAAAGTATTGTAAAATACTTAGGAAAGTCATAAAAGCAATGAAAGGCCTCCATTACCAAACACTTATCAATCAGTCAAAAAACAAAATAAAAACTACTTGGAATATAGTAAAACAGGAAACAGGCAAAAATCTGCAACAAGACGATCCAATAATCTTAAATATTAACAATCAAGAGATACAATAACCTGCAGAAGTACCAAATGAGTTATATTGTACTTACGAAGCTGTTGACAATGCAGTGGATAAATCCTACACTTATGTAAGCAAATTGATTACATAAGTGTAGGTAGCAAATGAGTTTAATGATTACTTTCTTAATGTAACAAAAAATTTAAATTTATATTCTGGTGATAAAAGAGATGCTCTAAAAATTTTACAATCATCAACTCCCCCTCATAATAATGAATTCAAACCAGGTATCACTACCCCACTAGAAATTAGTAATATCATTAGGAAACTAAAATCAAAAAACTCTTCTGGCTATGATGAGATCAACAGCAAAGTCATAAAGGCCTGTGCAAAGGAAATTAGTACCCCCCTTAGTCACTTGTGTAATGAATCTTTAGTATTGGGTATATTTCCTGAGAGGCTAAAATATTCAATAGTGAGGCCTGTGTACAAAAAGAGAGAAAAGATAAATGTCTCTAATTATAGACCTATAGCTATTTCACCTACATTTTCTAAGGTGTTTGAGAAAGTAATGTACAATAGGCTTTACCATTACCTTGAAAGTAACAATATTCTAGTTAGTGATCAGTTTGGCTTTAGAAAAGGAATTTCAACAGAAAATGCAATCTATAAACTCACTAATGAAATTTTATCTGCATTTAATGAAAGAGCACATGTAGGAGGAATATTTTGTGACTTAGCTAAGGCTTTTGACTGTGTCAATCATGAAATTCTGATAGATAAATTAGCTTTCTATGGAATAAAAAACCAATATTTAAAATGGTTTATATCCTACCTTGACGAAAGGAAACAAAAAGTAGTATAAAAGTAAAATAGATGAATTGTTAAAGAGCTTAATTTGTTACAGTATAAAATCACATATTATCTGTCTATCTGAACATCATTTGAAACAACAGGAATTATCACAATTGTCATAGTATGGTTATTGTTCTGGAGCAGAAGCTTTAAGGAAAAAACTAAATAATGGAGGAGTTTGCAATTATGCCAGGCTGGATGTACCACATGAAACATTAGATATATCAAAATTTAATTCAGAACCGGACATTGAATTATACACAATCCAACTTATAAAAAGAAGTTATAATATGAGCACGGAATGGTTAACCCAAGGAATTAAAAAATCTTTGCAACACAAAAGACATAATGAGTTAAAGTTGACAAAGACCCTAAATTAAAAATATATTTTAAAAAGTATTGTAAGACACTTAGGAAAGTCATAAAAGCAAGAAAAGGCCCTGACTTATCAGTCAGTCAAAAAACAAAATCAAGGCCACTTGGAATATAATAAAACATAAAGAGGCAAACATTTACAACAAGATGACGCAATTAACATTAACAATCAATAGATCAACAGATGTAGCAAAAGTGTTAATGATTACTTTTTTAATGTAACAAATATTTTAAATTTATACTTTGATGATAAAAGAGATGCATTAAGAATTTTATAATCATCAATTCCCAGTCAAAATAATGAATTCAAACCAAGCACTCCTACTCCACTATAAATTAATAATATCATTAGAGAACTAAAATAATAAAACTGTTCTGGCTATGATGAGTTTAACAGCAAAATCATAAAGGCCTGTGCAAAGGAAATTAGTCACTTGTGTAATGAATCTAACATGGGGTGTATTTCCTGAAAAGCTAACTATTCAGGGGTGAAGCCTATGTTCAAAAAGGGAGAAAAAATATATGTATCTAATTATAGACCTATAGCTAGTTCACCTACATTTTCTAAGGTGTTTGAGATAGTAATATACAGTAACAATATTTTAGTTAATGATCAGTTTAGATTTAGAGAAGGAATTTCAACAGAAAATGCAATGTATAAACTCACTAATGAAATTTTAAGTGCATTTAATAAAAGAGTAAATGCAGGAGGAATATTTTGTAACTAAGCAAAGTTTGATTATGTCAATCATGGAATTCTGATAAATAAATTAGCTTTCTATGGAATAAAGAAACCAATGTTTAAAATGGTTTTATCCCATCTTGACAAAAGGAAACAAAAAGTAATAATAAATAGTCCCTTTATAAATAAAAACATTGCTTCAGAGTAGGGAGTGGTTAACCATGGAGTGCCTTGAGGATCTGTTCTGTGCTGTCTTCTTTTTCTGGTATATATAAATGATCTCTCCTTATTTATCCAAGAGTAGGAAATACTGTTCTATTTGCAGATGATAAGCATATTGATAAATAGAAATAGTTTTAATGATTGTGCCATTAAACTAAATGCAGTTCTAGTTCTTTGTGTGTATGGTTCAAAGGAAACAAATTGTTTCTAAATCTAGATAAAACAAGTGTTTTGAAATTCATCACTCACTGATCTCCAGATCTGCTATTACAGATAGGATATTATAACAGTGTACTTCTACAAACTAAACATATTAGATTCCTTGGTTTAATATAATTGATAACCATCTGAATTGGAAAGATGACATTGTTCTTATCAGATCTTGGGTTCAATCCCTGTCAGGGTCAATAGATTTTTTGGGGCATAAAATCTAATGTGGTTTCCTTCAGAAGGGAAGTGAAGCCATGGGTTCTGTGTCGTAGATTTATGGCATGAAAAAGAACCTCAAGCCTGAAAGAAGAAGCCTCTGATCAAAATTTACTGACTGTTTCATGCTTGAATTGAATGAGACACTGATGACCTGAGATGTTAACGAGTGTATGTAAATAAAACAAATCATATATCGACCTTATCGTACCTAAACTTAGCAGTGCATGCAATGTTATGCATTAATAATGTTGGAGCCAATTAAAAATTTAAAACTAGTTTATTATGCTTATTTCAACTCAATAATGAAACATGGTCTTATATTTTGGGGAAGCTCAGTTAAAATTAAATGTGTCTTCCTATTACAGAAAAAAAGCCATATGAATGATTGCTGGTACACATAGCAGACATTCATGTAGAAACCTCTTTAGACAATGTGAAATTTTAACTCTTATATATTATCCCTCATGAACTTTTATATAAGAAATAAGGAAAGATTTGTTCAAAGTCAAAATATGCATGATAAGAACATTAGATAAAAATGAAATCTATATTGACCAGCTTCAACAATTTCATGCCATCAAAAATAGCTTATTATGAATGCATTTTAGTACAGAATACTCTTCCCTCTAGCTTAAAGGCGTTAATAAACAATGACAAACTATTTAAATATGCTCATAGAAAATACCTATGTAAAAGGCCTATTATTCTGTAAAGGAATATATGACAATATATTATATTGAGTTAAAAACACTGCAATAATTATATATCAATGCATACATAAATATGTATATAGCAAAATTTGTGTGATTGAGTGATTTGTCTTTACTGCTTCTCTGATTTTTGTTGTTTTGGTTCAGTTGTCCTGGGTGTTGCTTTTTTCATTTTTATTGTAACTATTTATGCCGATGTACACAATACTTTTTGAAATGTAGATTGTCTGCTACTGTGGTAATTGTAAATGACAAGTTCTAAGTTCATAGGTCTCTGTGACTGCTTTGCAAACTTGGTGAATGGTCCAGGAACTAAACTAAGGTCAGAGTTTATACCACTCTCCTCATCTTGTTCGAATAAAGTAGTTCCTTTAAATCATGGATCCATTTTTGTACATAAAGACTTTTTTTTGCTTAAATTTTATCTTTATAGTTCCTCATCATAAAGGAGAACATAGAGCTACCACATTTACATCTTTAGCAACTCTTTCAAACAATTTATACCTATCACATAAATCTGCACTATCTACTTTAATCTTTGCAATGGCATTAGATATTGCTTTAAATGATTGCACTGCTTCTTTCAGATGTTGCCAAGTTTTAACTGGCATATTGGTTCCTTCAAAGTTTTTTCAGGAGTTAAGACCAGGACAAACTATAGTTTTAGAAGAGTTGCCTTGTTATATATTAGACTTTTAAGTAAATGAGAATAATTGTCCATCTTGTAGAATCTGGAAAGGTTACAGAAAGTATCCCATGTCTTATCCTTTATTTTCCAGTGTTGCTTGTGGAATTGGGTTTAACTTGAAATACTTTGCAGTACTTTTTGTTATTATATAAATGTTGTTAATAGATTTTAAAGCTTTAATACCCTTTTCATTAAATTTATACATCTAAATCTAGAATGTACTGCTGCAAAGTTAAATTCTATGCAGTTTGCATATTTTTGACGTTATCTCAATTGTAACAGCAGTAAATTTATAATTATTGTATTCACTTATCACACATGTGAGGTTTTCAGCAATGAACACAGTAGTTTCCTTTTGTTCACTAGGATAGATAGTCTTTACAAATAGTGATTCTGATATTCTTATAATGAAATTCTAAAACTGCATGTTATATCAGTCAAACAATCATATATTAAAACCAGTGAATTTTGTGCAACAAATGCTTTTAAATGGCTATATTCTGCATTAAGCAGACTCTCACAAGAACTTGACATATTGCAGTGAAAATGAGCAAAAATATCCTAGCTATTCAAGGTATATTTTAAGACATCTAAACAAAATTTCTTCTTTAAGAATCCATATGACCTAAGCAAAACTTATAATTAATGAATATCATTGTATGATTCAGTTGAACTACACACTCTTAAAGCTTCACTTACTTTTCATAAATGTATGGAACCGGTTTCGAGAACATTTTGTTCCCATCTTCAGCCATGCTAAGGTTCAACTGTCGGATCATTCGTTGAGCTGTGGGAATGTATATTCTGCTCTGGTGGCGGTGTGATAAACTTGTAGTTTATGTTTTCATCCCCGACAATGTCGAAGTTCATTATGCTGTCTTTGTATTTGTAGATGTAGATTTTCTCCCAGGTTGCTAATTCCGTAGGTCCTTGTACTGATTTTAATAATTTTGTTTTATTTATTATGTCGTGATTTTGTGTCCAAAAATGATATGCTACTGCTGATTTCTCTATTTGCTTGTACTTTATGTTCCTGAAATGTTCCTTTAACCGTGTGCCAATGTTTCTCTTTGTTTTCCCTATGTAGATTTTTTCACATTCTGCACAGTTTATTTTGTAAATACCCGATTTTTCTTCTTGTGGAATACTGTCATTAACATTATCTATCAGCAAATTTTGAACATTAAATCTATTAATCGGTGCCAACCTGATATTAAAATCTTTAAGAATGTTCTGAAATTTTTTTGTGGCCCATGGATGATATGTGAATTTTTTAAAAATAAGTTTATCTTTTTTTGCTGAAAGTGTTGTGGTTTCTTTGATATGTTTTTGACTCTTGAATTTCTGCACCTTTTTATGTACTACTTCTTTTTTAAAACCATTTTTAACTGCTGTTTCTTCTATTTGTTTGTATTCTTTAAAATATTCTTCTTTGCTAATTTGTAAGTTAACTAGCCGGTGTGTTAAACTGTTAATTACTGCATGTTTGTGTGCTGTAGGGTTTATACTGTCAGCTTTGATGTGATTATCTGCGTGTGTATTCTTTCTGTATATTCCCCATTTAAGTTTTTCTTGGCATTTCATTATTTTAATATCCAGGAATGGCAGCATGTTATCTGTTTCTATTTCGTATGTAAATGAAATGTTTTTATCTTGAATATTTAGAAGTTTTAAGGCATCGTCAATGAGTTTTTTGTCAACTATGGCAAATATATCATCCACATATCTGTACCATACCTTAAATATGAATGGAAACGCTGTGTTGATGTGTGTTTCAAATCTACTCATGAAGAGGTTAGCTAGAAATGGAGATAAGGGGCTGCCCATTGTAAGTCCTGCTTCTTGTTTATAAAATTTTCCTTTGAAAGTGAAAAAGGCTTGGTTTGTGCAAATTTCTGTCAGTTTGATGTATTCTTTAATGTGTATATCATTAATTCCACTTGTTTTTAGCCAATCATGTAGATAAATCAGGAGTTTTTCTTTTGGTATGCTAGGAAACAGAGATTCTACATCGAAAGATATAAGAGTGTCAGAGGGGTGCAATTTTATGTCTTTAATTTTTTCTATTAACTGATATGAATTATTTATGCTCCTGGTTTGAAATTTTGGTAATGCCTTGAATCTATTAGCTAACCATTTTGCTAAATAGTAAGAGGGAGTATTGATGTTGTTAATGATGGGGCGCATACCATTTCCAGTCTTGTGAATTTTTGGTAAACCATATAACCTAGCTATTTTAGGGTTGCTGTGTTTTATTTTGAATATTGTTTCTTTTGGAATGACTGTACATGTTTTCAGAACCTCATTGATGGAATTAACACACCTTTTCAATGGGTCTGATGGGATCGGAACATATTCTTTTTTATTTAATAAATTCTGCATTCTATTATTATAATCTTCTTTATCCAAAATTACTACTCTGTTTCCTTTGTCTGCTTTAGTATAAACAACATCTTTTTCATTTAAGGATTTTATTATATTCTTATAAGTGTTGTGTACTGCTGTATTCTTTTTAACAATGCCTTTAAAAACTTTTTCTGATTTAATTCTAAATATTTCTTTTTCTTTGTTCTTCAAACCTTCAATGGCCACTTCCAAATCTACCAAATAATCCTCTATTTTAGTGGAGTATTGTACACAAGTTTTTAAGCCTTTATTTAGAAATGCTAATTCTTCTGTTTTGAAATTTTCATTAGATAGATTTTCTACATAATTCTGCTTAGGGTTTGGAGTTTTCTTTGTTTTTTGATAAAGCTTACTAAATTTTCTTTTTTGATTGCTGACTTTTTTGTTTACTAGAAATTGTATATCTTCTAAGGCTGTACCAATTAAATTATCCCATATTATGCAACCTAACCTGTTTGAAATCTGTAAGTGTTTTCCGTATAGTTTAAGATTAATATTTGCCATTTTAGTATAATGTTTTGACTTTTCTATTTGAATAACTTTTTTCTCGGCAGCTAACTGCTCGCGACTGTTGTGGTTACATTTAACGGTTTTTCGGACGAACTTTGGACACACTTTATGTTTTAGGCAGCGGTTTAAAAAATGAATATCTGCAGAAATGAGTCGGTTTTTTTCTTTTAATTTTATATACTCTTTAATGTCCTTTTTTAAGTTGTTAAAATTGCAGTTGAAGTTATTTAGGTTATTGTTTGTGTATTCCATCTTATCGTCGTCGTAAAACGAATTAATGCGGGTCGTTGTTCCTACGGCTCGAAGGCCTATTTATTACTTAAATGTAAATTGGAACTTTACACAGTGAAGCCAATCATATTAATGAATATCATTGTATGATTCAGTTGAACTACACACTCTTAAAGCTTCACTTACTTTTCATAAATGTATGGAACCGGTTTCGAGAACATTTTGTTCCCATCTTCAGCCATGCTAAGGTTCAACTGTCGGATCATTCGTTGAGCTGTGGGAATGTATATTCTGCTCTGGTGGCGGTGTGATAAACTTGTAGTTTATGTTTTCTTCCCCGACAATGTCGAAGTTCATTATGCTGTCTTTGTATTTGTAGATGTAGATTTTCTCCCAGGTTGCTAATTCCGTAGGTCCTTGTACTGATTTTAATAATTTTGTTTTATTTATTATGTCGTGATTTTGTGTCCAAAACAAGTGGAATTAATGATATACACATAAAAGAATACATCAAACTGACAGAAATTTGCACAAATAAAGCCTTTTTCACTTTTAAAGGAAAATTTTATAAACAAGAAGCAGGACTTACAATGGGCAGCCCCTTATCTCCATTTCTAGCTAACCTCTTCATGAGTAGATTTGAAACACACATCAACACAGCGTTTCCATTCATATTTAAGGTATGGTACAGATATGTGGATGATATATTTGCCATAGTTGACAAAAAACTCATTGACGATGCCTTAAAACTTCTAAATATTCAAGATAAAAACATTTCATTTACATACGAAATAGAAACAGATAACATGCTGCCATTCCTGGATATTAAAATAATGAAATGCCAAGAAAAACTTAAATGGGGAATATACAGAAAGAATACACACGCAGATAATCACATCAAAGCTGACAGTATAAACCCTACAGCACACAAACATGCAGTAATTAACAGTTTAACACACCGGCTAGTTAACTTACAAATTAGCAAAGAAGAATATTTTAAAGAATACAAACAAATAGAAGAAACAGCAGTTAAAAATGGTTTTAAAAAAGAAGTAGTACATAAAAAGGTGCAGAAATTCAAGAGTCAAAAACATATCAAAGAAACCACAACACTTTCAGCAAAAAAAGATAAACTTATTTTTAAAAAATTCACATATCATCCATGGGCCACAAAAAAATTTCAGAACATTCTTAAAGATTTTAATATCAGGTTGGCACCGATTAATAGATTTAATGTTCAAAATTTGCTGATAGATAATGTTAATGACAGTATTCCACAAGAAGAAAAATCGGGTATTTACAAAATAAACTGTGCAGAATGTGAAAAAATCTACATAGGGAAAACAAAGAGAAACATTGGCACACGGTTAAAGGAACATTTCAGGAACATAAAGTACAAGCAAATAGAGAAATCAGCAGTAGCATATCATTTTTGGACACAAAATCACGACATAATAAATAAAACAAAATTATTAAAATCAGTACAAGGACCTACGGAATTAGCAACCTGGGAGAAAATCTACATCTACAAATACAAAGACAGCATAATGAACTTCGACATTGTCGGGGATGAAAACATAAACTACAAGTTTATCACACCGCCACCAGAGCAGAATATACATTCCCACAGCTCAACGAATGATCCGACAGTTGAACCTTAGCATGGCTGAAGATGGGAACAAAATGTTCTCGAAACCGGTTCCATACATTTATGAAAAGTAAGTGAAGCTTTAAGAGTGTGTAGTTCAACTGAATCATACAATGATATTCATTAATATGATTGGCTTCACTGTGTAAAGTTCCAATTTACATTTAAGTAAAACTTATAATTGTTTAAATATTCAGTTGAATTACAGAACATCACAAGATAGAGAAGAGAAGTATAAAAAGAAAGTCGTATAAATAGAAAGAAATAGCATAAATTAAAAAAAGAGAAGAGAAAGAAAGAGCAAAAGTTAATAATGGGAAATATGTTGCTAAAGTTTTGATCTAAGAAAGTTCTAAATATACCACTCTTTACCAAAGGTATTCCTTATTATAAGAGACTGATAAATGCCTACAATTTCACAATATATAACTTGGCTATGAACAAATTGACATGCTGATTTATGTAGTATGAATATATAAGAATCATGGATCACATGAAATAGCTTCAATTTTATATACAGAAATATGAATCTGAAGAAAGTGTTAAAAAAATGTAGTTTACTACTATTATAATTACTTATATATAACCACAATTTTCCTTTGCATTAATATTCAGAATTGCGCTTAAATAAATAAATAAAAAGATTAAAAATCTTAAAAAACAAAATTTTAAAGCATGTTTACACTCATAACTATTTTAGATTATTGAGATTTCAAACTTCACGAGAATGGGTTACATTTTCAGTTTGTCTAGAGAAAGGAATCAATTCTGATAATATGAAAGGAGAAGATTCAGGTGGTTTCAGCTGAATACTAACAGTAGAAGTTTATACAGTTTTCATACACCCTTGCCAGCCCTCGAGTCCAGTTTTCTTCTTTTTTGTTTGGTGTTTAATGCCTGTTTTACTGCTGAGGCATCACAGGCAGTGATTCTAGTTATTGGATATATTTTACTCCAAACAGAAAGTATGAACACCTTATAGTTATATCCTACATTAATGCGTTCAGTTGTTAACACTAACTCCACTCACATTTTTAAAACTTTGGACTAGTTTCGGGAGAGGTTCCTTCCATCATCGGCTGCTGTTGACTGAATGCCATTGTTCGAAACGGGGGATGGACGCCCGTTCGCTCCTGTGGTGGTATCTTGTGGTTCTAGTAGAAACTTGCTGAGTTCATCCAGCGGCGGAAAATCAAAATTCATTAAGTTGTTCTTATTTTTTAAAATGAAAATTCTCTTCCATGTGGATAGTTCTATTGGGTTGTGAAGTTGTTTCAGTAATTTAATTTCTGGTTTTATTTCATGATTTTTGTTCCAAAAATGAGCTGCTATTGCTGATTTGTCTATCTGTTTCAATCTAATGTTCCTAAAGTGTTCTTTTCTTCGAATTTCTAAATTTCTTTTCATTTTCCCAATGTAGCTCTGCTGACAATCTGCACATTTAATCTCATATATTCCTGATTTTTGCTCTGTAGGGATGGTATCTTTCATTGTGCAATGTACTAAATTGTTTATATTATATGTGTTCTTTGGGGCTAACATAATTCCATGTTCTTTGAATATCTTCTTAAATTTGTTGTGGTAAGTTGGGTGATATGTGAAACTTTTGAATTTATATCTGTCTTCGGTGTTCTTAAGTGTGGAAACTTCCTTAATCGATTTTTGTCTTTTAGCTTTATTGATGATTTATGTTACTGAGTCTGTGTTAAAACCATTGGTTATAACCAACCGTCTTCATTATATGTTGGTGCTCCATTTTGTACTCGGTTTCAGTCAATGGGATGTTGATTAGTCTGTGTGCTAAACTGTGAAACACTGCATATTTATGTGGGATGGGGTTAGGGAAAGTAGAAATAGATTCCTCTCCTTTGGGGGAGGGGGCATTGGTTTCTGAATGGAATACGACTTGGAGATGATGGTATAGCAAGAAATATTTGCTATTGGAATAACAAGAGGGACAATAAATTTATTTGTTTGTTCATTTATTCATTTTTCCAACATCAATAAAATGTACATATGGTTCAAACTTTCAGAATTGTTATAAGTAATCTGCACACATAAACCAATTGCAGCTATTTGTGAGACACCAAAACCCCTCATGAAAACCATTCTCATTATTTTCTGACAACCTTCATAAGTTTTAACATTGGCCAGATCATGTAGAGGAATGGCTATTAATGCTGCCTCTGATTAATTACAAAATATTTAAGTAGAAGTGAATCTAAATATTATTGCACATGTTCTAAGTGCCTGTTGCTGGCCTGTACTTGCTGGAATTGCCTGAGCGATTACTTTTTAACCTGAAAAGACAGATTTTGTGTAACTTTAGTTTTCAACAGATTCTGGCACATTTGAGAGAACTTTCATTTCTTCCATTCACTATCTCATATCATAGATCTAAGTTATGGTTATGTGGAACGTTAAACATTTACAAGGTTTGGATTTAATAAGTTGATTTTTAAGGCTTTGAAAATAGGGCACTTCCATGATGCGCTAAGGTTTGCTTACATTTGTGGGAGTGAAATTGTGGAGTCAAACGAGAGTTTATGTTCATGTAATAGGAAATTGAAAACAGGTGGGAAATGTTGGGAATATCCGCGAAATGAACTATTTGTGGTATCATTATTCTGCCGCATGGTCTATGTTTCAAATGCATTGCGTTAATGTCTAAAGTCGTAGATATTGACCAATGAAATTTTTTCCACATGAAGTATCACCGTGATTTGTGGAGGGAGGGTCATTGGGTTTTCGGGGGCATTGAAAGAGGGAAGATATGCCCCATTCACAATGAAAATTAGTCCGTCCTGGTGGTGTAGTGGTTACCATACTTGCATCCTAGACCCAAGAACGCGGGTTCGAACTCGGCCAGGATCGATGGATTTTTTCGGGCGTAAGTATGGCTTCCTTCGGAAAGGAAGTAAAGCCGTGTGGTACATTTTCGGCACTAAAAAGAACCTCAAGCCCGAAAGAGAGGCCTCTGAGAAAAATTTGTCGGCCGTTTCACGCCCTGAGTTGAATGGGACGCAGATGACCTGAGATGTTAAAGAGCGTCCATAATAAATGAATAAAACAAACAATGAAAATTAAACGCAAACATAACAAAATAATACGTAACACATTAACTTAACAGTATGTAGGCATTCCAATGAAAGGTGCAAACGTATGCTTTATGTGTTGTGTGTTACAATCACGTTATAATGATCATATGCGATGTCTTCTATGTCACATCCGCTGTCATTTCGGTGGTTTTCCATGTGCGATCTGTGCACTTCCTAGTATTAATTCTGAAAAATATAAAACAAATGAGAGGAGTTCCCTGCTCTCAAAGATTACTAATTTTAATATCTATTTGTAAATGGGAAGAAGATATCAAAGTAACAGTTCTTGACAAACTTAGACCTATAACTTTCTTATATTTTCAAAATGTCATGGTGGCTCTCAGGGATTTTGAGATTCGTGAGTGAAATTAATTCATCTTAGATTTACATACCGAGCCTTGCTGCCATTGTCACTAAGTAATTATTTATTCACAGTAACTATCACCAAATCACTGAATGATGTACCATAAAGGACATGAAAATGTGAAAGGTAATAAATTTACATATTAAATAGTGAACATGTAACCTATTATTTGATCTACATATCTAACAACTAAATTTAATATTAAATATATTTAAGTGTATGTATATATATATATATATATATATATATATATATATATATATATATATTATACGTCCTTGAAACTTTGTTATGGCTATAAAGCTTTAAGCAAATTTCACATTATATTATTGACATTCTAATGAGGCAGCAGTAATTACTATATAGGGATGGTAGTGATTTACTAACGTACTTGTTCTGGTGGTGTTGCAAATATGTTGTGTGATATAACATATTGCTTTCATTCATTAATTCTCTATAATCCACATAGTCGTAGTGGTAACCGTACTTGCCTTCTAAACCCAAGGTCGCTGGTTCAAACCCGGCCAGGATCGATGGATTTTTTCGGGCGTAAAAATCCTAAGTCCTTCCTTCGGAACGGAAGTAAAACCGGGGATCCCATGTCGTACATTTACGGCACGAAAAAGAACCTCAAACCCTGAAAGAAGAGGCCTCTGAGCAAAATTTGTTGGCCGTTTCACGCCCTGAATTGAATGGGACGCTGATGACCTGAGATGTTAAAGAGCGTCCTTAAATAAAACGAATCAAAAAATATATAATCTACTTACTACAATTAGCCAACATAAATGCACCACATTTCAGATGAGGCATCATAGGGAATAGGCAGTGTATTCTTGCTTGCAATGTGAAACTGGCATCATAATAGCTCTTACATGTCATTCAAATAATCACATCCAAATATGAATGCATTGAGATAAATAAAAATAATATTTAATTAATAAGTTTACTGATCTGGTAAATAGAGTGCAGAGGTGTTTTGCATACACCTGCAGCTGATGCTGATAGTCATGCCGCATTTTACAATAGTGTTCACCATTTTCAGTTTATCTATGGTGTAAACATTCATTGCTCCTGTTATACTAGGTAAATTTATGTGTGTTGCGTACTATATTCATGTCGCCCAATCCTTTCAAATGTATGTACGAATAATGCTTTTTCAGTTGTAGAGACATTATTAACAGTACAGTTGGCTAACCTTAATGTGCTCCTGTTCCTGCTGCTGAAATTTGTTCTTCATTTGATTAAACATGTGACAGTTGTGTTTAAATCAGGTTACCACTATTTTCTGTGGATTCACTTTAAGAGGTTTACAGATTTTATACATTTATATTTATACTAATACACGCGCTTAAAATAATTTTTAGGTTAGTAAATATTGAATTGTAGACAAAATGTATAAACTTTGTTTTCCATGGTAGCTTAACCTACATTCAACAACGTTATCAATTTTTAGGATGGAAGACGGAGAAATACGAAGAGTGCTATCTAGATTTAAATCAGAAACTGGAGACTTCCTTGGCGGATTAATAGATCTACCAATTAATGTTACAGTGGATAAACTACAACTGATCTGTAATACCTTGCTACAAAATGTAAGTTTAAGAATAATTACATTATCTTTTTTACATGAAGTTCCTTGCTGCTGTTGCCAACTATTGCAAGCAAATGTTCTTTTCTACCTAATTTGTTTGTAACCAAGGAAAAAATTTGTATATGATGCTGTAGTGTTCGGCCCTTTTAACCCGAAAACAATGAGCAAGACTTTCCTCCCATCTTACAAAATAAATAAATAAAAATAAATTTGTTTTTAAGGTTTCATGTTGATTACCATAGGTTTTGTACAATGTGTTAATATTTTCAGCCTTTAAAAGCACTATTATATATTTTAGTATTGGACATTATGAATGGAGTGAAATGATGAAGCAGTTTGTTTAAAACTCAATGACATTTAAAGCTCCCTGGTATTTGTCCTTTCCGAGTGAGAGATAATTCCGCATGGGTGGGGGGACGAAAGAAACGTTAAGATGAACCATACCAACGGAAATTGAACCCAGGTATGCCAGGTTATAAAATCTGGCATTCAGTGATTGCGTCATGGCAGTGAGCATAAATTGCCCAATATTTAATATTGCATAAATAAAATTGGATATTAAACTTGTTTTACTATTTTCACACGTTACAAATTCTGATATGTTATATCATTTATGTTAAATAAGATTATACTGCATTTTGCAAGTATGGTTGCCTGCCCCTTGTAAATTATTTGGTATAGTGTCATGAAAAAACTAACAAACCCAATAAAGTTCTTACTATGAAAGAACAGGGCACATATGCATTATTAAGTATAAATTATTACCTGATGCTATTCCAGATCTTCAACTAGATATTTAAAAAATGTTTCTTTATTCTTCAAAACCTGCATTCACTTGCTCCCTTCTAGTAAATCAAATTAAGTTGACTTGTTCAGGAATGTTTAAGGCACTTATTTATTAATACCTACTGTATAATTTCCATTACATGAGCTGCACAAAACAACTGTAATCAAACAAAATGTTATTTTTCTGTTGTATGAGATGTATGTAGATGTAGATATGGAAATTCTTGGTCTTTGGATCTGTTAGAGGACGAAGCTCAAAAAAATTTAACATGTCATACAATTATAAAGCATTCAACTTAAGAATAGATTAACCATCGCCATATATTTTACTATTATTTCTATCCATTTACAATTACAATTTTACAATATTTTGTTCATCCTGGAGTGCTTGTTAATTCAGGATCTTATACAATTGACATCCTGGTTGTTGTGTATATGGATCCTACATCTAACTATACCCATTTGTAAAGGGTACTAAAGGTAATCATCTTTCTCATTGTTTTTATATATTCTTTATTACCTTCTTCCTTTGCCTTGATCACTTTCTCCCACCACTTTTCTCTTACTTTCCCAACATAATTTACAAACTGATCCAAAAACACTTTTTCTGCTACTACCAAAAAATTTTAATGCCAAAATTTGTGCCTGCAAATTGTCCAGCTTTTTGTTCCATATTTCCTCTCTCCATCCTTCGGTTTCTATACATTCTAGTATACAGTGCAAGTTCTAGTCTACCTTGCCACCGAATGGGCACAATTCTTTGTCAACTTTATTGTTCCATTCTTGCCCATGCCATACCCTCCATCACTATATAACAAATATGCCAGTTCAGTTCAGCCATGCAACTTTATAACCATTAGCAATAAAGACCAACCACCATATTAGACATTAACTTAGTGCAATAACATGATAAATTCATTAATTATGCTAAAATGAAATTAAAATATTCATCCCAATTATAGAAATGTATTTCAAAATTCTGTTAATTTTCCTAAAAACATTTCACTTCTGTAAAAGACCCACCACTATCAACACTAATAAATTTATTAATTATGCTGTATCAAAATTAAAATATTCATCTATATTATAGAAGGCATGAGTATTTAAAAGTTCTTTTTATTTCTTTTTGAACTTTCTGTGAATTACATTACAATTTCAGTGAAGGTGGAAGACACCTCAAAGTAATAGCTGCCCTTCGGGAAAAGTGTTAATGAATTTATTGGTTCTATTCAAGTCAACAGCATGTCTAGTATTGTTATTATTACACATAAGTTCAGTTTAAGTTGTGTAAGTTGTCAGGCACAAAGCTCATGAGAGAATATATGTATTGTGCAGATAGAGTAAGAATATTCAGCTTCTTAAATAATGGTCTACATAGTTGTTGAATACCAACACCACAGAAAATTCTTATTGCTCTTTTTTGCAAAATGAATACTCTCTCACTATGAACTGAATCACCCCAGAAACTGTTCCATATCTTATAATGGAAGGAAAATAATAGATTAAGTTTAATGAATTTTGGTTGATAAGATTAACTAAGCTTCTCAAAGCAAAGCATGCAGAGCTGAGCTTTGGAACTGTGGTCTGTTATACGCTTATTCCATTTACGCTCTTTGTCAATTTCTAACTCCAAGAACTTGGTATGAGAAATTTTCCTAATAGTGCAACTAATATACCAGTTTATTTTTAGTTCTAAATTGAGTAAAATTTGTTTTCTCATGATATAGTGGAAGATAATTAGTTTTAAACCAAGTATTTAGCTCTTCAAATGCCTTTTTAGCTAAATTTGAAAATTGAGCATATGAATTCCAGTATCACATTTAAGAACTTTCAAAAAATTCTGTTGGAACTCACACAGCGAAGCTTGTTACGTGTAAATTCTATCTAACCTGTGATCTAACACACTCTTATGCTTCGCTTACTTTTAAATGCGGTGGAACCGGTTTCGAAGAGACATCCTCTCCATCTTCAACCAACTTAATGACTGTATTGGCAGTTAAGCAATCTCCAATTCTTATGATTTTTTAATATAGGAATGGGAGCCAACCATTCTGCTCTTCTTCTGTGTTAAATTGTATAGATTTATATTGTAGATTAAGAAGTCTCAGAGCATCTATTAAATGTTTTGCCAGTATTATTGCATCACCAGAGCCCTTCCCTTTATTTTTCAAGACATGGTATAGGTATGTGAATGGCATATTTGCAATAATACTGGCAACTACAGTATAAATTTATACAATTTACCCTAGAAGAAGAGAGGAATGGTTGGCTTCCATTCCTAGATTTAAAAATCATAAGAAGTGGAGATTGTTTAAACTTTGGAATTCACAGAAAAGAAACATACAGAGAAAATTATATAAAAATGGTAGTTATAACCCCATTCCACATAAATATGCAGTGTTTCACAGCTTGGCACACAGACTAACCAACATCCCTCTCACAGAAACAGAGTGCAAAATGAAATACCAACAGATAATAAAGACAGCTATAACCAATAGTTTCAAAAAAGACACAGTAATAAAAATTATCAATAAATTTAAAAGACAAAAATTGATAAGAGAAGTTACTGCACTGAAGAACACTAAGGAAAGATATCAATTCCAAATTTTCACATACCATCCAACTTATCACAACAAATTTAAGAAGATTTTCAAAGAACATGGAATAATGTTAGCCCCAAAGAACAAATATAGCATCAAAAAATTAAAAGACACTAACAAAAGAACAGAAATCTGGACTTCATGAAATCAAATGTGCAGATTGTGATCAGAAATACATTGGAAAAACAAAGAGAAATTTGGAAGTTCAGAGAAAAGAACACTTTTGGAATATTCAATTTACGCAAGTTGATAAATCAGTGGTAGCAGCTCAATTTTGGACCAAAAGTCATGAAATTAAACCAGAGATTAATCTGCTGAAACAGCTTCACAACTTAATGGTACTATCCGCTTGGGAAAAAATTTTCATCATAAAAAATAAAGAAAATTTGATAAACTTTTATTTTCCTCCTATGGATGAACTCAGCAAGTTCCTACTACAACCACCAGACACCACCACAGAAGCACCTGGGTATCCAGCCACCATTTCATGTATAGTGCCACGCCCTGAATTGAATGGGACGCTAATGACCTGAGATGTTAAAAGAGCGTCTATAAATAAATCAATTTTTTTTAATTGATAATAAATAAATCAATTAAAAAAAATTGTCTAACAGTAGTGGGTCAACACCTGAAGATGGGAGTGATTACTCCCGAAATATGCCTTAGTTTTATGTAAGTAAATGGAGTTCAGTGTAAACAAGTTGAATACATAATTGTAGGATGTATTACCATCCCATTGTGTACAGCTTCGTAAGTACAATTTAGTTAATTTCCTTCCATGTATTTTAAATTACTATTAGTAATGTTTGTCTATAGTTCTGCTGAATACATTTTCTTTTATCCTGTTATGTTATCATCATTAACCTCCATTCTCTCATTTCTTTTAGCATAATATTTTATAATCTTAGGTAGATTAAAAATAAAACTACTTAAAATCATGTCAACACATTAAAACACTCTTGACTTACACCCCCAATTTAGATTGATCCGTTAGTCATTCATGGTTGACAAGACAATGTGAGCAAGGTCTCACGAAACATTTCCCAGTTTTTTGTTTGTTTGTTTGTTTTTTTAAGTTTTAAGAGTGGAACATCACGAGTGTTTTAACGTGTTGCCATGATTTTAAGTAGTTTTATTTTTAATCTACCCGAGATTTTAAGATCGTTTCACTGTGTGGAATTCCTAAATTCATCAATAATTATATTTTACATTGATTTTTACACTAAAACTGTTTTCTTAACATAACACTAAAAATTAAGCTGAGCAAAATTGTTTTTTTTATCATAATAGTGGGTTTTTTTTTTTATTTATTTACGGACGCTCTTCAACATCTCGGGTCATCAGCGTCCCATTCAACTCGGGGCGTGAAACGGCCGACTAATTTTGCTCAGAGGCCTCTCTTTCAGGCTTGAGGTTTTTTTTCGTGCCGTAAATGTACGACACGGGACCCACGGCTTTACTTCCCTTCCGAAGGAAGCCATACTTAGGATTTTTACGCCCGGAAAAATCCATCGGTCCTGGCCGGGTTCGAACCTGCTATCTTGAGTTTAGGAGGCAAGTATGGTAACCACTACACCACCAGGACCAACGTGGCCACTAAGAAGTCCCAATCTCATGCCATGTGACTTTCCTCAGGGGATTTGTAAACGACAAGGTTTGTTCCTCTACTTCCTAATGATTTTAGATGGAATGAAACAACGCATCACAAAAACTTTGACAAATATTGATGCAGTTAGTTTATGCCAGTTTTGGGGTGAACTAGACTATTTCCTTGATGTGTGATGTGTAACAAAAGGAGCACATATTAAATATTTGTATATTCAGTAAACTAAACTTGAAAAATTATTTTATAAAGCAATGTAAAGCGATTCCTGATGAAATAAATACAGTGAGAGCAGTTTAAAAGTTCTGTCCAATATATAGTTCAGCTGGTTGGCGGTTAGATCCCATGTTACCACTGGTATTTGCTGATAAAATAAATACAGTGAGAGCAGTTTAAAAATTCCCATGCAAAAAAAAAAAAAATAACCAGTGGTAACATGGGATCTAACCACCAACCAGCTGAACTATGTATTGGACAGAACTTTTAAACTGCTCTCACTATAATTTTGAATTTATAAAAGGCTTAATCTCTATATTTAGTCTATATATATATATTAGACAAAATATATATTTCAACTTAGAAAGTATGCCATTGTTTATTATGAAGCAGATACTTTTTAATTCTGAGTTACTGTGTGTGTTTATTTGTATCTATTATTATGCACAGATATATAGAACCATACCAGAGTGTGGTGTAAAATTGTAAAAACTCAGTATATATGTTATGTTTCACAGGAGGAAAATGTTCCATTTGTATTCTATATAAATGAGAAAGAAATAAAAAATTCATTGGAAGGCACTGTAGCAAAGGATGACATCAATACAGAGCAAGTTATTGATATTATATATCAACAGCAAGCTGTATTTAGAGTACGACCAGTTACAAGATGCACAAGGTAAATATGAAAATTGAAAAGATGTACCTTCATTTTTTAAACCTTTTATCATGCTATTTCTTTTTATTTGATAATGTCTCTAAGTTTGTGTTTGGTTTTTAATCTTTCTGGTTTATGAACCCAATAAGGGTAACAGAATCCATTTCTTAGGCTAGGTTACTTATACATGTTTGCAAAATTTCTGCACTGAAATAATACAGTGCAATCAGTAAAGCTTTTCCCTGCTGCACAGGATTTTTCCTATAAGTGAGCCCCCACTCATTTGCCGCCCCGTGGAGAGTGTAGCAAACCTAATTGCTTACTTGTTGACAGAAAGGTTGACAGTTGTAGTGCAACTGTTCTTGGGTGTGTGTTGTGTTCATTTCTTAATTTGACAGTACACATAAAATGTATTATGCCCACAATATGAATATTTCTATGAGAGCATTTTGGAATGTGTTTCCACAAAACAGAGTTATTAGTAGGAATTTATGGCCCTCCTCGGTCCCCTGATTTAATAGCCTGTGATTATTATCGCTGAGGTAAATTTAAAAATGCTGTGTACAAGATGAACCTGCACACCATAAAGAACTCCAAGATAATATTTGTCAGGAAATGGCTCAGATTTCTTAAAATGAGTGAGTGATGAATAATTTCCTAAACGGATGCCATAAATGAGTGGAGAATAAAGGGGGGCAGTTTCAATGCCTCATTTGATAATTTGGTGAGTAATGAGTCTTATAAATTGGTTTGTGTATTGTTGTATGATTGTTTTGTTTTATTGTTTTACCCTCCTGCTAATCACAAGATCTGGCTGGGCAACTAACCAGCTAATGAACAATGTGTTGACCCTTAGGCAAATCACTCCAGGATAAAACAAAACTGATTGCAAGGTATATACAGGATTATTTGTGATCTATGGTAACAAATTCAAATAGTTAAATGTAAATTGGAACTTGCACAGTGAAGCCAATAATATTAATTGATATGTATGATTCAGTTGAACTACACACTCTTAAAGCTTCACTTACTTTCATAAATGTATGGAACCGGTTTCGAGAACATTTATGAAAAGTAAGTGAAGCTTTAAGAGTGTGTAGTTCAACTGAATTATACAATGATATCAATTAAATTCAAATAGCTTTAACTTATGAAAAACCACCATGGGTGGCTGAGGTCATTAAGGCAGTTCATGAGCAGGAGGTCTGAAGTTCAATTCCCATGAGTACCATCCTCCGATTGAGGTTTTTTCCAGGTTTTCCTCAGTCCTTATAAATGGCAAATGCCAGGAAGGTGCCCTAAACTTAGGTCTGGAACATTTCCTTCCTTAAAATAAAATCTTTCCCCAATTTATCATTCATCTCATCTATCACTAGTGTCTGCCGCCTGTGATGCCTCAGTAGTAAAAACAGGCATTAAATACTATTAAAAAAATCTTATGAAAAAAATATGTCTTCACCAGCAGTGATGTTCTATGTGGTGGCCTCAAGCATGAGCTACTACTATGCATTTCAGTTCACTGCAGCAAGATTGTGCAAAGTACAGTGATATCCATTTTATTTCACCCCTCTTGGTAGGCTTTTCAGAGACCATCTACTCTGAACCATTTTCAGACCATCTTCACAGTCTTCTACTTCCAAGGGTCCTTTTCAATAACCCAATTGCATAGAAATCCATTGGCAATGCATCAGGTCATTTAAAGGTATAATTGCTCTCTCCTTATTTTCAAAAAGTGACTGATTTAAGCAGAAATATGGCTTGAAGCCTGATTCTGATGCAGCCCGACTGCTTTTTATGTAAATTCCAGTTGATAATGGTGCTCACAGTTGTAACTGAGATCCTTAATTGCAATGAAATTGTTCCCTGTATGGTTGATTCAGGCCAGAGACTGAATTTTCCTGTTTCTTGCCCTCTGGAATAAGTCCTATACGGGCTCTACCTTCTGTTAAACACACATAAGATGCCTCTTACATTGCTTGAAAATCTTAGCAGTTTTAGCTGCAATTTACATGAAGCCCTTATTGAAAACTGTCACTAATAAAAGATTCATTATTTTCATAAAATTCCCATTTGCACTATATTCCTGGCAATATTCATTAATTGAGAAATGGAGTTGCTTATAGATGTCTAATTATGTTTCCAACTAGAACTGAATCTTTCTTTTCTGTGAAAAACAGTGATAATCTTTAAAGTGCAGTAATAGTAGTAAATTTCAGCTCTCTGCCTCTTGCTTAGTAATCTGATGTACAGGTGTTAATGAACAACATTGAAATATTTTCATTAATTATAAAAGGGTCATTTTGAGATAGAGAACATAGGGTCACAGGCATAAATGTAATGGGCTATTAATGTAATTGCAATTTGGTGCTCAGAAATTCATACTAAAGCTCAATAGCATTAACTTTATATCAGAATGCCCTCATGCCTCCTTAACTAAAATAAACCTGGTTGTTATGTTACCTAATGAACAGCAATTTTCACAATTTAGCATTAAAATATTCTACAAATTTTCAGAGTAAACACATGATTGCACACACTGTGCTAAAAATAATTCAGTTGTTAGATACAATGTAATTTCCTAATGTTGCAAGATGTCTGTTTATTGTTTTATGCAAAATTTTGTTTTGTAACCAAAAGATAATGTGACAAAATAGCTCATCAAATAAATTACAAATTAAAGAAACTTTTTTTTAACTTGCCAACGTACACTTGATTTATGAGGAAACAAGTGCTTATGTTGTAAGAGATGCTGAGATCTTCAAAGAAAGATTCCCTAATAGAAGCCATTCTTAGGATTTTTACATGAACTGGGATGCTCTAAGGTGCAAGGAAATGTAAAAGTCAGTGGTGTGTATAACCTTTGGAAATTTAAGCCTTAACATTTAATTTGAAACTTTAGACCTGTTTCCCTATCTCAAATTGCTGGTCTAAGACCCCTCAATATGGGGTGAAAATATTTTGGAATTGTCCATTAACACTCTTGTGTTTCTGTTTCTAAGTGGTTCTTGAATATTGATATCCATCACCAATATTCAGGTGGCAATATGTTGACTTGCCAACTGGCAAAACATGTAATCCAGGTATGGTAATGTGTCAATTGTTAACAGTAACTTCACTTACTTTTTTAAAACTTTGGACTAGTTTCGAGAGAGGTTCCTCCCATCATCAGCTGCTGTTGACTGAATGCTGTTGTTCGAAACGGGGGATGGACGCCCATTCACTCCTGTGGTGGTATCTTGTGGTTCTAGTAGAAACTTGCTGAGTTCATCCAGCGGCAGAAAATCAAAAAATTATTAAGTTCTTATTTTTTAAAATGAAAATTCTCTCCCATGTGGATAGTTCTATTGGGTTGTGAAGTTGTTTCAGTAATTTAATTTCTGGTTTTATTTCATGATTTTTGTTCCAAAAATGAGCTGCTATTGCTGATTTGTCTATCTGTTTCAATCTAATGTTCCTAAAGTGTTCTTTTCTTCAAATTTCTAAATTTCTTTTCATTTTCCCAATGTAGCTCTGCTGACAATCTGCACATTTAATCTCATATATTCCTGATTTTTGCTCTATAGAGATGGTATCTTTCATTGTGCAATGTACTAAATTTTTTTATATTATATGTGTTCTTTGAGGCTAACATAATTCCATGTTCTTTGAATATCTTCTTAAATTTGTTGTGGTAAGTTGGGTGATATGTGAAACTTTTGAATTTATATCTTTCTTCTGTGTTTTTAAGTTGGAAACTTCCTTAATCAAATTTTGTCTTTTAGCTTTATTGATGATTTATGTTACTGAGTCTGTGTCGAAACCTTTGGTTATAGTCGTCTTCATTATGTGGTGTTCCATTTTGTACTCTATTTTAGTCAATGGGTTGTTGATTAGTCTGTGTGCTAAACTGTGAAACACTGAATATTTCTGTGGGATGGGGTTGTAACTATCATTTTTTATATAATTTTCTGTGTGTGTTTGTTTCCTGTGAATTCCAAAGCTAAGGCTGTTTGCATTTCTTATTATTTTTAAATCTAGGAATGGGAGACATCCATTTCTCTCTTCTTCTATGGTAAACTGTATAGATTTGTGTTGTAAGTTAAGGAGTTTCATTGCATCTATAGAATGCTTTTTTGGTATTATTGCAAATATGTCGTCCACATATCTATGCCATGTCTTGAAGATCAACAGGAACGCTTTGGTGATATGTACTTCGAAGGAACTCATGAAAAGATCTGCCAGAAATGGAGTCAAAGAGTTTCCCATAGCTAGGCCGGAAACTTGTTGGTAATATTTTTTATTGAAACTGAAGAAGTTTTGTTGAATGCAAATATTGGTTAGTTTCAGCAAATCTTCTACTTCTTCTGGTTTTAAGTTAATAGATGTTAACTTTTCAAGTCAAGTCAAGTTTTCTATTGGAATGCTAGGAAATAAGGCTTTCACGTCGAATGACACGATTATATCATTGGAATTTTTTAAACAAATTGAAAATGTTAATCATTTTTTTGCTAGTTGGTATGTGGATGAGTTTATGTTATTAATTATTTATTGGTCTCATGCTGTTGTCATTTTCATGTATTTTTGGAAGTGCATAATTTCTGGGAATTAATGTGGGTGAGTTTATGTTATTAATTATTGGTCTCATGCTGTTGTCATTTTTATGAATTTTTGGAAGTGCATAATGTCTGGGAATTACCGGGTTGCTCTGTGTAATTTTCATTTTTTCTGTAGTGACAGTATATTCACTTCGTTTAATGTTTTAGTCAAGTTTTTTGTGCATCGGTTGAGTGGATTCTTTTCTATTGGTTTATAGGCTTCTCCCATTAACATATGCTCTATTCTATTTTTGTATTCTTCCTGGTCTAAAATGGCAATTTTAGATTGTCATTTTAGTCAACAGCAGCCGATGATGGGAGGAAACTCTCCCGAAATTAGTCCAAAGTTTTAAAAAAGTAAGTGGAGTTAGTGTTAACAATTGGCACATTAATGTAGGATATATTACAGCTCCATTGTCTACAGCTTCATAAGTACATTTTTTACTTAATGGCTTTTCTAGTTTCTCCTATACAGGAAAATTCAAGCCCAGTCACCATCCATATTCACAAGATAATTCTTAGGTTAAGGCCCTTTTCTGTGGCCTGAATCCAACCATACAAAGAACAATTTCATTGCATCTCAATTACAACTGTGAGCACCATTATCAACTGGAATTTACCTAAAAAGCAGTCAGGCTGCATCAGAATCAGGCTTCAAGCCATATTTCTGCTTAAATCAGTCACTTTTTTAAAATAAGGAGAGAGAGAGCAATTATATCTTTAAATGACCTGAAGCATTCCCAATGGATTTCTATGCAATTGGGTTATTGAAAAGGACCCTTGGAAGCAGAAGACTGTGAAGATGGTCTGAAGATAGTTCAGAGAAAATGGTCTCTAAAAAGCCTACCAGGATGGGTGAAATAAAATGGACATCACTGTACTTTGCACAATCTAGCTGCAAGTTCTAACTCTAGCTTCTAGCTCTAGTTAAAACTAAAATGCATGCTTGAGGCCACCACATAGATCACCACTGCTGGTGAATGCATGTTTTTTTCATAAGATTTTTAAATAGTAGTTAATGCCTATTTTTATTACTGAGGCATCATAGGGATGGATGCTGCTATATACTGGTAGGCACCAGTATTGTAGCACTATCATTTCATCCATTTCTTTAATAATCTCAAAATTATTTTAACCATTAATGAAGCATTAAACATTTCCAAAATAATCAAATAAATAGCTCTGGAAACATTTCTTTTATTCTGAAAAGTATAGGTGCATGTCAAATTACAAGTGTATCTTGCACTGAGAGCAAAGAAATTGAACAATGATTTTATTCTGAAAATTATAGGTGCATGAAACAGCCAACAGTACTGATAGCAAAGAAACTGAACAATGAGACAAGATACAGTAAATTCTCTCATAACTGGCAGCTATGGAACAAATCCAGTGCCATATAATGGGAAAATGCTTTTATAGGTTGTTAAAGACCTAATGCATTAATATTTTATCCATTTAGGTACTGAGTGAGCATCTTTCATGTGAATTTTTAAAAATGAATTTTGAAATATAAACTTTATTTTTAGTAATTAAAATGTTAATTGGAACTTGTACAGTGAAGCCATCATATAATTGATATTATTGTATGATTTAGTTGAAATACACGCTTCATATGCTTAAGTACAGCCATGGATAGCCAAGGTCGTTAAGGTGCAGACTCGTGAGCGGGAGGTCTGGGGTTTGAATCCCACTAGGACCATCCTCCCTGACTAGAGTTTTTTCCAGGTTTTCCTCAGTCCTCATAACTGACAAATGCTGGAGAGGTACCCTGAACTCAGACCTGGAATGTTTCCTTCCTTAAAAAAAATTTTTTTCCAATTTATCTTTTCATCTCACTACTCAAAAAAAATGCTTCAGCACTGAAAATACTTTATTTTCAGTGCTTAACACTTTAGCTTCATCAGGTAGTTTATAATAAAAAATATACTAAAATTGCTATACCTGATGACAATATTAATCTGTCGCCATATGACTTCAAGATCAGGGTAACCAACATTGTAACTATGCAGTCAGAAGTTGTAGTGCACAATGATTGTTCCATTTACTGTACCCTACTAATCCCCTTTTCCATTTTACCAACAGCTGCAATTTCTGTTTAATGTAAGAACATTTCACTTGCATGGAATCCTCTTTCTTCTTAGTTCTATCTACAGGTGCGGCGATGTACATCATGACTGTCACATTATCATACATATTATTGTGTTATTGTAGTGTGAAGCCATGCTCTGTTGCCATTACCACACTTGCTACTGTGAAGTCATGCCACATCCATGCACTGCATCTATGATAATGAAAATTTCGCCAAAATGACCATTTGTCTGAAACTGTAATATGTTTTTCTTTTCTTATTAAAAAGTGTTGTTTTGGTATATTTCTTATTTGAGTGCTGAATACAAGGGGTTTTAATGTAGTATGATATTGCTTAATGGAGAAAACAGGAAGAGCATTTGAAGAAGAAAGAAAATTTAAGAAAAATTGAAAAAAAGAAAGACCTTAATAAAACTAGGGAGTCAAGTGATTTTTTCTATGGTGGAGCTACTTAAGGCTGCAAAAAGCATTAAAGAAATTCCTTTAATAAAAGAATGTAAAAGGTGTTTATTAAAAAATACCGAGGAAAAAAATTGTAAGTTGAAAAATTAAAATTATTTATGATAAAAGGGGAACCTATTTACAAATCTATAAAGAAATGGAAAAGAGTAAAATATTATATTTTGTGAATAATGCATATTAATTCAGTGTACATTCAGAAATAAAATTGATCTAATTGCAAATTTGTTAGTAAATAGAAATATTAAATTATTGAATGTTTTGTCAATTTAATGCCTATTACTTTATCCCCCTAATGACCCTTCTCTTCATGAACTAGTAGTCATGGTAGTATTGTAAGGGACCTTTGCGGCCAGAATGCCCATGTTACTTATTCCCCACAATGCCAGCCCTTTATGAACTAGTGGACATGGTAGTATAGCTAAGGGACTTTTGCGACCAAGATGCCTATAGAGCATTGCTGCTTTGTCCCAGTGGAGATGATGGTGAAGATGATATGATTATAATGCATCAGGTAGAGGGGGTCCTTAAATCTATGGATTAATGAAATCATTAATGATGGCGCAAGTGAGTATGCTGTCCTTGATGCCTTAAAGCTATCTGGCATTCTCCTTCTCAGGATAAGAAAAGGAAATAACTCCCTAAAAATCTTATCCTGACAGCTTGACCTGACCAGAAATTGAACCTAGGACTTCTGGATCAGTAGTTGCAAATGCTACCACTACATCTTGGAGGCATTAAATATTAAATTTTGTCAATAATGCTTAATAATTCATGTGCACTAGTTGAGAAATAAAAAGGAACCTATTTGTAAATTTGTTAGTAAATAGAAAAGAGTAAAATTTTGAATGTTTTTTCATTAAATTACTTAATGTGTACACTAGTGTTAATTAATTAAACTTGATTTGGCTCTACCCATTTTGTGTTAGAGCAACCTGCTAATTACATTTTAAAACTTTTTGTTGAAATAATTACATTTAGAGAATCACTACATTGATATTTCTTTTTTTCATAACCTTTGCTATTAAGTTTTATTTCTGGATTTATCTGGCTTTGTGGTAGAGAGTTTAAAAAAAAATTAATAATAAATAATGTTTACTAAGCAAGTAATATTAGCTGTCTCTTCTTGAATTTATAAGATATCTTTTATTAAATATTTTACTGAAAATTGAGTAAGAGCCATACTGTTTATTTCAATGATAAATTTTAATGTGGCTTAATGCTTTTATAATTAGAAAAATATAGTTGAGCTACTTCTAATTATACTTTTTTATGAAGCAGCATTTATTTTTTGTTTTCAGTTCTATGCCAGGCCATGCAGAGGCTGTTATATCTGTAGGTTTCAGTCCTGATGGCAGGCATCTTGCTAGTGGGTCTGGTGACACAACTGTTCGTTTCTGGGATTTCCTTACACAGACCCCTCTACACACATGTAAAGGTAAATGCACTTTGTACATAATCAAAATGAAATATCTCTAAATCATCAATATGAGGGCCACTGGATGAATTTTGAAACTTAAAAATTTCATTTCAGTCACTATATTTTTTCAAAGTCCTTGGCAATCTATGTATTGTTGGATCTTCTGAAACCATATCTGGAAGTAACTGCACGCTCTATTACTAGCACTGCACTCAGCTCTTGGTGAGCTGCAACAGCATCTTCTGGGCTGGAAAGCCTCTGTCCACTTAAGGTGCTTCTTCATGGTGGGAAGAGGAAGAAGTTGCAGGGTGTCAGGTTGGAGCCACATGAAGAATGGACCATTTTCTTCACAGGAATGTGCTCAAGAAGTATGACTGTTGCATTTGGCATATGATCAAATGCATTGCTGTGATGCAGCAGAATCCATCTCAGGTCTGCCTTTAGTTGTCTGCTGGATGCTAGATAAGATGTTTGGAAGGCACATTTCTGCATACCATTTTGCTGTCACTATCTTCTGATTTTCAAATGTAACAATCACAATTTACCCACTTGTCACAAGAAAGTGGCCATCAGTTCCTCCTTTACACTTTGTGATTTCTTGGCTTTGTGAGGGGTTGGTCATCTGGGAAGATGCAGATCAATTACAGTGCTTGATTTCTGGGTCAAACTGGTATATCCAGGTCTCATCACCCATCACAATGTCTAACACCCACTGAGAGTCCCCATTGTTAAAACGTTCCAACATTTCTGTACACCATTCCACCATTGTGCACTTCTGTCCTTTCGTTAGTGAATGTGGCACCCATCTAGAAGAAATTTTTTTCACTCTAAGGTGATCATCTAGAATGGTTGCAAAACTCGGTGAACTAATCCTTAGGCTGACTCAATAGGTCCATGTAAGTCCATCTTGGGTCTTCCTTGATCATTATCTCCATCTGTGACACATTTTCATATCACTACTGAAGATGGCTTCCTGCTTCTCTCCTAATCTGTAAGAGATGCTTTCCCCCATTTAAACTTGGAAAATTAGTGAAAAACTGTGGCATGTGAAGGAGTGAAGTCTCTGACCATTGCTCAAGAGATAGCGTTTTTTCAAGCCACATTTATAATAATGTAAAATCATGGCATGAAAGTCTCTCTTTCAATGTTCATTGTTGTTCACTCAGGTAACAACACTACAACAATTTCAAAATTGCATTGTTAAGAGACAACTGAACCAATCCCCTTGATCCTACTAGGGATGGGGCTTTCAAGTGGTACAAATATTTTATCGCCTGCCAGGTGCCAGACCACGTATCTGGTAACCCTGGTATCAAAATAAAAAGTGACTCAATTTGGCAACTTTGTAGCTGGTTTCATTGATCCTGTTATATAGGCAGCATTGAATGCCAAACTGAGGGTGAATGAAATGTGGATCTAGTTATTCCCTGCATAAAGAGTCAAGACCCTTTTTGGATGAAATACATTATGCATCCTCTTTCTTTGCACCCACTGTAAATTTTGTGCGCATGCATCTGAGTCTTGATATATTAAACTTACTAGTTAGATGAAATTCACTAAATATTCAAGGGAAAACAGTGAGCTTGGAATGGAAATTGATAAAGCAAACAATACCTAATATGAGTAATCAGAAGCTTTCACGGCTGGAGTCAGAATTATAACTAGAAGTTTCTTCCGGGCTTAGGAGCTATGGTCTGTTGGAGCTAAGGAGTCCAAATGTTTCATCCTCAACTGCGGAGGACATCTTCAGTGTCGTGATCTGAGTCTTCTGGGCGAAGGTCCTGGCACGACTAAAATGCCAGCTAGAAGTGTTATATTTATATGTGAACTGCTCGAAGGGGACTGGTTCCGCTGGAGCAGAGGGGTTGTATTCGGAGGGCGGGGCATCTCCGTTCTGATCGGTGATTGTTCGCATGAATTTTTAGTGTGGGCTTGTTTTATGTGCTCTAATATCGGATGCCAGGTTTTGCTCAGTTTGAGCCCCTCCATGATCCGCAGAATCCATACCTTGCAGAATCGCGCGCTAAGGATTGTGTACGGCACTGACGGCCGCTTCCCGTCCCATATCCTGCGTGACTACTCCAATGTTCCATACATCATCGACGTAATCCAGGAGAGGACCCGGACGTTACACGATACCATCCCGAACCATCCCAATGAACTGGTCAGGGCACTAGGGGCCTACGTTGACAAGGCCCCTAGACGATACAAATCATACTGGCTTCCCAAGGACGTCATGGATGAAATAAAACAGGCCCACGCTCAAATCTACCTCTTGAACCTGAGGCTGAACAACTCCTCACAAAAAACCCATCCCGAACACCAGCCAGAGGCAAACCATGCTGCAAACGTCGACTGACAACTGACGTTAAGCAGCATCGAGCGTGGTCAGTACTTGGAAGGGTGACCGCCAGGAGCTGCACACGCAATGAGGTTAAGTAGCCTCGAGCGTGGTCAGTGCTTGAATGGGTGGCAGTCTGAGTACTGAACTTGCCGCTGGCAAACATCTAACACATCCTTCTTCCTGTGTTAATATAACTTCCTACGTCCATCGAACAGGTAAAGCCGCGAGCGGCTAGGTACTGCTGACGCAGAACACCCACTTGGGAAAAATACTTTTTCTCAGGTGCCCCGAACAGGCGTCTGGCTCAGTTTGAGAGCCTCTCCCTTTTTGTTGAAATTATTAGGATGCTTGTAGATTTCTATGGCTTCGCGTTGTAATCAAGCGTGGCAGTATGGTACTGAAGATAGGACAGATGTTTCATTGTATTGGATGGTGTGTTCACCGTCTGCCCACATAGTATGTTCTGCGACTGCAGACATGTCCGGATGGCCCAGACGGCAGCATCTCTTGTTTTCGGAGATCCGTGTGTTGACGCTTCGTTGAGTGGTGCCTATGTATACCGCACCGCAGGAACAAGGAATCCGGTAGACGCCGGCGAAACGAGTGGGTCCCTGGCCGAGCGTAGTAAAGTATCGATTTGTCTGGTAGGCTTGAAAATGGTTTTGACGTTGTGGCGTTTGAGCAGGCGTCCAATTCTGTCAGTGACCTTGTTGAAGTACGGCAGGAAGGCAATACCATGCATCTGCGAGCCTGACTCTTTGCAACAGGAACTCCGGCATCTGGAACGGGATCTATCTGCAAATGGTTATACAGCACAAGAAGTACGCAGAGCTATACGCCCATCCACACACCACCCGGCCATATATGATTCGCCCAAGAGCAATGGTATTGCCTTCCTGCCGTACTTCAACAAGGTCACTGACAGAATTGGACGCCTACTCAAACGCCACAACGTCAAAACCATTTTCAAGCCTACCAGACAAATCAATACTTTACTACGTTCGGCCAAAGACCCCAGGAACCCACTCGTTTCAGCCGGAGACTACCGGATTCCTTGTTCCTGCGGTGTGGTATACATAGGCACCACTCAACGAAGCGTCAACACACGGATCTCCGAACATAAGAGATGCTGCCGTCTGGGCCATCCGGACAAGTCCGCGGTCGCAGAACATGCTATGTGGGCAGACGGTGAACACACCATCCAATACAATGAAACATCTGTCCTATATTCAGTACCATACTACCACGCTAGATTACAACGCGAAGCCATAGAAATCTACAAGCATCCTAATAATTTCAACCAAAAGGGAGAGGCTCTCAAACTGAGCAAAACCTGGCAGACGCAGACGCAGACGAAAAGTGGTAGGCTGTGTTAGTAACCAGCCTGTGTACAGTTACTATGTTCCTACCCATGTGTGGACTTAACCATAGGGTTGGATGAGGGATGTAGGTTGTTTGTGGGGTAGAGGTAGGTATGTGTTTGGGGATAGTGTTACCACTTCCCCTAACAAAAGGAGTGGATCTAGTGCCCAGACGCTTACGCTAATATAGGCATGTTCTAAAAGCCTCTGTAGGTTTTATCATACCTTTATTGCTGCTGACTTGATATGTTAAAAAGTGCTATTGTTGAAATTGCTCAGTAATTTCAGTTGTAGGGATTAAAGCTATTGTCATCCAAGATGCCCACAAGCTAAGCGTGGCACCTTGAACTTAGACTTTAACTTACCCTGGCAGTTGTAGTTGCCCAAGGAACAGACGAGGGCACTTTCGTGGTATGGTAAAGTACGGTAAAATTTCTTTGACCGGCGCCTAATTTCATCCTCGATATATGGAAGGGAGGAGGTTTCGTGCAGTAGTCTGGTCGGGAAGCTTCTATATACAGAATAAATGACGCGAAGTCCCTTATTCTGTGCCCTTTGAATGTGTGACAGCCAACTATCGGCTGCCATACCCCAGATCTCGCAAGCGTACAACATGAGGGGGATGATCAGAGCTTTGAAGAGGTTAAGTTTCAAGTGGACGGGCATCGCTTTCGAACCGAACACGGCTCATTTGAGCAATGGCTCCCTGGGCCCTTTGTGCAATTCCGGCGATGTGCTTTCCGAAAATTAACCCCTTATCAAGCTGAGCTCCCAGATAAGTGAGGGAGTTCGTCCACTGTATCCTTTGCCTGTTGAAAGTTAGTGTTGCGCAGTTTGCGGGAATGCGGCGTTTAGCGAATATGATGGCATGGCTTTTTGTCGGATTAATTGACATTCTCCAAAGCCTGCTCCACCTTTCGATTAGGTGTAACAATCTTTGTATGGGTATTACGGCTCTGCCTATGTGTCTGTCTGTTTTGTATACCAAGATGTCGTCTGCATATTGTGCTATGTTGACGTCTGGTGTGTGGGGAAAGTCTGCCATGTAAATGTTGATTTCTATGGCTTCGCGTTGTAATCTAGCGTGGTAGTATGGTACTGAAGAAGGACAGATGTCTCATTGTATTGGATGGTGTATTCACCGTCTGCCCACATAGCATGTTTTGCGACCGCGGACTTGTCCGGATGGCCCAGACGGCAGCATCTCTTGTGTTCGGAGATCCGTGTGTTGACGCTTCGTTGAGTGGTGCCTATGTATACGGCACCGCAGGAACAAGGAATCCGGTAGACGCCGGGCGAAACGAGTGGGTTCCTGGGGTCTTTGGCCGAGCGTAGTAAAGTATGCCACCTTCCTGGTGGCCAAAAGGCCGTCAAACTTCTTCTTATGTCTCGTCGTAGTACTCTCTGTGTTGTGAAGCATGGAAATATATGTGATCATATCTGCACGGTCCCAGTCTTGTTTATTGAGAGAGTTGCTCAGCCGGAGATGTAAGGAGAGAAGCTGAGTGTTGTTGGTAGAAGTTCACGGCGAGTTGGAGTTCCTGCCGTACTTCAACAAGGTCACTGACAGAATTGGACGCCTACTCAAACGCCACAACGTCAAAACCATTTTCAAGCCACCAGACAAATCAGTACTTTACTACACTCGTCCGAAGACCCCAGGGACCCACTCATTTCGGCCGGCGTCTACCGGATTCCTTGTTCCTGCGGTATACATAGGCACCACTCAACGAAGCGTGAACACACGGATCTCCGAACACAAGAGATGCTACCATCTGGGCCATCCGGACAAGTCCGCGGTCGCAGAACATGCTATGTGGGGAGATGGTGAACACACCATCCAATACAATGACAGGACAGGTCATTGTATAGACCTGTCTGTCCTATCTTCAGTACCATACTACCATGCAAGATTACAACGCGAAGCCATAGAAATCTACAAGCATCCTAATAATTTCAACCAAAAGGGAGAGGCTCTCAAACTGAGCAAAACCTGGCATCCGATATTAGAGCACATAAAACAAGCCCACACTAGCAAAATTCATGCGAACCAATTACTGATCAGAACGGAGATTTCCCGCCCTCCAAGTACAACCCCTCTGCTCCAGCCGAACCAATCCACTTCGAGCAGTTCACATATAAATATAACACCTCCAGCTGGCATTTCAGTCATGCCAGGACCTTCGCCCAGAAGACTCAGACCGCGCCACTGAAGATGTCCTCCGCAGTTGAGGATGAAACGTTTGTACTCCTTAGCTCCAACAGACCACGGCTCCTAAGCCCGGAAGAAACTTGTAGTTATAAATACCTAATATTCTTATATTTTAAGTATACCAGTGCTGAAATAAGCAAGAATTTGAAAAATACAAGGAAAGAGAGGGAGAAATACACACGTGCACAAAATGAAATTGTTATAGCTTAACATCTAATAAAATGAAAGACTATAAGAGCCAATAAGAGCTTTAACACAAAAGAAATGAAATTATTGAATAAAGAGATTAACACTTGTGTTAGTTTCTCATTTAATCTAGAAAAGTATATAGCAGGCATAGAGCTTGCCATAGAGAACTTCCTTAAGATAAAAATTTTGTGAAGGAAAATATTGATTAATTTATTAACTGTAACAAAAATGTGATTTACACTAAGACTGATAAGGGAAACACGATTGTCATTTTGGATAGGGATGACTATAAGCAAAGAATGTAGGAGTTATATGAATAAATTCATGTGATATATGTCGTACTAAACACTCTTATTGCTTCACTTGTGTGATATTTGGAACCAGTTTCGAAGACCTTCGTCTTCATCTTCGGCCAAGGGTATGACTGATAGGAGAATCCAATGGCTCTGTAGAGTTGAAGCTCCACCCAGGTGGTGTGTTAATGTATTTAAAGTTGGTGTTTTGTACCTTTGGAATATCAAAGTTCATTAATCGATCTCTGTATTTATGAATGTAAATGTTTTCCCAAGTATCCAGTTCTATATATCCCTGAGTCTCTTTTAATAAATCCACCTTCACAATCTCATGGTTATTTGTCCAAAAATATGCCACAACTTATCTTGTCTGTTTATATTTTATGTTCCTGAAATGCTCTTCTAAACGTGTGCCTATATTTCCCTTAGTTTTTCCAATATAGATCTTTTCACAATCTGCACATGTTATTCTGTAAATACCTGCTTTTTTTCTCTTGTGGGGGGGGGGGTCTTTACAGCTGTTTTATCTTTCAAGATGTTTCCTAAATTAAATGTGTTGATGGGTGCTAATTTTATATTGAAACTTTTAAAACTATTTTGAAATTTTTTCATTGCTTTTGGATTATATGTAAATTTTTTAAAAATTGGTTTTTTTTATATCTGCTGATAATGTGGTGGTATTTCTGATAAGTGTTTTCCTTTTAAATCTTTCCACCTTTTTATGTACCATATCTTTATTAAAGCCATTTCTTCTATTTTATTGTATTCTTTTTTAAACTCTTCTTTACTAATTGGTAAATTAACCAAATGATATGTCAGGTTGTTGAATACTGCATGTTTGTGTGTTAAAGGGTTAAAACCATCTGCCTTGATATGATTATCTGTATGTGTATTTTTTCTAAATATCCCAAAACTCAGATTCTCGTGGTTCTTCATAATTTTAATATCTAAAAATGGTAACATGTTATCATTTTCTCTTTCACATGTAAAAGAAATGTTTCTGTCTTGTATATTCAGCAGCTTTAAGGCATCATCAATCACATTTTTGTTTACTATAGAAAAATGTTTTTCTATAGTAACAAATCTACATTTGTTTTCTGTTGTGAGTGTTTTTTTAAATACACATTACTAAGGCTTTTCCCTACATTTTTAAGATCTGGTACAGATAGTAGATGATATATTTGCCATTGTACATAAAAAACATGTGGAAGATGCTCTAAAACTATTAAATCTCCAAGATCCTACAATAAAATTCACTATCGAAACTGAAACTAATAATATATTGTCATTTCTGGACCTAAGATTAATAAAATGTAATAAGAAACTTGAATTTGGGTTTTACAGAAAGTACACACATACAGTTATATTAAAGCCCACAGTTTTAATCCTAGATCTCATAAGGAAGCAGCTTTTAACAGCATGTTATATAGATTAGTAAATATGCCACTCAACAAAGATGAATGCAAGAAAGAATATCAGCACATAATAGAAGTAACTATTTCCAATGGGTTCAAAAAACAAATGACCAACCAAAAAATAAAAAGATTCCAGAAACAAAAAAGAATTAAAACAATCACAACCTTGAGTGATCGGGTGAAAAAAAACCTTCAAATAGCTCACTTCCGCCCATCAGTCAATAATAAATTTCAAAAAAGTTTTAAACCGTATAATATCACATTAACACCTCAAAACAGATATAGTGTTAAATTATTTAAGTTAAATAAAATAGTTTCCAGACCCAAAGAGAAGAAATGATGTATGTACCATATTAATTGCAAAAATTGTGACAAAATATATATAGGCAATACCAAAAGGAATATAGGCATCAAGTTAAAAGAACATTGAGGAAACATCTGTCATAAACAGATATACAAATTGGCTGTGGCAGCACATTACTGAAATGAATGGCATGAAATAGAAAACAGCATAAAGTTATGAAAACCTGTTCAACAACCCAAGGTACTTAGCATATTGGCAAGATTTTTATAAAAAAATACAAGCATATACTCATGAATTTTGATATTCTGGAAGTAGACAGAACCAGTTTAGGTTCATTACTAGATCACCAGAGTCATTGCAAATACCTACCTATCCAGTGAGTCATCCATCATATCAGTCATTTTAACAGTTGAAGATGGGAATAAGTGCTTCACAAAACATGTCCTGGTTTTTTAATTCTTGAGAGTGAAACCATAATGTTTCAAATATTTTAAATATTTTCATTCAGACTGATTTTATCCCATGGGAATGAGCCATAAAGAGTTTTTAGATATTTTAAACATTTTAACTAAAAGAGATTTTATGCTCCTTTCACTGTGTGTGATTCCTGAATGTATTAAAAACTGGAACTATAAGAGTTATTATATGAATTTATATATTCCATTGGAACCAGTATAATATGAAGACAATAAATAATGGTTTTGTCATCCTATTATTATAATATAAATAAAGAAAAAGAAGATAAAAATATCTCATTACTAGCAATTAAAAAAAAGAAAACGTATAAGATCACTTATCATATTTTCTTTTTTAAAAAATTGACATTATCTTTACATGGATAAATAAAATAAACTGGGGAATGTGAAAGAAAAACATTTCACTTAGAAAAAAGTTTTAAATATCGAAATCAGCTGCATAGTATTAATGAAAAAATATTTAGGACTTAGCTGTAAAAATATGAAAGACAAATTAAATATAGCCTTCAGAAAATAAAGAGTAAATACAGAGCTTTTATCATTAAATAAAAAAATGGAACAAATCTACATATATTGTATTTACTCACATACTAAACCTCAAATATTTTAAATTTTTATAGCAGGAAATATAAAAGGAAGGTTCAATAATATTTGTATTACTTATCACAACTTAAAAATTAATAATAAATAAGGAGAACATGTTTTATTAGTCATTTATAATTAATTTGTATCCAAAAATATTTATATTTCAAAGTTTGTATTTGAGTAGTAAGTTGCATGCAAATAACTGAAATAGCTGTGCATGTCACTCAGTGCATCATCTTGAGTTGTGACATATGAATTAATAAACATTAAGGTAAAAATAACTTATGCAGCAGCAATTTCATAATAAATAAGAATAGTTACAAAATGAAAACCCATTTTGATTCTGCAACTGCAATTAAATAGAAAAAAATTTAAAGTTCATGATTGGGACCTAAACCGCAGATCGTTGACTTATTGTGCCACTACTCTAACCCATGAGCTACTTTGCCGTGTCTGACCAAATTGCAAACCTCCCTTATCCAAATATATATATGATGGATACTGATTACAATTCCAAATCCTAGCAAATACAGGTGCTTTATGTGAAAACAATATATAGAAAATAGAAAAATAGAAAAACTTAGTTTTATTAATTTCCCACATGCTACTTTCAATTGCTTTGGCACAGCTATTAGTTATCACTTAAACTACTATCTTCATCACTACTTTCTTAGTTTCCCATCCTCCCTGATAGCAATGCTATTAAAGACTAGTCAGTATGAAGCACAGCCATTGGCTTGCAATGTTCTAAAGTGTCATTTTGCAAAATACTGTCAAGAGTTTGTAAGAATTATTTTGTGAGTCTAATATGCACATTTAAAGGGAGAATCAAATATTTGAGTAATGCAGTACAATGCTAATGATTCTAAAAAAAAAAAGGCTTGGAGATCTGAAAAAAATTACAAATAGAAAAACTGAATAATTTTTACTTAAAGTAGCAACTTTTACAAATCATTAGATAACAAGCGTTCATTAAGTGAAATCTATTTAAAAGCTTAAAAGTTTGGGTTCTTATAGTTTTTTTGCATTATTTACAGCATTAGCTCTTTATTTAATTATTTATTTTAAAAACAAAAATGGTGTTGCAGGCCACAAACACTGGGTGCTGTGTATTGCCTGGTCACCAGATGGCAGATATTTGGCATCAGGGTGTAAAAATGGTAACATAATTCTTTGGAACCCTGACAGTGGAGAACAGTGTGGACGAACTTTATTAGGGCACAAGCTGTGGATCACCTCACTCAGCTGGGAACCTTATCACAGGTGTGCAAGACAAAAAGATATGCCATTAAAAACTAGTTGTAAAAATGTTAATACTAACTTATGCTCCTGAAGCTATTAACTGTAAAGTAGTAAAATAATGTTGTTATACAGTTGGTTTGATGACCCTTACACTTCACTATTTCATTTTTTGATTGGACATATTTCTGGAACATTTGCTCCCATCAGCAGCAGAAGACCAACTAGTAGAAGCTTGCTTTGTAGGCAGTCAGAGAAATTTATTGAATATATCCAACAATGGCATCTCAAAGTTCATGATGCAATGATGAGGCTCTTATTTTTGATAATGTAATTTTTTTTTTATGTTATTAGTTCCAAAGGTATGCAATTTCAATAATTTTCAATCTTATTATTTATTTATTTTGAAATAAATTTAATTGTTTTCTGGCCAAAAGTGGGCTGCCACTGCCGATTTCTCTATCTGTTTGTAATGGATATTTCTAAAATGTTTATTGATACAAGTTTCTAAATTTCGTTTCGTTTTTCCAATACATATCTGAATTTGCAATTGATTTGTTAGATACCTGACTTCCTGTTAGAAGGTATCGGAACTTCACAGGAAGATTGTAATAAATTTTTAATGCTGTGGGCAATTTGAGGAACCAATTTTTTTTTTTTTTTTTTTTTTTTTTTTTTTTTTTTTAAATATTTTCAGATTTATTTAACATGGGAATATGTGAATTTTTTGAATTGCATAGCTTCTTTTATTTGTAATGGCAAACTTCTGTCTTTGACATGCTTATTTCTTTTAAACTTTTTATGAATTATATATTTTCTTTTATTTGTAATGGTAAACTTGTGTCTCTTGACATCTTTATTTCTTTCAAATTTTTAATAATTTATTTGCTAACTTTTTATGGAAACCATTATGTAATGGTGTGTGGATGATGTAATGGTATTCTTCTTTGTATTCTTTTCTACTAAATGAAACATTTACTAATCCATATGGAAGGCTATTTAAGATGGCATGCTAGTGTATTTTGCAATTGAAGTTATTATTTTTAATATAATTGTCACTGTTAATAGGTTTCCTATATATTCCAAAGGCCAAACTGTTATTGTCTTTTATAATCTTCAAATCTAAAAAGGGAATCCACGCATTATTTTCAATTTCTAATGTGTATTGATCTTTCCTGTAAATTTAATAATTTTAAGGCATTGTTAACTAGATATTTAGCTATAATGGCAAAACCAAGTACGTGAAGTGTAAATGTCACCAAACCAAATCAAATCTTGAAGTAGTCGTTGGTGGGAGGATGGGGCAGTTAATTTTGATAATTGCCTTGTGTTGGAGGGTCAAGATTTGAAGTGGTTCAAGGCGGCGGGAAGAATGGTGTTCGGAGTTTGATTGTTTGTGACCCAGCTCACCACTCAATAACTCTTCACGTCGATCTCGGGGATGTAGCTGGTTTTCAGGACCTGGTAGTGCCAGGTTGAGTGAGGGAAATTAAGATATTATATCGACCAGAGAAACATATTATCTGCATGTTGACGTCGTTTATTTAACAAAGATTGCATCCCATGGCGTTTCTGTTCGGACCGCAGTAACGAGACGTCGGGCAGACACGTGGAGCTGTAATATTTGACTAGCAATGTGATTGCTGACCGCTCGGAAGACTTGTCGAGCTGAAGTGACGCTCGAACATTGGCGTTCCTATCACGTCTGAATGCTGACGAGGCATGCCCAGAGTTCCCAGAGTAACGTAGTTGACGAACCAAAAAGACCAAAAGACCCGGAAAAGGGCGATTTCACGTCCTTAAATACCCAATATAGCACACTTTACCACGTGATGCAGGGACACTCTATTTTCCCGCCACTATGAATTTAGACACCCTCATAGGTTATCTGTGACTTCATGCCACTCTCATATTATTGGCCCGTTTGATTATTTGAGCTAAACCACTCGTTGATTCGTCCAGTGTTTGATTTCAAGTTTTACTGAATGTTACAGATCAACGGCCTTAGCAGTATCATAGCGTTGTTCTTTTCCAGCATACCTGGCCGGGGTGACCACCCGTCCTCCTAATGAACAATAGAGGGAATTTGCTCCTTTGTCTGCCAAAACGGTCTCTCTGCTGTCCGAGCAAAATTCCTGCTTTTCTAGACATTCCTACCAACAGAACCCTTCACTTAAAGCTAGCTGAAATAAAAGATATATTCTAATCAATTTTTCGCGATTGATGGGGTACCAAATACTGTATCAATCTATATCAACATTAGTTGTGAAAAGTTATGAAATACATTATGTACACCCTTTGACAAAATAAGTCATCCCAAACTCTACTTATCGATCGGATAACTTCAGAATGTTCGTAAATGCTGTATTCATACTATATGCATGCAGCAAGTGCACACTACAGTGGACACTTTGCCTGTAAATGTAATGGTCACAATCATAAGCATCTGGAAAGAGAACATTAAGGTAGAGTAGCGATGGCCAAGTGATTTAGGATTGTTCTTCTGTGATAGCTCCTGGGTTCAAATCCCAAACATTTTTTTATTTATTTTTTATTATTGGTTTTAATAGTTTATATGTAGAATATCATGTTACCTAACATATTATATTTTAATGTATCATTTGAGTTTTACATGCAAAAACATAATCATAAACTAACATTCTATACAAGTAACTAAACAAATACATGAACAGAAACATTTATCTTGAGTGAAGACACACAGAAATTAATTAATATCAGGTGTATGAAACTTCAGCAGGTATATCTGGCCTCAACCTTCCGGGACTAGATAATGTCAGATTTTTACAATAGTATGGATGAAAGGCTACTACATCCCAGGTGCCCATAAACTGTCTTTTGTCCTTAGTGCATGTGCAGGGGGAATGCATGTGCACATATTGCATTTAGATAGAACAAGAAGGAAATATTATAATATTCTATTTATGAGGAAGTCACTCAAATTTCACTAATTTTATTCCACTTACTTACTTGGACATGTTTCAAATGCAAATTTCCTTCATCGTCAGCATGGTGCCTTTGAAACATGTCCAAGTAAGTGGAATAAAATTAGTGAAATTTGTTATATGATGCTATATTTCACTGTGAAAATCCCAAACTATTAAAATTTATATTATTATATTCGTTTTAATGCATATGATACTAATGTTAAATCTTGCTGTAAGGGAAACAATGTTACAAAACTAATTTATCATAATATGTTACGAAGTTATTAAAAAGTGCTTTTGCCAGGAGGCCAACCTGAGCTCTTAAGCATGGCATCACTGCACACTCTGCCAGAGAGCAGTGGAACACACACAATAGTCAGTGTCTTTAGTGCATGCCATATAATACAAATGCTTTGCTGGATATCTTGTGAACTGTCTCAAGTAGAACTTAGAAGAATTTTGAGTTCAATAGATGTTTAATTTTTTTTTTTTTTTGTCAACGGGTGTATTTACTATGAAGCAGATATTATTGAAGTTATTTAAAAGAGAGTTTCTAGATACAATTTTATGATTTGTACAAGGTGATCTACATTAAAAATAAATAAATAAATAAGGGTCTCATTAGCTCAACTAATACTTGAGGTTTGATTATCTAATTTCTCTTGAGCTTTGATATTTGGTTTAGAATGTATTTAAACCGGCTTTGCAATTGAAGAGGTTCAGATTTGGTAGCTTAATCATCAGTATTTTCAAGTATTGGTGATATAAAAATCTCTCAAATTTTGGATTAATCAAATAACAGTATGGCACTGAACAATGGTTAACTGATTTACCCTATCATGTAGTATGGTTTAAAGGATGCTTCATGACTCTGTGGTCTAATGGATAAATCAGTGGAGTGTTAGAGATGCTAATTGGAACTAGTACAGTGAAGCCAATCATAGTATGATTGAGTCGAACTAAACACTCTTATTGCTTCGCTTACAGAATACACATTCCCACAGCATAACGAAGTATCCAGCAGTTAACTTTCTATCTGACGATGCAAATGAAAGCTCATGAAACCGGTTCTACATTTATAGACAAGTAAGTGGAGCAATAAGAGTGTTTAGTTCAACTCATCATACTATGATTTCAATTATTCAATGGAATGTTGTTTCGAAAATCATAGGTTTGGGTCCTCTAGAGTAGATTATTTTTTGTCTTTAATTTTATGATGAATTATGCTAATACATAAAATGTAAAAAAAAAAAATAATAATAATAATTAATCAGCAATACTTAAACTTAATAACAATTATATGCTTTTACTTGACACCAATATCATACTGTGCCAAAGAGGCACACTTCACAACCTGTCCATTATAGTGTAATATTTCAAATGGAAGGTTCATTAGTTGATTGCATACCAGCACTTCAGAAATTTATTGTCATAGCCTTGAAATTTGAACAGGCAGACCATATATTTCCTATATCAAATTGCTTCTCTGAGACCCCTCTAGAGTCCTGGACATTTTATGGTGTAGTTCATTAATACCTTGTATAGAGGCTGTAATCTTGAATATTATTGTCCATTCATTGCTGAGAAACATGTCTCCTTATTTTTATATATCAGATGGGAGGGGTATTGTATTTATTTCATCCACAAGAACCTGACTCATGTTATAGGACACATCAATTTACAAAAGTACAAAGTTACAAAATACAGAGAATGCAGAAAGTGGCAGAACCAGTGTACAATTTATATACATTAATAATATATTAATTTAAATGATTAATTAAGATGAACAAATTACAATATTTAATAATGAAGAATTAACAGAATTTATTAACAGTGAAGCAATATATCATTTGATCATAGCAGACAATATTCTTAGTTGTACAAATTCATTACCCTTAGAAGCTGTAGACCATTAAATTCAGATAAAAACCTTTTATATTTTTTCTGGGATTCAGTATTCATTATTCTTTATATGTTGTGATAGTTAATTGAACAGATGCAGGCCAGCATATGTAAAAATATTTTCATAAAGTGTGTGAATTTACTGATAAATTGTACTTAACTATGTATCATATAAATTAACATCTGAATTAGTTTTAAAGTTACTTATGTATGCTAATATATAGATAGATTCTTGTTAAGATAAGGTATCCAAATGTTTAAAATAAGGTTTGCAGCTAGTTTTGTTAGAGAGATCTGCCATAATTCTTATTATTTTATTTGAATTCTGAAAACTTTATAATATTTTAAATTACTCTAAAAGATATGCTAAGTAAACTGCTCTAAGAATTTGAAAACTTGAAATGCTAATTGGAACTTGTACAGTGAAACTAATCATATAATTAAAGTCATTGTATCATCCAGTCAAACTATACATTCATATTGGCTCCACTTGTTTAAATTTAGTACATGTTTCGCAGGCCTTTGTCCGCATCCTCAGCTAACCGTGAACTCAGTCGTAGAAGGTCCTTGAAACGTACTAAATTTAAACAAGTAAGTGGAACCAATAAGAGTGTATAGTTTGACTCACTCATACAATCACTTTAATTTTATACTATAAAAATATGTGCATGGAGCATATTTGACTAATCTTATTAAGCTGCACATTTTACTGAATCTTTTAGTCAAGCTGTATATATGCATTTGTCACCTCATATTTTTATTGAATAATAAACCCAAGAAGCCATTGGTTTTAACATACTGTATCTCATATTGCTCCAAATTTATGTTAGGATATATTACATTTTTATTAAGTTTACTATGAAAACTTAATGCGCCATTTGCTTCTTACTTAAGAGTAACATATTTGTATTAAACCAATTTGGAGTATATTTTAAAATACTATCTATATTGGGCCACATCTGAAAAGGAAGTGGTGGTTCAGTGGTCAGAGCAGTAAGCAGAGATCTTAGAAGCTTATCTGAGAATTGTAAGGTTTGCTTTCTTTTTTGTGAATTCAAGTGATATGTCTCTTAAATTTTTCTTTCTTGCAGGAGTACAGAATGTCGCAGATTGGCTAGTGCATCTAAAGATGGTGATATAAGGATATGGGATATTGTTTTAGGTCAAACATTGTTAATACTATCAGGGCACACAAAAAGTGTTACCTGTGTGAAATGGGGAGGAGCAGGTCTTTTATACACTGGTTCCCAGGATCGCACTATTAAAGTGTGGAGAGCTCAAGATGTAAGTATAAAGTATATGATCTTACAAGGAAGCTTGCAAACTTCTTGATGAGGATAGCAAAGAAGCTTTCAGTATAAGATGATAATGGGACAAAAACAACAGCAATCACCTACAATACCTTGGGCATTATCACTTAGCTTTTAGCACAAGTGAAATGTATGCAGCCAAATGTCAATAAAGTCGATTACAATTATGATATTCGTCTGCATGCATTTTGGAAAAATACTAATGTTCACTAACAATATAAAATAGAAATATTTTGAAATGATTTATGGGTTGCTTTTTTGTTGATTTGATTTATTTACAGACACTCTTTAACATCTCAGGTCATCAGCATCCCATTCTGTTCAGGGCGTGAAACGGCCGACAAATTTTGCTCAGAGGCCTCTTCTTTCAGGCTTGAGGTTCTTTTTCATGCCATAAATGTACGACATGGGACCCACAGCTTTACTTCCCTTCCGAAGGAAGCCATACTTAGGATTTTTAAGCCCGAAAAAATTCATCAATCCTGGCCAGGTTTAAACCCGCGATCTTGAGCTTAGAAGGCAAGTATGGTTACCAGTACACACCAGGACCAACTTTATATGTTGCAAGAACCCAGAATTCAGTCAGTTTGATACCACTAGATTAGGGTGAAATATTTATTTTTAGGGGCTCATTGTGTATGAGGAACAGTTTAGAAGTCTCATTCCCATCATAATTTTTTTTAATAGTGTTTAGTGTTTAGTGTTTTAGCTACTGAGGCATCACAAGCAATTGACACTGGCAGTACATGAGATGAAATGATAAATTGGGAAAGGATTTTTTTTAAAAGGAAGGAAGTGTTCCAGGCCTAAGTTACAGGGTACCTCCCCAGTATTTGCCATTTATGAGAACTGAGGAAAAACCTGGAATAAACCTCAGTCAGGGATGACAGTCCTGGTGGGTATCAAACTCCAAACTTTCCACTCATGAGGGAAAGGTCTGGCCTTAACAACCTCAGCCACCCTCGGCTATACCCTTCTTGAGGTTTGTAAGATTTGCACTGCAGATTCTTGTATTAGAAGCAGATAATGATATCACTTGCATTACATTCAAAAATGAAGCAAACGTCAACATAAGTTTATATTTTGGTACACAAAGTTGCTTATAAATAAAGAAAATACGAGTCTTACATTTAAAATTAATTTCATGTCAGAACTAATATAGTGAGCAATTAATTTATTCTTCTTAATTAGATATGGGTCGATTAAATACTCTTCTCTCCATTTTAGATAGTGAGTTGATTTAATACTCTTATGCACCACTTACCATTGAATTATACAGAACATGTTTCACAGGTCTTTGCCCGCATCATCAGCTGTGTGTCAACTGCCGGATTCATTGTTGGTTGAATGGACCTGGTGTGGCTCTTGTGGACATTTTATGAACTTTTGGATTAATTTGTCTTCTGTTAGGATCTGGAAGTTTATAATCTTATCTTCATATTTTTTTATAAAAATTTTTTCCCATTCCCAGTTCCAAGGTTCTGTCTATGAATTTCAATAATTTGACTTCCATTTCTATATCATGTTTATCTCTCAAAGTGATATGCAACAGCTGATTTATCTATCTAGTTGTACCTAATGTTTCTTTAGTGTTCCTTTAGCCTAATTCCAATGTTTATTTTTGGTTTGCCAATATATACTTTTGTTACATTCCAACAGTTAATTTGATATATGCCTGACTTCTTGTCATCAGGTATTCTATCATTATCACTGGAGTTGAACAGATTATTTAGGCTGAATTTGTTCACTGTGGACAAAGTAATCCCAAACTCTCTTGAGTATTTTCTGGAATTTTTTGGTGGCCCAAGGATGATAAATAAATATCTTGTGAATGGGAGTTTCTTTTTTTGCTGACAATGTTGTAACCTGTTTTAACCTTTTCTCTTGTTTGAATTTCTTGATTTTCTTGTCCACATTTTCTTGGCCATACCTATTGGCTTTTGCCATTTTTGAGAGTATTCTTCATTATATTCAAACTCATTCATGGTTATATTAATGAGTATGTGCTAAGCTGTTGAGAACTACATGTTTGTATGCTGTGGAATTGAAGCCACTGGCCTTCATGCAATTTTCAATCTGTGTATCCTTTCTATATTTCCAAATTTCAAATTATTGCCTGTTCTTGTAATCTTTAAGTCAAGGAAAGGGATCATGTTGTCTTGTTCTGTGTTTCAGAAGTGAATTCAATTTCCCTACCTTGTAGGTTTAGCAATTTTAGCAATTTCAAAGCATCATCCAAGTGTTTCTTATTAACAATTGCAAAGATATCCACATATCTGTGCCATACTTTAAAAATGTATGGAAATGATTTAGTGATGTGAAATTCTAAACTACTCATAAATCAGCCAGAAAAGGTTATAATGAATTCCCCATAACTAAACCTGCTTCTGGTTTGTGAAATTCACCATTTAACTTGAAGAAATTCTGACTGATGCAGACTTCAGCTAGTTGGTGTATTCCTCAATCTCCTTGTTTCAGAGACTGCAACCATTTCTGAAAGGATGTTGGGAGTTTGCATTTTGGTATGACGGGAAAGAGTGAATTTACATCAAAGGACCCTAGAAACGTTTGTTTATAGATTGTTTGCATTTCTTAAAAGGATCTGCTTTTATTTTCATGTATTCTTTCGCACTGAGAAGTTTTTCCATCTTTGACTTGTAATCTACTTTGTCCATGATCACAATTTTATTTCCTTCAACTGCTTTTTTGTATACTACCGGTTTTTTATCAAGTGATTCCAGGATTTGCTTTTGCCCTCTAAACCTAACCTTATTTTTTTGCGATGTGATTCATAATTACCTTCCCTTCATTAGAAAAAAAGATTTATGATTCTATAAATTGTCTTTAAATAAAGCTGCTACCCATTTTTTATAATAACAATCTTGTAATTTTCAGTGCTCTTAATCTTGAATTTTACTTCACCTTCCTTATCAGTTTCATACATTTTTTCTATTCATTAAGTATGAATTAATGAACGTGTATTTATTTATAACCATTGAAATACAAAATAAATTTTCCAATAAATATAAACTTTACAGCCATCATGTAACTTAATAGGTATATTTTAGCATTCTAACCAACCCCAGTTCTCGGTTCATCAGTATATTTCTACTGGCATATCCAGAGATCTTTCACTTAGCCATAAAATAAAATGAAAAATAATATACAAAACTATCACTTATTATAATGTAACATTACATCAGTTACTTACCTACATGCCTACTATATATTTAAAAAAATCTAATGCCTCTATGCACTAACTCTCCCATACTAAATCCTCTGGTTATGTGTATGTAATAAAGCTACCATAATACGTTAATTAAATAAATTGTACTTTCGAAGTTGTAGACAATGGAGTGGTAATATATCATATATAAATGTATTCAACATATTCACACTAACTCCACTTACATAAAACTAGATGTTTCAGAAGCAATGGTTCATATCATCAGCTATTGACCAATCACTATTGCTCAAAATGGTGGCTGGATACCAGGATGCTCCTGTGGTGGTGTCTGATGGTTCTAGTAGGAACTTGCTGAGTTCATCCATAGGATAAAATTAAAATTCATTAAGTTTATCTTATTTTTAAGATTAAAATTTTTTCCCAAGTAAATAGCTCCATTGTGTTGTGAAGTTGTTTCAGCAGCTTAGCCTCTGGTTTAATTTCATGATTTTAGGTCCAAAAGTGAGCTGCTATCCCTGATTTTTCAAGCTGCTTAAACTGAATATTCCTAAAGTGTTCTTTTCTCTGAATTTCCAAATTTCTCTTTGGTAAATTCTTCATATTATGTTTTTCTTTTATTATAGTTTATTAAGTTACACAGCAAAAGACACCATACCAACAAAAAATAAATTAAGAATTTATGAGATAAAATGTGTAGATTGTAATCATAGATACATTGGAAAAATAAAGAGAAATTTGGAAATTCGGAGGAAAGAATACTAGGAATATTCAGTTTAAGCAGATTGATAAGTCAGCAGTAGCACTCATTTTTGAACCAAAAATCATAAAATTGAAGCAGAGGCTAAGTTGCTGAAGCAACTTGACAACCCAATGGAGCTATCCACTTGGGAAAAGTTTTTATCTTATAAAAAAGAAAAACTTAATAAATTTTGATTTTCCTCCTATGGATGAAGTCAGCAGTTCCTACTAGAACCATCAGACACCGTCACATGAGCATCCTGGTTTCCAGCCACCATTTTCCGCAATAATAGTTAGTCAACAGCTGATGAGATAAGCGATTGCTTCCGAAACATGTCCTGATTTAAGTGGAGTTAGCATGAACATGTTGATATCATTTGTATAGAATATTTTACCACTCCGTTGTTTACAACTTCATAAGTAAATTCATTTAATTATACGAGACAAGCAAGTCTATAGAAGCAAAATTGAACACACGTGGTTTAAGGAAAAAATGGCGGATATACATGCAAACAATTTCACCACATATAATATGAACTTAAGTAACACAAAACCGGATATTAAAACCTATCTGAAATTACAAATTAGAAAAAGGTAACATAACAAATTATTATTGAGGAAATCACTCAAATTTCACTAATTTAGTGAAATTTTTAGACTAAATTAGTGAAATTTGAGTGATTTCCTCAATAATAATTTGTTATGTTATACTATATTTCACTGTGAAAATTCCCGCAATTCAAAACTATTTATGAAATGTCAGTTTATCTGGGAAAAATAAGATCCCAAATTACTAAATTAGTGAAATTTGAGTCATTTCCTCAATAATAATTTATGTTATACTATATTTCACTGTGAAAATTCCCGTAATTCAAAACTATTTAGAAAAAGGTACATTGTCACTGACATTAATTTCTTGAAACTGTGCTTAAAAAATCATCCCTAAATTCATAAGGAAAGCTGTTAAAATAGGCAATAGCATACACCAGAAAGCAGTAGAAAAATGGTAATTGAAATAGAAAAAAGTTACAAAAAGCTAAATGAAATCAATTTAGGAATTTAGATTTACATAAAATTTTAATGCATCAAATGAAAAACAAGAATCAGAAACTAAGAAAAAAACTCCACAATTTATGTAAACACCAAATCTAAACATAGCCAACTCCATGTACACAACTAATAGATAATGTAATTAACCTCTTGAATACCACATTTTCAAAAGAAGAAAAAATAAATTTCCTAAACAATGGCCTCAAAACTTGTGTAGAATTCTTGGAAAAAGTAGAACAGTACATAGCCAACATTGACAGAGGCACCCACCACCTAAACGAAAGAGTAAAAATCTTTCATTTAAATGAATGCAGTAAAATTTTGGAGAAATTAAAACACAGAAAGAAATTAAAAAATTGTGGAACTACATTAAAGCAGTTAAAAGAGAAACCAGTTATATACACAAAGGTGAATAAAGGCAATAAAATAGCCATTTTAAACCAAAAGGAATACTTAAACAGAGTAGGTATAGTGTTAAAAGGGAAGACTACAAATCAGTTGAAAAGAATCTGCTCATAATGCACTAAAAATTTAATCAAAACACTGAATGAAGTCAAAGTACAAAAACAGCAAGTCACACAGAGCAATCTGATACTATCCAGACCTTATGCACTTCCCGAAACACATAAAAATGATTTCAGCTTCAAACCAATAATCAACAATATCACATACCAGATAGCTAAAAAGTAGGACATTTTCAACTTTCTTAAAAGATTTCAAAGCTTGAGCATCAAAAATTCATTTCATTTAGTTGAAAAACTAAAACACTAGCAGAATTGCAACAAGAGATACAATGGTGTCATTTGATGTAAAAGCCATATTCCTGAACATTATAACAAGAGAATTTTAGGCAAATGTTAAAGAAATGGTTAACCTCCTTACATTTGCAAACAGAAGAAATAGAAGACTTACTGAAACTTACTAATATTTGCATTTAATAAAATTTCTTCAGTTTCAACCAAAAATATTACCAACAAATTTCTGGCCTAGCTATGGGAAACCCCTTTTCTCCGTTTCTAGCAGATTTATTCATGAGCTGCTTTGAAATATATATCATCAAACCTTCCCTTTTATTTTCAAGTCATGGTATAGATATGTGAAAGGCATATTTGCAATAATACTGAAAAAGCATTCAATAGGTGCTCTGAAACTTATTAATGTACAACATAAATTTATACATACTTAAATGTAAATAGGAACCGACCCACATAAATTTATACAGTTTACCATAGAAGTAGAAAGGAAATGATTGGATCCTATTCCTATATTTAATAATCATAAGAAATAGAGATAGTCTGAACTTTGAAATTCATGGAAGAGAAACACACACAGAAAATTATGTAAAAAATTATAGTTATAGCTCTATTCCATATAGTGTTGGCTTGGCACATAAATTAATTAAACCAGCAATAACCAATGGTTTCAACAAAGACAGTAATAAAAATTATCAATAAATTTAAAACACAAAAATCAATAAGAAAGTATTTTCACAATGAAGAACACCAAAGAAAGATACAAATTCAAAAGTTTCACATACCATCCACCTTACCACAGCAAATTTAAGAAGATTTCAAAGAATATGGAATAATGTTAGCCCCAAAGAACAAATATAATATCAAGAATTTATTAGGCTGCACAGTAAAAGACACCATACCAACAGAAAAGAAATTAGGAATCAAATGTGCAGATTGTGATCAGAAATACATTGGAAAAATGAAGAGAAATTTGTAAATTTGGAGAAAAGAACACTTTAGGAATATTCGGTTTAAGCAGGTTGATAAGTCAGCAGTAGCAGCTCACTTTTGGATATAAAATGATGAAATTAAACCAGAGGCTAAGCTGCTGAAACTAATTTCATAGCCCAATGGAGCCATCCACTTGGGAAATAATTTTCATCTTAAAAATATAAGAATCTAATGAATATTAATTTTCCTGCTATGGATGAACTCAGCAAGTTCCTACTAAGAAAAATCAGACACCAACCACAGCAGCATCCTGGTATCCAGCTACCATTTCGAGCAACAGCTGATGAGGGAGTGATTACTTCCCAAACATGTCCAAGTTTTATGCAAGTGGAGTTAGTGTGAAAATGTTGAATACATTTGTGTAGGATACCATAATACCTCTTCACTTTCCATGTACTCATTTTTTCCCCTTTCTTGATTATCTACTTATCTTAACTTTCTTAAAGAAATCCCCATTATTTTAATGTTTTTAACCCTTGGGTGCACTAACATTTTACTTCCAGCTATATCTTTGGTTAATTCATTCCACTTTTTGTTCCATATCTCATCTCTCCATCTTTTAATCATTTGGCACTCTAACAAACTATGGAAAATATCACTCCTTTTTTCGTACAACACATATCTTCCTATTAGTTTGAAAATAGTACTTTGTGCACATCCATCCAAGAAATGTGTTTCAAATTTATCACATATATCTATAAATTTCTCTCTTTGCCATACTTTCAACTCTTTTATAAAAAATTAAAGAACTTTTATTCTCAAAACTAGCCAATATCTGTTTCTCTATATTTTCTACTTTCATTCAAAATTCCTAAATCTTCCCCTATTATTATTTTCCTCCATTCGCTAACCAATTTTCGTCCATTAATTTCTAACACATTTTCTACCCCCCAAATCCAACTCTGCCTTCATGTTACATATTTTTTAAATTTTATACATTCTTTTATAATATTGCTATCTAAATTTATAAATTTATACCAATACTTCAAAATTCTTTCCACTATCGTGCCTTTCCTCCCTACTCTTCCTAGCTCTGCCAGTGCTACTCCCCCAGTGAACTTTAAGGTAAACCTAAAACTGCTCTACAAAACATTTTATGTACTATGTCATTGTTTAACTACACCTTTGACATTTCCAAAATTTCTATTCTATATTACATCTTTGACTGCACTACTGCTTCATAAAGTCTTTCCAACCATTTCATTGTCAGTGAGGGAGTTTTATATAAAGGTATTCTAACTGCTTTCATGGGTAGTTATGACGCTGATGACCTGCGATGTTAAAGAGCATCCGTAAATAAACCATACCAAAAGAAAAATCAGGTATTTTCCCTTTCATTTGCATATATTTAGACAGCCTCCCATCTGCTGTTGCTTGAGAACCTTACCCCCAAATAATCCAATTCATTCACTATCACTATTAAATCCTAATTTATACACCATCTTTCATTTTCTTTAATTTATTTCCTTTCTTATGTACTATTATCTTTGATATTTTACTGTTAAACCTAAAACCCTACTCCGAGCAAAATCTGACAATTTAATAATAGCGAGCTGTAACCTTATGTCCCTGTTACAATATCATCTGCAAACAGCAGTCCTTGCATCTCTTTTTTTCTCAATTACTGGACAATGTTTATTACATTTCAATATCTCCTCTCATATATGATTTATAAATAAATATTCATTAAGTAAGGTGTCACCTTTCTGCAGTGTACAATTCTTTTTATCTTAACAATTATACCTCCATATGATATCCAACTATACTTCTAGGAATATGCAACATATTATTAATATTTCTATTAGCACTTTGCTTTTCAAGTTGAAATATTATAAGCTGTTGTTCAAAGGTAACATTGCATTTTGATTTATTTATGGACGCTCTTTAACATCTCAGGTCATCAGCATTGGTAACATTGCAGCCTGTGCATACCATTGCATAAAATTTACCAAAAAATGGTATACCGTGTAACTCTTTAGGACAAATGAAGTTCAGCAGTTGTTTTTTTTATTTGTTTTATTTATATACACTCTGTAACATCTCAAGTAATCAGCATTCCATTGAATTCAGGGTATGAAATGACTGGTAAATTTTGCTCAGAGGCTTCTTCTTTCAGGCTTGAAGTTTTTTTTGTGCTGTAAATCTACTGCTGTAAATACACGAGATCAACGGCTTTACTTCCCTTCAGAAGGAAGCCATACTTAGGATTTTTACACCCAAAAAATCCATTGACCATGGTCAGGATTGAACCCATGATCTTGGGTTAACGAGGCAAATATGATTACCACTAGACCACCAGGATTGACTTTCAGCAGTGAATGTGTACTTCACAGTGACCAAATACTAAACTTGCATCTTTATTTAATAATTTAAAGCAAATCACAGCAAAATGTTATTTGATTTTAAGGGATTTAAAGTACTCTTATAATAGGCATTGGTCATTAAATTTCCTGCAAATAGAGGTCATGTATTAGTATTATTTTTAAATTACAAGAAATTTTGAATATTCATAAAAATTAATGACTGACCAAAATTATCATGTAAGAAACTCTTAAATTTACTTGTATGCTTAAAAATAAAAAACATGTTGCATTCTAAAAATGTTGTTGCTGTGATGCATGTCCTGGTATTCAACTTTTAAATATCTCATTAAAAAGTGCTTATTTTCTGAAAATATTAGAAACAAATTTTAATTTTGAATTATGTATTTGGTTTTAATAGTTCAATGCTACAATTGCCACAATAAAAATGTAGATTAATAACAGACCTAATATTATAATTCCCATTCTGAAGATGCATCTGATATGGCAATTAAGTTGTCATTTGATACCTTCAAGTTAGATAAACTTAGAAGTATGAAGCAACTTTTAAACCAATATGGTTAGGGAGTGCTACCCCTTAGCAAAACCAAATCAATTGGAATTTCTCTTAGCAATGTATTTAAATGGAAACTAACAGAAAGAAATGTGCTGAATCAAAATGCATTGAATCAAATTAAAGGTAACTCCTGGGCAAGAATATTTCTTCTACTGCCAGAGTGGAACTTTTATTTCATATACAGTTGTAAGTAAACATGAGTTTTACAGGTAAACAAACATTTGAAACTGCAATGTAATAACAACACGAAGATTTCCTTATTAGAGTTAGACTGCAATGTTGCATATTGAAATATAAAGATGAAAATATGAATGAGGAAAAATTAGTAGCTGCTTCAGAATTATTCACATTTATAAATGTATGTGCCACAATAATTGAGTCTATGATAATCCTCTGGGTGAAACAAGTAAATTCACCATATGCATCTGCCGTGTCCCCAATGCTGGTGAAGACACCAACGGAGGATGAGCTAGCAAAGGCACAGCTGTGGCTAAGAGATGATGAGATGGCCGAGTGGTAAGCCGAAGGCTGTGAGGATAGTTTGGTCACCTAAGTATTAAAGTACAGTGTGCAGTTCTTTCAAGTAAGAGTGATAATGATGAATACAGAATAGCTATTGAGGCAATTGAGATATTCTCTAAGAATTGGTAAGTCCAAAGGAGAGGAATCAGGATGAGATACAAAGTATCAAAGTAATAAGGATGCTACATATCAAGAGACATGGGTGATATTGCCTGGTTGCCTCATGCTGTTTGTGTGCCCTGAGATAGTGAATCTGGAGGTTTAAATAGTCTGTCTAGTGATAAGAAGGGTGGAAGCAGACTTGTGGTAATTAAAAGCATCTGGCTGTCATTGCCAGATCTGGTAAATAGCAAGGCATCATCGGAGGAGTGGTCTGATTATTCTCATAAGGAAACATGTAAATAAACATGTCAGTTCTTTCACTATTTCCCTTCTTTGTAGAGTTCATAAAGAGGTTATTAATGTTATCACCTCCTTAAAAACATTTGTGGCATAATAAGTAGGAGCAGATGTATGGAAATTACGAAATTGGATTATGCAGTTATTTAAAATTGAAGATGATTATCTCAATATTGTGGTTTAAGATATCTTCTATTTGAGGGAAGGGATACCATTGGTATCAGTGGCATATTGCTGTGGCACATCTCTTGTTAAAAAGTGTTATGAACCCAATATTTTTGTTTTAACTTTGGAAGCTCATTTGAAAATAGTGCATAAATTTTACTTCATCCCTGGACAGTAAGTTAAAAGATGTACGAAATACACTATTCACTTCAGTTTAAAAATGTTGTGAACAAAATATTTTCATTTCTTTTGATCGTTTCTTCTTTCAGCGCCTCTTCACATAAATTAACTAATTCTATTATGTGGTCCATTTTTTGATGCCAAGAGTATCTTCAGTTCTGTATTTCATGCGGTTTGGATCAATCTGATTCCATTAGGTGGAAGTGGCAGAAGAAGGTTTTTTGTTTTACTTCAATTTGATTTGGTTCTTGAAAGCAGGGCTTTTGGATTCCATGTTGTGCTGCAGGTCCCCTAATTCCTCTAATCATATTATTGTTGATTAAATACAAAAAGTATTTTCTCATTCACTGATTCATAAATATGTGTTGTGTCATAATTCTGCATTTTTTTTCTGTTTTTCTATTCTTTGCCATTAAATATTAAAATTACTAGGTATACAAACTTAAACAATACAAATGAAGTAGCAGGCATCATGTTGCCTATTTGAGGAAATGTAGGTAAAAATGTTAATTTTATTACATTTCATTAAAGCTCAGCTGATTAAAAATAGCTCCCTTCTTGGTAAACGTATGTACATTCTTATCAAATATTAATGAATGGTCTCTAATTATTTTGTGAATATGGATATCAGATTTTACTTTTAGAGTAAGGACTTCTGAATACTACATTATTTCTTAATATAAATTTATGACTTAACTGGAAGAGATTAATTATGTTACAGGGAGTCCTATGCCGAACACTTGAAGGACATGCACATTGGGTCAACACTTTGGCACTCAACACAGATTATGTCCTCAGAACAGGACCTTTTGAGCCTGTGCTTGGATTGGGGGTTCAGAACAAAGACAGTAAGTTAACCTGTCTTCCTTGAATGCATATATTATTAATGTAATCAAAGCCTTTAATACTCCTTTAATGTATTTTTTCTCATCTTGATTATCATTTTCTGTTGTAAGGGGTAGAACTTCAGCATATTGCCTTGAAACGCTACCAGAAAATATGTACATCAGGAGAAGAGAAGCTTGTTTCTGGCTCAGATGATTTCACTTTATTTCTCTGGCATCCAGAGAAAGAAAAGAAACCATTAGGTAATACATAATTGTTGATTTTTTTTTTTTCTTTCGTTATACTTAATGGAAATTAAAGGCTGCCTAACACATTTTTTTCTGAATTGCACTAAAATGGTGATCATCCCATTTTGGTTAAAAGCATAATTTATAAAGTGGTCATTATTTTCAGCTCGAATGACTGGCCACCAGCAGCTCATCAATGATGTAAAATTTTCACCTGATACAAGATTTATTGCATCTGCTTCATTTGACAAATCTATTAAATTGTGGGATGGACGTACTGGAAAGTAAGTATGTTTTTTTAACAATAGAAATTGCCTTTAGTTTGGGCATGTATATATAATCTGTACTGAATAATTTACTTTTTCAGTTTAGTTTTCTACAAATATATTATAACAATATTAGTTCCGTTCTGTGGTAGTTGGCGCCAGCAGAGGAGTGTTCCAAAATGGAGTCTGATATGGATGTGCATTTAAAACAGAGATGTGTGATTGAATTCCTCAATGCTGAAGAAATTGCACCAATTGAAATCCATCAATGCTTGCTAAAGGTACAACCGACATTCAGGTTTGTACACAATTCTTTGATCATTATCCGCCGATCAGCACAGATGAGTTGATCAAGATGCCCGTTTTTACTACAGAAGCACTACAGGCGGTGGACACTGATGATACATGGAATGAAATTATATATTGGGAAAGGATATTTTTTAAGGAAGGAAAAGTTCCAGCCCCAAGTTTAGGGTACTTCCCCAGCATTTGCCAGTTATGAGGACAGGAAAACCTGGAGAAAACCCCAGTCAGAGAGGATGGTCCTGGTGGGATTCGAACCCCAGACCTCCCGCTCAAGAGTCTGCACTGTAACGACCTCGGCCACCTGTGGCGGGATGACAGCTGTTCAGGGTCCACCGGTCATGGCTTGTCATGCACACCCTTTTCACCACCGTTAAAATGTTGTACCCATCCCTTCACAATGCTCACATCAATTATATTGTCTCTATACACCTTTAGCAAGATAAATTTCAATCGGCGCAATTGCTTCAGCAGCAAGGAATTCAGTCACATATCTCTGTTTTATATGCGCATCTATATCAGACTATTTTGGAACATTCCTCTGCTGGTGCCAGAACAACAGAACCTGCTGCAAATGAAAGAGGAAGGTTCAAGCATTAGCACTACACCAACCATATGGCTCGAACATCCAAAATCAACACAAAAAAAATAGGCAGTAGTTTCGGAATGACCCTCATATTTTGATTGAAAACTAAAGACCTGGCTGGTGTGCAATGCCAACTTTTGTAATATTAAAGGAATTTGTTCTGCACGTAATGACAAATTAGGGAGCATATCATCGCTGCACCTCCAAAACCCTCTATGTGCATCTTAACAAATTTTTTCAGGAGACACAAAAAATGCCATAATTTTTAAATTCCTTCATTTATAAAGTTACTTTTACTATCATTCCTTTGCATTTCCTGAAATACTTTATTGTTGAGGCGTTCTGCAAAATTTTGCCATTTAAATACGAAAATGACAACAATTTTAGATTTTACTGTACATAGCAGGTTTTAGCTGTGCCGATTCAGACCTTAGCATATTTTGCTGTGCATAATATTAGTACTGAAATGCATCTTATGAGTTCAATAAAAATTTGCTCAACATATATAGACTATAATCAGTTATATGAAAGACACTATCTATAACATCATACACAGCATGTATAAAAAATAAAACGTTACCTTGCTTCCCACATGTCAGCTGACTACAGATGAACATTACTGCTGGCCTTTTTCTGCCACATGTCGATTATTGCAACTATGAATCATAGTGATACAATATCCAGTGATATTATTATTTGGTTTTATCATTAATATTGTCATTGTATGGTTTTATCATTAATATTGTCATTGTATAGATCACCAACCTGAATTAGAATGCAAAAGTACAGCTGATTTAAATAATATTTTGTTAATAACTCAAAATATAATCATTACAACAAATGAGACCTGTAAGTGAAATGCAAGTCGCAGTGAGTATTTTCTTTCAAATTGTTGCTACTCAATAGTATGTTTACGGTAAAAATAATGTTTACAATGTTATCTATTAGCTTTAATACAAACATATCATCATATAATACCTCTTAAACAATGTTATTTATCTTAAACTTAAATTTTTTTTTTTTTTTACACTAGACTCCACTTACTTACATAAAAGTAAGACGCATTTCGGGAGAATCTCTCCCATCTTCAGTTGCTCACTGACCACTGATTCTTTTCTGTAAATTCCAAAATTCAAACAATCTCCATTTCTTATAATTATTAAATCTAGAAATGGTAGCCACCCATTTCTTTCTTCTTCTATGGTAAACGCTGATGACCTGAGATGTTAAAGAGCATCCATAAATAAATTCTATGGTAAATTTTATAGATTCATGTTGCAAATTAAGAAGTTTCAGGGCATCTATCCAGTATTTCTTCAGTATTATTGCAAAAATGTCATCCACATACCTGTACCATGACTTGAAAATTAAAGGGAAGGCTTTTGTGATATGTATTTCAAATGAGCTCATGAATAATTCTGCTAGAAAAGATAACCTTTAAGAGTTATTCATGAGCTCATTTGAAATACATATCACAAAAGCCTTCCCTTTAATGAATGAATAACTCTGCTAGAAAAGGTAATCTTTAAGAGTAACCTTTAAGAGTTATTCACGAGCTCATTTGAAATACATATCACAAAAGCCTTCCCTTTAATTTTCAAGTCATGGTATAGGTATGTGGATGACATTTTTGCAATAATACCGAAGAAACACTCAATAGATGCCCTGAAACTTCTTAATTGCAACATGAATATATACAATTTACCATAGAAGAAGAAAGAAATGGGTGGCTACCATTTCTAGATTTAAAAATGATAAGAAATGGAGATGGTTTGAATTTTGGAATTTACAGAAAACTGCATATAAAATGAGAGTTATAACCCCATTCCACACAAATGTGCAGTGTTTCACAGTTTGCCACACAGATTGATGAATATTCCACTCACAGAAGCAGAGTACAAAATAGAATATAAACAAATAATAAAGACAACTATAATCATTAGTTTCAACAAAGACACAGTGATAAAAATTATCAATAAAGCTAAAAGACAAAAAGGGATAAGGGAAGTTTCAACACTGAAAAACACAAAAGAATACAAATTCAAAAGTTTCACCTACCATCCAATTTACCACAAGTTTAAAAAAATTTTCAAAGAACATGGGATAATGCTAGCCCCAAAGAACAGATACAACATCAAAAATTTATTAGGTTGCACAGTAAAGAAACTCCATACCAACAGAACAGAAATCAGGAATTTACGAAATAAAATGTGCAGATTGTGAACAAAGCTACATAGGCAAAACAAAGAGAAATTTGGAAATTCGGAAGAAAGAACATTTTAGGTAGTCAATTTAAACAGGTGGATAAATCAGCAGTAGCAGCTCACTTTTGGACCAAAAATCATGAAATAAAACCAGAAATTAAACTGCTGAAACATCGTCACAACCCATTGGAGTTATCCACTTATCCTTTTAATGTGAAAAAATTTTCATATTAAAAAATAGAGAAAACCTAATGAATTTCCAGTTTCCTCATATGGATGAACTTGGCAACTTCCTACTTCAAACAACAGGGGCCACCAGAGGAACATTCAGTTGTCTAGCCATCGTTTCAAGTAATGGCGGTGTGAGTAACTGAAGATGGGAGAGATTCTCCCGAAACGCATCTTACTTTTATGTAAGTAAGTGGAGTCTAGTGTAAAAAATGAATACCTAAGTTTAGGAAGTAACTCATATCTTTCAGCTTACTAACAGTATATTAAATTACTTTATATTTATTTGAAATTAAATTAGTCATGCTTCAGATTGTCATAGAAGAGGTGATGGTCTTTATGCATAACGGGTTTCAAACTCTGAAGACTTTCAAATTTACTTCAATCAATTTTTCATTTGTTCAGTATACAGGACGTTGGGTTCCTTTTCATTTATTTTTCTTCATTTTGAAAGTGGCTGCCAGGCTTACCAGTGCCTAATCTTGTACAACTTCTATGTATTCTAATGATATTATTTCTGCCACTGTGAGATCACCTATTTTCCTCCCTGGCCTAATTGATTGAAAATTGAATTCCTACTGTTCATAATTTTTTAAATAACTATGGTCCACATAATGTATATCATAAGGCTGATTATTCTTCTTATTTCTTTCTTCCCCTTCTGTTATTGTTACATAGTCAGCAGGTAAATAAAATGGTGGAGTGAATAACTGTTCTAGGGTGGAGTGCACTGAATCAATATCCTTTCTCCAGTATCAGCTGTTTAATTTCCTTGTTTTGCATTTTGGAAATATCAACCAGAGTACTTGCCAGGCCTCTCTCTCTGGGTTTTTTTTTCCCCCTTACCCTAATATGCACATCCATCAAAAGTAAAGACAATCTTCTTGTAGTTGATGTTTAGCATTATGAAGCAACAATACATGTGTGAACTCATTTTATGTTACCTTTCCTTCACCTTCATGTCATATGCATAAGTAAACATCTTTCTGTACTTGCAGTTTGTGACTATAAAAATGCTATGGGGCAAGTTCAGGCCCGGTGTACGTCCATAGTTGCAACAAGAAACAGAATCAGAAGCTGAGGCTATACCACTTTGTCTCTTCTGTCTTTTTGGTAGCACCTGTCAACTGCATTTTTGTCTTCCTGTCCAATTCGTGTAAAGTATTATCATTCTGTTCTTTAGTGTTTGACTTTGTACATAAACTAAAATAGAATTCCTGGCAAACCCAAATTTTAATTCCCTCTGTGTTGTGAAAGTAGCAATCATATGAATTCTGCTTACAGGAACTTTTTGGATCTAAGTGGGATCTTCTTCGTATAGGCATTTGCAAATCCATGAATCCTGCAAAAAAGACCCAGTATTCATGTGTCAAAAAAGCAATTTGATGCTAATTCATCGCCCTACTATCCATGTTTTTATCTGTAACACGATTATAACTGAATTATATTGATAGCTCGAAAATAAAGTTTAAATATAATATGGCACAGCATCTTTTCAAATGTTAGTGAAAATATGGAACAAATGTATAAAGGGCATGTCGAATATTGCTAGCATATCGAACAAGTGCAACCTAGCTGTATATTCGTTGCTTACCCGATCAAAGTAAATCTCAGGTGCCACACAACAATCTTACTACTGCGGTCACCAGGAAATAACTGGCAAAAATCGGGAAGTTGCATGAAAGATGTCCGTTACACATGACGTGTTTGGAAGTGCAACATTCACTTACAGTATCAAGGACAAATGCACTATGTGCTGACTTCCGGACATAGCTCCTTTAAGAGGAACAACTTTTCTCATATGCACATAGCAGTTTTTTTTATTTACAGACAGGGAATGGGTATAGGTATTTCTCGTCTTGAGGACAAATCCGCAATATAAAGTTGTGCCTAAATCATCAAAAAGGGGGAATAAAATTTTTTGTACATTGCAAGATTTGGAGGCCCAATGACGATATATTCCTGATTTGTTAACACTGTATATGGCCAATATTTCCATGATGCAGTAGCATTTCTGCCGGAATTCAATCAGCTGTTTTTTTTTTTGTTTTTTTTTTCTGAAATTCTATTTAGATTTGCATTAGAAACGTAATTTAACATAAAAAATAGTTCATTATAAACATAATAAATGTGATGTGATATTTAAAGGTTACCAAGAATTAATAAACAGATATGTTTTAAAAAGGCATACTTCATTGCATAAATTTAGTAATTTCAATATTAATAACTTTTTTAATCAAAATAGATACAGTTTTTTGTTTAGGTTTGCATGTTAGGCCTTTTCCAAAAGCAAATCATTCATAATGCATTATCAGAAGATTTTTTGTGTTTATCAGTGCATATACTCTCTATTTTTGGTTTTTATGCATATTTAAGGACATTTTTACAAAATTTAACTTCTTTTGTTGATACTGATTGCCCTAGTGACAGCACTGCTTTCCTCTCTCAAATATTTAGTTGCAGTTTTGTAGTGAAGGAAGGAAAAATCTGAGCAATTTTAAAATTGTCAAAGTGTTTAGAATGCTAGTATCTATATTATGACATCTGTAAAATGTGCAAAAAGTGCATTAATAGCACAGTGGTTTAATAATCGGATGCAGTGTTTCACAGCTTGGCACATAGACTAACCAACATCCTTCTGACAGAAATAGAGTACAAAATGTAATACCAACAGATAATAAAGACAGCTACAACCAATGGTTTCAAAAAAAGACACAGTAATAAAAATTATCAATAAATTTAAAAGACAAAAATCGATAAGAGAAGTTTCTACACTGAAGAACAGTAAGAAAAGATATCAATTCAAAACTTTCATACCATGCAATTTACTACAGCAAATTTATGAAGATTTTCAAAGAACATGGAATGATGTTAGCCCCAAATAACAAATATAGTATCAGGAATTTATTAGGTTGCACAGTAAAAGACACCTTAACAACAGAAGAGAAATCAAGAATTTATGAAATCAAATGTGCAGATTATGTTAAGAGATACATTGGAAAAACAAGAGAAATTTAGAAATTTGAAGAAAAGAACATTTTAGGAATATTCGGTTTAAGCAGGTTGATAAATCAGAGGTAGCAGCACACTTTTGGACCAAAAATCATTAAATTAAACCAGAGATTAATCTGCTGAAACAGCTTCACAACCCAATGGAACTATCGGCTTGAGAAAAAATTTTCACCATAAAAAAATAAAGAAAATTTAATGAACTTTGATTTTCCTCCTATGATGAACTCAGCAAGTTCTTACTACAACCACCAGACGCCACCACAGAAGCATCTGGGTATCCAGCCATCATTTCATGTAACAGTAGTTGGTCAACAACTAAAGATGAGAGTGATTACTCCCAAAACATGTCTTAGTTTTATGTAAGTGGAGTTTAGTTTAAGCAAGTGGAATACATAATTGTAGAATTTATAGTGCATGATTGGATGCATATTTTGAAATTTCATTGTGCATGAAAATCTTGCCATTATAAGCTTTGAGATAGAAATTCAGTGTTGTTTGCATCTTTGGATCATCCTAAGACATGGATTTAAAACTTTCATATCTAAACAAGCTTTATTAATTCATTATATTTTATTATTTTTCCCAAAATTAAGAAGTTACGATATCACTTATATGTTCAAGGAGAATATTTCCTTTATTTCATTAAAAATAATCTGCAAACAGAATATTATCTTTTTCTATAAGTACCTGTTCATATATGCAGATCACTGGTTTTTATAGCCTTTAAATCAACATTAGAAACATGATTTAGATTTATTGCTTAAGGGCTGTTTTCTACAACTGTCTTCAGAACTGAATACTAGTGGCAACTCTGATGTTATTAATGTAATAAAATGACACAATAAAAAACTTTGAAGTTGTCAGAAGTATTTAAGCCCTAATAAGAAGTATTTATTTTCTATCATTGAACTTTTAAGTCCTAGCTGTTAATAAAAATTAGGCTGCTCTATATTTTACAGCATAATTTATTCTGCAACTAGTAAAAATTTCATATTGCATTGTTATGTGTGCACTGTAAACATTTTCAGATTTCAACATATTTTAAACTTGATTGTGAGTCTGCTCTATTTAGAAACTCTCTCCATTCATTATGTTAGTCAGGGTCTTTGGATATGCACAAGTATATTGATAATTAATCATATAAATGCTGTGGTAATTTCTTTGGACAACAGGCTTTCTTAACTTATATCTAATGAACAAATGAATTGGCTATCACCACCAACTTTTTAATGTAGATATTGCTGATTTAACATCCAGGCTTGTAATCTTGCATTTTTTATTAATTAAATATTTAAGTTACTTCATTAAAATTGTACAGAATAATTAAAAAGATTGTTTTTAAGGGGTCTTATGGGAGAAAATGGAGAAGGGTGTGTTTTGTGTAAAGTGCCTGAAGGAGTATTTCATTGTTTATTAGTGTGTGAAAAAGTAAGAGCTGGAGGGAGGGTGTATGGGGAAGCAAAATGGAATAAATTACAGAAAGAAAGTATAGCACATAAAATGTTAACTGATATAGAGACAAAGAAAAATAAAATGATAGAGGAATATTTAGAAAAGTAAGGGAGAAATGGATTAGAATAATTAAAAAGAATGAGAAAATTGGTATATAACTTGTTAAATATTCATAAACTTTTACTAAAAAAAATGGTAAATAATAATTTTGTTTGTCTCAAATAAGTGTACTTACGAAGCTGTTGACAATGGAGTGGTATAGATATAAACAATGTATACAGTTTTTTTCACACTAACTCCATTCACTTACATAAATTTGGAACATATGTTTCGGGAGCGATCCCTCCCATCTTCAGCCTGTTGACAAACTGCAATAATTTTGTTTGTGTTTGTATATACAGAGGGTGCCAAAAAATGTATACACACTTCAAGCAAAGAAAAAACTGTACAGTGTACAATATCCTTAAGAGTTGCCCATAGGTAGATATCCAATGAAGTTAGCTCTGGAGAATATGGTATACACCTCTCCATTGCCTTTGAACTCCAACAACATTCTCGGTTTTCCAAAACCACTTCAAACTTGCTTTCCATTGTTCAAATGGTAATCTTCGCTCCATTTTGTTGTAGCAATGCTAGCATAATGTAATATGAGTCATATCTGTTTACAGAGCATCATACAATAATCTTGACTTCATTTATAAACAATGTATACAGTTTTTTTCACACTAACTCCATTCACTTACATAAATTTGGAACATATGTTTCGGGAGTGATGCCTCCCATCTTCAGCCTGTTGACAAACTTCAGCCTGTTGAGTTTGTCAACAGGCTGAAGATGGGAGGGATCGCTCCCGAAACATATGTTACAAATTTATGTAAGTGAATGGAGTTAGTGTGAAAAAAACTGTATACATTGTTTATATATATACCACTCCATTGTCAACAGCTTCGTAAGTACACTTATTTGAGTTGACTTCATTTGTTCAATGTTGATTTACCATAATCTTGGCTTCATTTGTTCATTGTTGATTTACCTCTGTCATGTACCAAATGAGAGTCACATCTGTTTACTGATCATCATACTACACATTACTGTTGTTTTTTCAGTTCAACTTTGAAATATATTAAGTAGGTATCTACTGTGAAAGTGTGTATACATTTTTTGACACCCTCTGTATTTATGAACCACGTATGTGACCAAACTTGAGTATTCAGGAAATTCTAATGAATGATAAGCTGAAGATCAAGGTACGGTGGGTAGTGAATTGAAAATTGTTCACTGTTTATGTAGAGATATTGGTAAAAAAAATAACCTATGAAGTTGAAACTTTAACCACATCCTTGAAATTAAATATATTTCTGTTTTTGTTTGTTTTGTTTTTTTTTTAATGTAGATTTATTACTTCACTGAGGGGTCATGTACAAGCAATTTATCAGATTGCTTGGGCCCCAGATTCAAGGCTCTTGGTCAGTGGAAGTGCTGACTCCACACTGAAAGGTAACTAATTTTATGGTTATATACACATTTTGTTTCCTTGTGCAAAATTAGAAGATTGTCATAATAATCAGATTATTATAGGTTTTAACATTAGTATTATCTGGATATTATATTATCGTGACATCAGAATATGGAATAATAATAATTAAAATTATTTAACTGTGAAAGTTATTCTGTTTAATGTTTTATAAAGTTATATATAGTAATTGCACATTAGATGTTTACAAAATGTCTGTTTTATTACAGTGTACATATTTAAAGGCTTTTAGTATATGTACATAACTAATAAAAAATTAAGCATTCTGATAGTTTTATTTAAATATCTATGAGTTTTTAAGCTTATGTTCTTTTTCAAATCACTTCACACAATATAACTAATTTTCTGCTTCAAAGATTTCATAACAATAGTGATTTTTCAATGTACATACTGTGGAAAATATACACAGTATGTATGTGTGTAAAAATATATATTGTGTTGTTCTAACTGGCAAGGTCTTTCAAGACTATGAATGAAATGTATCAAATGATGATTCAAATGAGTCAGAGTTCCTTAGCATCTAATGTTATCTGCTATTTGTAAGGTAAAACTCCAGAAAAAACCTTACAGGCAACATGTCCCAGTCAGGTATTGAACCCAGGCCTGCCAGCTAACAATTGGATGTGCTTACTGAGCCATAGCAGTGTACAGAGTACAGTGCCTACAATGTGTAACAATATATGTAGGGTGTTCCCTTTGGGTATAGATAATATTAAAATTTATGTAAAAGCTAATATGATAGTAGGAGACATTTCTTGCTGGTAATATTTTACCTAAAATATGGGAGTTTCCATATATGGCAAAAATGAAAATCAATAATGTATAATGACAAATAAAATTCATAGGTAATTGAATGACCATTACAAATCAACAGCGACTTCTTAGTATGCTGAATTTGAGAATGCTAAACAAGTTTAAAGAGAATTTTGACATTAAGTATAGTGTGAATAAGGACCTAAATATGTTTTCATAATGTTGTGGCATCAAACATTTGTAGAAACAGGTTCTGTGTTAGAAAAACAGGCAGGTCTCAAGCAAAACTCAATACAGAAGCAGCTATCTCTGAGGGCATGACAAGGAGTCCTACAAAAAGTTTAAGATGACTGTCAGCAGAGATGAATGTACAATAGACATCCTGTCAGCATATTGTTCACAAGTACCTGAATCTGTACCCATATCCCTTACAACATCTTCAAGCCTTAAGCAGTGAGGATCATGAAGCTTGTTTCAATTTTGCGTCCAATTGCTGAGCTGAGCTGAGCTGAATTGCATCACCATTATGAGTTGTGCAGAGTGCGCAATGGGATCATGTAGTATTCTGAGAAATCTCCTATCTTTCAATATTCTACATACCATTTCAAAATATAAAGTTTAATAGTAAATGTTTTACAGTATTTTGATTTTATCCATACCCAAATGAATCATCCTATAATATAACAAATTATTATTAAGGACTTCATGGCAACAGCCTTTGAAACATGTCCAAGGAAGTGGAACAAAATTAGTGAAATTTGAGTGATTTTCTCAATAATAATTTGTTATATTATACTATATTTCACTGTGAAAATTCTTGCTATTCCAAACTACTTATGGATCATCCTATATTTTTATCAGCTACTTCTCCATACTGTGCTCAGTTGAATTGTTTATTGGAAGCTACACAGATTGTCTGAGATTTTCACCATTGAAGTGAAATAATGCAAGTGTGTAAAAATTCCAAAATGTAAATTCAGTAAGGAACTTTGTATCCGATGAGTAGTGGGATTCCTGTTTCAATTCAAATGGAGCTATAATAATATGTCACATCTGCAATAAAACAGTAAGTAAAAAATATATACAAGATTAAAACATTGTATATAATAAAAGTTTCGATCAAAATCTTTGTCTTTGTTTTTCTGTTTATATTAAATATTTTGTTATCTCAATTCATAAGTGCCCTAAAGTTGACTTGTGTTTATCTTTTCCATAAAAAACATTATTTTGGAAAAAAAAATTAGAATGATTGATCACAAATGACATTAAACATTTTTTTAAAGACATCGCCCTAAATTAGTTTATAAAATATGTTATAATTTGAGTTATTTACAGTTTTATCATACATAGAAAATTGCTTATTCTGTATGAAAACAAACACTTCATTATTTTATTTACATATAAATAAATTTAGATATAACAAATTTAGATATTAATGTACATATAAATATGTATTAGTTTTCATTTTACTTCTGGATGGATTACCAAGGTGAAGAAATATCACCTATCTCAGCATATAAAAAGTGCCCTCTATGAAGAAAATCAGTAACAGCAAACACACATTAATATTAATTAAACTTTACACTTCAGAAAAAAGAAATAAATTTTATTGTGACATGTATCAGGCATTCACAAGCATGGCATTCCTTGAAATGTTATTAAAACATCCAATAATGAAAAGGTTCTTAGAAAAGCATTGCAAACAATACACCTCCAGAATTAACATTATATAAAAACTATCTTGAAACCAGCATATTAGTCAACACTTAAATAAATTAGTGATGAAAAGTGATGACAATTGCATTTGGATTTCAGCTTATAAAACTTCAGATTCATTTGGGCAACATATTGTTAATTTAATTATTGGGAAAACAAGCCAGGAAAGGCTCATTTCTTATGTTCCAAAGAAACTAAAAAAACAATTTCTGAAAATATTACATATTAGACTTTAGATCATAAGATGCAAACATTATTTTAAACAAATTATGTTATCAGAATAAATAAACATAATTTTTTTTTCATAACTATGCAGTTTTCTTGGGTTGTGTACAAAACAGAATTTAGTATACAGAATTTTCCAAAATTATTGTTGGGTTTGTGAATTTCTTATGGGTAATGAATTCAACATGCAACTATTACTATTGCACAGATGGATAGAGAAACTCTCAAATTTTTGTTCTTTGCTATGCACCATTTAGTTGTTACAATTGTTGCTGTCAGGTGTCAGCATTTGCAATATGGTACTAAACAATAATGAGAAAGCATTTATATTCTCAAATATTATCAGTTTCAGTCCATTACCATTGTTCAGCACCACTTCCATATGGAATTTGGAAAATATCCTTCCTCTGACAATTCCATTTGCAGAGGGTATGTGCAATTTGTAGAGACATGGTGCTTGTGTAAAGTAAAAAGCACTGGTGTCCCTTTTATCAGAAGAAACAGTGAACTCGTTCAGAGAAGCTTACCAACACAGCACTAGGAAATTAACTGTAAGGGGCAGCAAGGAACTGAGCATGTCCCAAATCATAGTTTGCTATATGTTATAAAAGCACCTAAGAATGAAGCTTTATCACCTTGGATGGAAAAGCAAACCAGATAACAAAAATGGGTACTGAAACACCTCAAACCTGTGATTGGAATCAATGCACATAACACTAAGACTGCAGTAAAAACTTGGATTGGGAAAAAACATCAACTTAGGTGGCAAACCTACCCTGGAAAAAAATAAACTAGGAAATTGGTCCTATGTCTAAACAACTCCTAAAACTGGAAAGAGGACGAATAAGAAAATTAGTGGCATTAATTACTGGTCACTTAAGAAAACATTTATGTAAAGTGGGACTCTACAAAGGTGAAATCATTTGTAGAATGTGCAAACGGAATGAGGAGCCCATTTCACATATTCTGTTTGATTGCCCATTCCTGGCAAGAAAGAGATTACTCTTTCTGCAACCAGGGAAAATTAGAAACTGATGCTGACATTAGAACCAAGATACTGCAATTTGTTCAGGAAACAGACTTTTGGAAGCTGTAAAAGCATCTCTTCCTATGGAGTTGTACAATCAGCATTTTAGATTGACATGTGGAAGGTTGATAAAAATCCAATAAAATCTCCTGTTATCTAATCTATCACTTTTACATTCAGCTTAAAAACCTTATTTCAAGCACTGAGAGAAAGCATTTTGCATCTGGCTGCAGCAATGAATTCAAAAGGATGGTTTGGTAACAAACTGAATTTTAGTGATGAATTTAAATGAAAAAGTCAGTAAACATAATGTTCACATATAGGGATGGAAAATCCCCATTGTTACATTGAACATAAACAAGACTATGTGTTCTGTGCTGTTTTTAAGATGAAGGCATGTGAGCTATTTTTCTTTGCTGAAAGGATAGTAGTAGGGCTGACTTGTCTGGATATGATCATCGAATGGCAGCCACCATAACTAAATGTAGATAGAGATGATTTCTTATTGCAACAAAATGGCACTTTGCCTCATTTCCATCAAGTCAGGAAAATTTTAAACTAGCACTTACAGCAGTGTTGAGTTGGACACAAGACCAACTATGATCAAATGCTCCTGTCTTGGCCACCCTAATCCCCCAACGCAATGCAAACTCTTGCATTTTTTTTTCCCTGAGGTTGTATGAATGAGTTTTTCCTTCTCAATCTGCAACTGTTCTAGATATGAAGGTGCGTATCAGAAATGACTTTCAAAACATGACTGGTGAGCTTTATTATGCAATAAAACAACATTCATATTCTTCTTCTCAGTTGTACTATATGCAGCAATTTTTTGAAACTCTGACAATCATTTCAGAAAGCCCTGTACTATATAATTTTTTCCTCACTATCTTTGTTTATGACCTTTAGTTTGGAACATGAAGACCTATAAAATTGAAGTGGATCTTCCGGGTCATGCTGATGAAGTGTATGCTGTTGATTGGGCTCCTGATAGCTTGAGAGTTGCAAGTGGAGGAAAGGATAAAGTATTAAAACTGTAAGCATGAGTTTTATTACTGTTTGCTTTATAAGGGCGAAACTCTGGATAATTGGTTCAAAACTTTTTTTCCTTGTTTCAGGTGGCAATATTAATCTGGAAAGAAACAGTTCTATGAATTGTAAAGAATTGGATTTCCATGTACAATAAAAGTATAAGAATGGTGCTAATTCTTTTCCAATATATGTATGCTTTGATGTAATTAGAAATAAATGAATTTAATATAATTGTTGAAATATCACTTAACTTAATATCCATAAACCTTTAAAATTTATAATTTCAATATTATTAATATGTTTTTGAAAACATAGAAATTTATTATACTGGTGGTGCTTATGGTGGTGGTGGTGATGATGATGATGATGATGATGATGATGATGATGATGATGATGATGATGATGATGATGATAGCAACAACAACAACTCACTCACTTGCCACCAAAACATTGAAGTTTTGTGCTCAGGTACCAGAAGATAGTCCATTTACAAATCATGCACCGAGAACACGAGGTTATACTGAGATAATAGTGAAGGTGAAGGTTGGTTTGAGGTGACTATGGAGCAATGGTAGAGTGAATGGCACAGAAAACTGTAAAACTAAAAAAAACGTAGCCCAGATGTCATTCATCTGCCACAAATCCCATATATGGCCACTGATATTGAACCTGAGCTGCGTTGATGAGACTAACCACTCAGCCATTGCACTACCTTAATTAATCAGAGTGAAGCTAGTAATTTGATTTAAGGCAAAATCTGTCCCTGTGCATTTTGTGAAATACTGGTCAACATAGCCAACATTTGTATCGGCAAATGGCAGAACTATAACTTTGACTTTATAAATGTGCATTACAACTTATCCTGACCCTGCTGCTACACAAGGTTACCAATAATGGGAAGAAGTTGCTACATCTACTTGTAAATCATGACAGTGAGATATTTTGTGCAGTAGAGGATTGTCATAGACATTTTGTAAATAGTTTTAATGAGAATTAGGAATATTTTTAATTTGCAAACTGCAACATGTTTATTTTATAATTATATGAATAGAAGTTACAATATGTGACATTAGGTATTTTGCAGTCCTTCTAAGGAACCACTTATTTCATTGATAATTTCAGTTGAACTTCTCCCCAGAATCATCAGCTTATTCTGTGTAAGAATTGAGAGTTTGATTATTGTCACTATCAAATCATTCTACTTGTTCTTATATTAAGACATCTCTCATTCAACAACCTGTGGTGCCTCATTATTAAAAACAGGCATTAAATACCATTCAAAAAAAAATACTCTGTGTAAGAATTGAGAGGTTTGATTATTGTCACTATCAAATCATTCTACTTGTTCTTATATTAAGACATCTCTCATTCAACAACCTGTGGTGCCTCATTATTAAAAACAGGCATTAAATACCATTAAAAAAAAAAATACTCATTCAATGATAATCTGCTACTTTTTTACATGGTTATTTTTCCGGTCTGCCACTGTTGTTTTCTGGAATGTTTTTAAAGCAGTTTTGATAAGGTTCCCATATTTTTTTGAGTTCATTTTGCTGTGATAATTGCCAGATCTGGACTTGGTATCATACATAAGGAACACATGCAGTATAAAACCCCATCTCTCTGCCTAAATGCCTCATAATAAGCATTTGGCCTGTGTTGCTGTTGATATAAATTCCTGATAAAATTATACCTTGCTAATATTTGTGAATGGTAAAATGGGTTTGAAACTATGTTTCATCCAAATAAACCATAAGCTTTTTCCCTTATCTTTAATTTTATTTTACAAATCCGAGTTTGGCAATAATATATACACACTACTAGAAGACTTTGATTATTTTTCATTAACTGAAACATGGGGAAAGAAGACTTAGAACATACAGTGTTTGATTGTAAGGAAACTGAAAATTGAGGAAATGAACTCATTAAGGTAAAATTAAAAGGGATAATAGAATAACAAAGAGAACGTTCATAAAAGAGGGCAAGAGTGTGGGTCAGTATTAATTTAAAGTTTACCAGAAGTGGAAATGGACATTGAAGAGAGAAGAAGAAAATTCAATCATATAATAGTATGTAGTCAATAAATTATGATATAGGCAGAGTAAGTTAGATATCATTTTGGTATAAAATATAGTGAACTTTTGTAACAGTGGTGTCAAATATTAACATTTTTAAAAAATTTAGTCGAAATTGTAACATACACACCACTAAAATTCAATAAAATGGAAGACTAGTTTCGGGAGCCATTGCTCCTATCATCAGTTCCTGGTCGACTGCCGGTCTCGTTGTTTGTGGTAGGTCGATTCATCTCTGGTGAAGGTTTAATGAACTTTTGTATTAGTACATCACTTGGCAGGATTTTGAAATTAAAACCTTTCTCTTTATTTATTCTTCCAAATATAGAATTTTTCCCAGACTGTAAGTTCAGTTTTTCTTTTAATATTTTTAAGTAATTTGGGGTTTTTATTAATGTTCTGTTGTTCTTTCCAAAAGTGCCAAGCTACCGCTGATTTTTCTCTTGTTTTTGGTTTATATTCCTAATGTGTTCTTTAGCTCTGGTTTTTATGTTTTTTTTGGTCTTTCCAACATAAATTTTTTCACAATCATTACAGTTCATCTGATATATTCTGATTTATCTTCTTCTTGTAGGTTATCTTCTTTTTGTCTTGAGTTAAGGATATTTTTAATGGAATAATTATTTTTTGGAGCCAAAATAATGTTGTATCTTTTAAAAATCTTTTGAAATTTATGAAAGGCTGATGGGTGGTACATGAATTTTTTGTATGTTCTGTTTTTCTCTTTGATGGGAGTAAGTGTAGTGGTGTCTCTAATTTTCTTTTTTATTCTTTGCTCTGTCTATTTTCTTGTGCACAACTTCTGTTTGAAGCCATTTTCTATAGCTATATCCATTATACTACAGGTTCCATGTTCCATTTCCGCTACAGGTATCATCGCGGTCATTTAAGATGTTCCTTGGATCGACCCTAAAAATCAGCATATCATGGAAAGCGCCGGAAGATGAATTCTTACAGCGAAGAGACATGTCATGAGTTCCACAAAAACCAGTGCAAAAAAATAATAAGATGTAGCTTTTGCCTGTTTACTTCAATTTCTCTTTGGTAAGCATGATCTATCTGTGCTCCACACTGAGTGATTTGTTTTTCATTACATCCAAGAAGTTGCTCGACTTATTTACAGCTCACGATGTATGTATATATGACTTAATATGCTTTAGCTCATGGAAATGCGTATATTTAGTAAAAGCACGCACTATAAATGCATCTTAAATTTCACGATACACTTTCGGTTGAAAAATCACGCAGTGTCGACACAAGAACATACTTCTGTTTAGTGCAGTAAGTCAAATTCAGTAATCAGTAAGCCATTGATATCGGAATGGCCGATTTCCTACTGCTACGTCTGATTTTAAGTTATATGTTGCGGAAGGTACCAAAGGACTGATGATAAGTTACCTTAAGTAATTGCTTATTGACTGAATGCTATTTAAATATCATACATCCAGAACATTAACACCACTAAAGCACCTGAAGAGCAATCGTTCCTTCCTCGTCAGGCACATATTTAGAAATTAGTTTCCGGTCCAAAATAAATCTGCATTTGCACGTATGTATTTCTTCCTTACCACCCCTATTTTAAAAACGAATAAATGAATATATGGACTGGTTTAGAAAAATATGAGAACTCGCCGTAATGGCTTGGAAAATTGTTGAAGTGAAGTGTAGTGTTGTCTACGAGAGACTGTATTACAATCCTTGAGATTCTACTTAAAATTCACAATATTTACACAAAACTTATTTTGTTCTACAGTATTAAATTTATGCGCCTCCTTCTTCTGTCCATTATGTTTAACACTTCATTGGGATTAATATCCTAATCCCAATGTACAGACATTACAGCAAGATTACTTAAACGTTTATCACAGGTACTATTTCTTAGGCAAGTCTTGAGCCGTTTCATTGTCGAAAACGATCCCTCGGCACTTGCTGTTGAGACAGGGGGAGTGGCTAAAATTTTAAGGAAACAGTGAATTCTGGAGTATAATTCTGCAGGGCATGCAACCAAAGAACTTAGGGCATCATTTGTTCTTATTTTTCTCTCTGTGGATTTTCATTTTTGACACTACATTCAGTATTCCCCTTCTATTTCAGTATCACTTATATCGCCATCTGAATACAAGAAAAGCTTATTTAATATATCATCTGCAGTTTCTTCGACATTTCTGGATAACCAAATATGACATCTTTGTTCTGTTCAAAACGTGCTTTGAAATTTGAAATCAGATACATCTCCTGAAGTACTCTTCTGCAGTATGTGCTGGATGATTGTCCCTCTTCATGTGCTTTCCTGCTAGTCTTGAATTTGGATTTTAGAATCGAAAATGGTTTTCAATGTGTTCAAACACCGCTCTAAGATTTTGTTAAATTCTTCACCATCATCCCTTGTGAAGGTTTCGAGCTTCTATACATCACTGGCACATTCCAAAGCGGAGCTAAGATCGTGCTCACGGTTTTGAAATAAATTGAGAGTCGGACCGTGAAAAGACAGCAGTTTCTCGCATGCCAACAGTGAGATGAGAAATGAACTCTTTTCTACGGCTACCAGTCGTGCTGCAGTCTATGAAATAGAGTTTTTTGCTTACTGAAAGAGACTGAAGGCTTTCAACAATTGGTTCTAGGAGCTCAACGAAAACAATGACGGAATCATGCCTCTCTATAAATCTTATGTTGCAAAGGCCCATCAGTCTGGATTTCTTACTGCAAGGCAATAGTTCATTAATACTGTTCTTTAAAGTAATGCCGGCAAAAGGATGGTTGCGAAATAGATCACATACGTCACTCATTACTATTTACTAAACAATTACTCATATGAGTCAGGGCAGAGGACAGAGCTAAATTCAGTCTGTGACTAGCACAATGAACAAACAAAGTTTTTGGATATAGCTCTTTCACTTTAGTTTGAATTTCGTTACATTTTGCCCCACCAGATTGCTCAATATTTAGACCTAAGTTGACGTACTCTTCTATGACTGTCTTAGCAATGTTGTTACCGGTCTAGTCATATATAGGCACGAAACCCAAGAAGTCTATCTCAAAAAATAGCAAGAGTTGACATCGTAAAAAAAGCGAGAGCTGCTCCGTTCCTGAAATATCTAAAGTTTCATCTGTAATGATACTAAAATATTTAGCCTCTTTTACATCACTGATAAACTTACATCGTTTTATATGTCCGCGTATATCCAGAACTTAACTCTGGGATATAGAACTAATGTAAGTTGCAATTGTTTTTTCTCCCGTATTAACCATCTGTCTTTCTAGGATTTGGTCATCAACATCGTTACAAAAACATAGAGCCCGAACTGTTGCGTCTTTCTTTTCAGACTTTTTTTTTTTTTGAGTAGTGTTTAACGCCCGTTTTTACTACTGAGGCACCACAGGCGGTGGACACTGGTGATACATGAGATGAAATGATAAATTGGGAAAGGATATTTTTTTTTTTAAGGAAGGAAGCGTTCCAGGCCTAAGTTTAGGTACCTCCCCGGCATTTGCCAGTTATGAAGACTGAGGAAAACCTGGAAAAAACCCCAGTCAGGGAGGACGGTCCTGGCGGGATTCGAACCGCAGACCTCCCGCTCACGAGTCCGTGCCTTAACGACCTCGGCCACCCGTGGCGGTTTTTCAGACTTTGACAAGATAAGGGACCACTATCTGCATCCCCTCTCAAAGGTACTTCCTGTTGTCAAAAAATATTGTTTTTATTATTAGAAGAAGAAATTCTCTGTTTTCTTTAATTTCTTTTCACTCTGGCTATTGATCTGAGATGCAACATTTTCTTCTCGACCATTTTATCAAAAAAAAAAAAAAAAAAAAAAACCGCTCAGCTGGTAGGACACAGTCTTTATGATAACCAGTTGCCTAATGATAAATGCTTCTATCGCATCCTTCCATATACAGAATGGCCTTGTCATCCAAACATCCCAAGTGATGACCACCTTTACCTACGCCTTGTTTACAAAAGAGAACGCAATAGCAGCAGTAACAGTCTGTCCTTTTGAATATGTTAGCCACCTCCACCTATCCAGTCACGTATTTTGAAATGTGAGTCTCTTACACCCGTGCAAACGTACAGGAAACACAAATGGTATATCAGGCTTCAAATCGGTTGTCGGCATGTCATACCTAACCGCTCTAGAAATGTTTATACAGTTTGTTTCTTGTACCAACAGGCCAATGTCACTACCGGTACTAATCTGAGGGAAACTGCTCAATTCCTTATTATCTGTGCACTAACAAGACCGTTTCAATGTGAGGTTTGACCTCATCACCATCAGAATTAACTTCATTCAAAGTACTAATCTTCGACACTTCACTCGTAGATTTATGAAAACTATCGATTTTAGCATTCCTCTTCATATCTCCAAAACCACTTTTTAAATTTGTCACAGCACAAAAAATACCTTTACAACACTAGAAATGTTTGCTTACACGCTTTTAAAACTTAAGAACGCAAAACAAAATGGCCACTCTACCCTTCAGCAGATTGTCGCCTGCTAACATGAACGTCCCAGCCCTAGCCTTTCAGTTTAAAAATTTAAGTTTAGAATGAAAGTGATGTGTATATGATCGGGAGCAAAAGAAAGAGTTGCAGGAGCAGTTTCATTTGATTATTCAAGTGTTTTAGTAAAGCTTTTCTTTTATATGTTTATTATTTTGTTATTCCATTTATTTAAGAAATGAAGTATTAAGAGTGTTATTTGTCATTTCTTAGGTGGACCATATAGTATACAGTTCTTCCCTGGTCAGTCGGTCCTGGTGCTGTAGTGGTAACCATACTTGCATCCTAAACCCAAGATCGCGGGTTCGATCCTGGCTAGGACCGATGGATTTTTTCGGGCGTAAAAATATAGTATGGCTTCCTTCGGAAGGGAAGTAAAGCCGTGGGCCCCGTGTCGTACATTTACGGCACGATAAAGAATTTCAAGCCTGAAAGAAAAGGCCTCTGAGCAAAATTTGTCGGCCGTTTCACGCCCTGAATTGAATGAGACGCCGATGACCTGAGGTGTTAAAGAGCGTCCGTAAATAAACCAAATAAAAAATCCTTGATCAAATGTTAGGAGAATTTAAGATCGGACATCATTTGACCATTTTCATAATCTTATCATTCGTAAGTGAGATATTAACACCATTTGGACAAACAAAGCTCTTCATATTATCTTGACCCTAGCTCATCAATGAGAAATCAATTCCCCCCCCCCCGCTTGCACATTAGTTATGCCACTACATAAATATCATATTGAATGGATTTTTATCATATTTACAATTTACAATACATATGTGCAAATGAATTCTTGTATAGAAACGTTTGAGCACCACACTCTGAGAATCCCAGAAAACGTAGGCATGACTTTTACTGCAGGGGGAACCGTTTTTGCTTTCTTTGGTGCACTTGCTATTTGGACTGTTCCTTCATCTTTGGCATGCAGTGGTGTCATCTACTGTTATGAAACGTCGAATGTGTTTTTGGTCCATTGTTAACAAACGCGGCACCCAGCGAGCAGAAAGCTTTCTCATACTCAAAACTTTGTGTAAAATGTCTGTTCAGGTCTTTGCAATTTCAGCCAACTAACGTACCTTCAATCGACGATCATTGAGTATGGCATTGTGAAATTTTGTCGCAATCTCGTTGGTCTTTGCAGTTTTTGGGACGCCTTGAGCTCTCATCATCTTGAATGGATGTACGCAGTGGCGTAACGGAGAAAGGTTGGGCCCCCCTAGCAAAGCGATTCATGTTCAAGCTAATGGGTTCAGTACGTCTTCGATCGCAGAATATATAAATTTGAAAGGCTGACTGAGCCTCGAAGGAGTCCGGGGCATTATGCTTGTATCACCACCGCCGCCGCCGCCACCGTCGTCGTTGGTGGTGGTGTAGGAAATTAGGAAATAAAGGAGAATTATTTCCTAGATACTGATATACGGCTACCTCCAAAATCTGGCCCAGGCACACTGTAATATGCAGAATCCTTGAGGATCATTGGAAGCGGCGAAGATGTCTAGTATTCTTTGAGGCATAAGTTTCCACTGCTTCACTCAAATCTTCGGTTCTCTCACACTCGACACTTAAATACTTATATACTTAAAATACCATTTAATCGCGTTTGTGACTTGGTTCTAAGTAAATGTGTTTTTGTTAGTTTTAATTCATAAAAAGATCGCTCAGTTGATGCAACAGTTACAGATAGAGAGAGAAATAAAATGAAAGTAGTGCAAACGTCTGGTATACTTAACGCTGAAACGTAATTTTCGATTAGCAAGAGAGGTGTGCCAATTCTCAAACAGACATTTTGTCTTTTAATGCACTTTTGAAGCACTGTAACTAAAATAAGAAATTTTCTGTTGTCTTCAACATACTACCTCTTCGTCTTTTGCAGTAGATAGAAATTATGGGGTTAGTACACTGACAGATCACTTAAACGTTTTGCAAATTCAACCCAATTTTGCTTTGATTAACAATATCTAATACGTGAAACACATTTACTTGAAAATATTTTTCCGGATCTGACAGGCGTTCATCTTGAGCCAGTTGATCAAAATGCCTCCTAGTTTTGTGGAATCTGTTTTCAAATTTGGCGTTAACTCCCCATTTGTTTACAAGACACAGGCTGGACAACCTGGGAATTATTTTTGTAGTCATTTAGCAATTTGCAGTGGTTTGGGGTAACACTACAGCTCGGGAAAGATAATTATCGTTAGATTGCAGTAATGCTGATGCCAAATCAACAGCTTTAACTATTTTGGAATGCAGGACAACTTGAAAAAAAAACTCAAAAATTTCCATTTTTTTTAAGAGCACTGGATTCATTATAGTGTTGGTATATTTTGATTCAAACATTATTGTTGTTAGTGCTTTTATGATATTTAAATAACAATGTCTTAAAGCTTTTATTGAATTCAATCTTGATGGTCAACGATTTTTTAAAGAGTAAAAAGCTAGTATTAACATTTCCCATCGCTTTGTACTGAAAAACAAAGATTTTCAACTGTACCAAAAAAAATTCATTTTCAGATAAATTTCTAAACACGTCATTTAAAAAGGGATTTATATTATGTGCGGCGCAGAGAACACACTGATTTAGCAGTTTTTGTTCATTCCTTGCTTTTATGCCGTTATAGGCCCGTGACATATTCGCTGTATTGCCATAACCTTGGCCACATTTGGCTACCAGATACACTTTTCATCCATTGAAAATAGAATTTCGGCATCCATTGACACAGCCGTATGATCTTCCATCTCTTTGCATCCTAAAAGGTTTTCATTTATTTTTATTTCACAAGATTTTCCAAAAGAATTTTTAACTATATGAACATATCTGAAAATTTGACTTGCTGCAAATTTTGTGTAGTATTCAAAATTATAGAAAAAAAATTGTGCAGACTTGATTGCATTCTCTACTTTCTGTGATAGCAGTTGAATTAATTCATTTTGGATTTTTGGATTGAAGAATTTTTCTGGTGCTTCCGGTTTATATACATGCTGCTATAATACCGGATCATATGAGGCAATAAGTTTACAATAGTTAAACATTTTTCTACAGTGAACTTTCTCTAATTCTTCCCTATAACCTCGTAAAGCTAAATTAGATACTGATAATGTGATGACATTAATTATGCGATCAAGAATTGTTTTCCATATGTTAATTTGTTTAACTCACATTCCAGATTACAAACTACCGTTTCTTTTCTTTTCCAGACATAAACAACACATGATATGAATGAGACATTTCGTGTGTTATTTTTTACTTTTAATAAGCCTTGCAAATCATGGATGTCTTTCATCCAGGCAAATTGAAAAGATGCTGCGCTTCTGTTAGCAAATAAGGAGCATAACTCGCAATAAACAAAGTTTCCTTTTCTAGAATAACAGAGCAATTCTCTTGTAATTTTGACAGAGATTTTGTTAAATTTTCATAGTATTTAATGGAGAAATATATATTATTTTACTTAGGATCTTTCGGAAATAGACCTTGGGGTTTGCAAGGTTCATGCTGTATAATAAACTCCTTTGTGTCGACATTTAAAATATCTGGAAAATTAGTAGGAAATTCTCTCTAATGCTAGTACTATCACCAAAATAAGTAGTTTACATTCTGCTGTGCGCTATTTCTTCAATTCTTAGAAGAAATATCAGGTTTCTTACCAATATCAAGATTCACAGCTCTTCATGTTCACCACTAAGTTCTTCATTGTACCACCGCTTGAATCTGCATTACTGTTATTTGTTCTTAGAGAAACAGATGAACTTCTAGAATATGGGCTATTATATTTTCATTTATTATTTCTGAACAAATATTTAAAAAGGAATCAATTTTCACTAATTTTTCAATCATTCTTTTTTTTTCCTGCGTTTTTGCACACGGAAAAATAAACCAATACATTCACCGTTCAAGAATGTAACCTAAATGTGCATTGTTGACGGCCCGCGGTGCAACGACAAACGACAGGCTCGTGTAAATTTTCTATACTCACTTTGCTGATTGTTGACATGTACCGGCGTGTTCACTGAAAATTGGAAACTATTTTCTTCTTTTTCTGCTTTGCCCCCCCCCCTCCCAACACCTATTTACATTCCTTTTTTTCCATTTATTATTTTCAAACTCTTCGCTTTTTCGGGCAGGTCCCCTAGGAGCTCGAGGATCCTACCGCATCGTGGGGTCTGTGGCGCCTTCATTTACGCTCTTGGATGTATGACCACGCTTAAATTCAGTAGCCCACTTTTTACCGTCGAAAACGAAGGGGAAGAAATCTTTAATGTGGAATCTAACTCCTTAAACTGGTTAAAACCTCCAAAAGCAGTACAATAGCACAGCTCGTATTTCAGTTTTAACCATTTTGTGGAAAATAAAGTTTGTTTATTGTCACAGGTGAGTACACTTGCGCGTCTGAAACCTTACAGCGCACCACCTAAAGAATGAATCTTAAAAACTATCATTTAGCCACCTTCATATCTCCGAGTCAGGCCGAGAACTTTCAGAACATCCCTCGCTGTATTTGGAATAATTTGCTGAAACACCAATTAAAAAGGTATTATCAATATGCACACGTTCCATACTTTACACCTTAACTTCCAAACACACTGTACACATTACTATGTTTTTGTCATTTACAGACAGCCACAGTCATAAGTCTTGAAAAAGTTTTGAAAACATGGTGAAGCAACACAAATTCCCACTATAATTTCATCCTTACTGTTTACTCTCTTTCCCAACTAAGAGATTTCTCATAGTTTCCGCTCCCCGAAAATTCACTAACCTTCTCTTTTTTAGCATTACCATGTTGTTTCTTAGATTCGGCTTCTATTTTAACTCTTTTAGTGCCATAGCTAGGTATCCTGAATGTCACTATTTGCACTCGTTTTCGGCAATTCACTGTTCTTGAAGAACAATTGTTGCTTGCCTTGCGCGAATTAACAATGACTACACACAGTAAGGGATCGTAACAGATTAAAGCAACAATGACACAAAAGAATGGAAATTCAGTTTGAAATGTTTAAATACATAACGTTGTTTCCAAGACGAATAAGCAAGATTATGGGCTTACAATATATTTGTATGCTTTTTAAATACATTGTAATATTAAAATAGCTTTCTGTGTATGACTCCATAAACATGAATTAAGTGTTGAACTATATAGTATAGATGTCCAGTGCATGGAAAATAATCATCTTTGGTTGGGATGGATAATTTAAAATCAGATGGTAGGATAGTTTGATTCAGAGGGGGGAATCCCTCATCCACCCTGCAAATCACACATTGATTGTTTTATAACAGAATTACTCCTAACATATAACTCATTACATATATCATACAGCATCCATTTTCTTTCTGTCAAGCCATAATTTCAGAATAGGGCAGTCTTTACTTCAAATGATGCAAAATGTCAAAATTGCTTTTATTATCTGTATAAATTCTTATACAAATACCTTGAACAGCCAAATACCATAAGGAATATAATACCTTTCACCCATTTGCATCCTCTTAGTATCTGATGTGAGAGCTAGCAAGATATGTTAATTGCAGCAATGAATTGGGAGAGTTTGAATAGTTTGAGAGCTTTTTTTCTAATTATGGAAACTAGTTGCAATAAAAGCTAACCAATTTTTTAATTAATATTTTATCAGCTTTCTTTCATATGCTTTTTTATAATTTTACAGAAAGTGGCATTTATTTTTGATGCTTTATGATACAATAATCAAGAAATCTGTTACACCCACTAGTGATCATATAATTTCTTTTACTCGTACATGTAGTTGACACAGGTGTTAAAGTTGCTGCTGATTTGTTTCTTGTTAGATGAGGATGGTATTTGTACAGACATAGAGGCACCAGGAATAGAATCAAAATGTTCACTTTCAGGATAAAGGATAGTCATTTTCATCATTAATAACTGTTTCACAAACTTTTCTTGAATCACAATTTGAGTTATACTGATAGTTGATATTTTCATAGGCATACCTTTAAAAAAAAAAAAAAAAAGACACACACACACAGAGAGAGGTCCCTGAACAGAATTATCAACAGTTTCACATCCAAGTACTACTATAGTTACCTGCCAGATGGCAATGGAGGTGATGGACTACCAGTTGTCACACTGCTTTCTGTAGAAGAAGCAGAATTAAATTCTCCTTAGTAATCAAAACCTCACACATGAGGGCACCCATGTTCCCGGTTAGAATGATTGGTACCAATTTGATTGAAGTCAAATATTCTCATCATTTAAGACCAGATGCAACATTGTAAAATGTGTGCACACTGGATTACAAGATTATTTTTGTCCAATCAACATAAGAACCAAATTAGAAATAAGCCATTACTTTCACATGCTATTTTACAGCTACAAATTTATAGTTTAATACACATGGGTATGAAAAAATATTATTTAAAGTATATTTGGTCAAAAATCTTACAAAAAAAAAAAAAACACACAATATAATGAAAATAATGCAGAGAGCATAATGAAAATTGATTTTTAGCAATTTTCATCTGTCATTAAATGTGAATTGGAATAAAAAAAAAAGAAAACTAATAAAAGCAAAGGGAAAGAAACCTTGTACTCCTTGCATAACTGCAGCATGATCTTGAAATGAAGTAGGATGTGAGTTATTGCAGACAATCCCTAAGCACCAGTACCAGTAAAGGATAAATAGGTGAAATGGAATTGTGTAGGATAAGCAACTAAATTACTGACTCAGGATTAAAGGGGTGTTAAACATTATTTAAAAAATAACAGATTATAGGCATGTATGTGTACTAAATGGGCTTTTTATTTTCTTGAAATCATTTAATAAAATAGCTATATATTGTTTTGGTTTGAAATGGGGAGACTTCCTCTCTCTGGATTTTGATTCTAAAGAAGGAGGTCTCGCTAGGTCTCAGCTAGGAGCAGGATTAGCCAAAGACTTGAAATCCACTAATATTAGAAGTTTTTGTTTTTTTCAGGTTTCATAGTATCTGAAAACCATTATGACGATTTTCAATCAATGACGCATTATTATTCATTGTGTCTAAGAGCCAAGAATAACTTAAATTGCTTGTAACAAATGTTGAATTAGTAAGGTTATATCTTAAGACTATAAAATATAGTGAACTTTTGTAACAGTGGTTTTAGTGGTGTGTATGTTACTATCACGACTCAATTTCTCTTAAATCTTAAGACTAGTTGAAATTTTGTTAAATTGCTTCAGAATCTGTTTAAATTATGTATTGTATATTAATTGTTTGAAATAAATATATATTTTTTTTTTGGAAGTGTCTTGGACATCTTCAGATGCCTGAAATGCAAATTTAATATTAATAAATTGAAAATACAGTGCTCATTTCATAGTACAAGTAAAAATGGTAGGGTTATTTCCCCAGTATTCAAATTTCTATTAAAAATAATATGACTAATCAGTTACATTAAAAACTGCATTTGGTCAGTCTGCTCTGCTTTAGCAAATAAGAAAATATGGTATATATTGTTTGCTTTTGTATGACTCAAAAACCTTGTTGCATCAATGTTAATCAAATGAAGTTATACTGAAATTCAACCTGCTAACCATCAAAAGAATCTGCTAACATATTCAATGACATTGCCCTTGGCAGTTCATATATATATATATATTGTATGAAAAAAATACCTTTACTCCTGCCATTTGGATCCAACAGCAAAGTTGTACTTGGACCCACAAATGGATTCAAAGAAGCTACCTAGCATGAAAATCTGAGATCTTTCAATTCAGATCTAAATTCTGGCTAGTTAGTTTTCTAATATAGACCTGAAGTTAGGTTGCCATGATCAGTAGTTTCACAGAGAAAGTAAATAAAAATAATGTTACTTTCTCTAACAGTCTACTTCGAATTTAGAAACTACGAGGAGGATTCAATAAGTAATGCAACACATTTTTTTTTCTTGGCCAATTTTGGTTGAAAAAAATTGAAATTTTGTGTAGGACATCTTTAAATATTCCCGCTACACTTCATACAGTTTCATTAATTTCCGATGGGTGGCAGCGCTATAACTAGCTTTAAAATTGGCGTCTGTAACGGAGGTGCGTTCCAAACAGAAAGCAGTTATTGAGTTTCTTTTGGCAGAAAATCAAAGCATCACATGTATTCATAGGCGCTTGCAGAATGTCTATGGAGACCTGGTAGTGGACAAAAGCATGGTGAGTCATCTGTGATCAACAAAAGGTCGAGCAAAACTGTCTGATCTCCCGCGTGCCGGCCGGCCGGCCGCACACAGCTGTGACTCCTGTGTGCTGGAACGTGCAGACTCTCTTATTCGAGGTGATCGACGGATCACAATCAAACACCTCGCTGCTCAACTTGGCGTTTCTGTTGGTAGTGCTGACACACTTATCCACCAGTTGGGGTACTCAAAGGTTTGTTCTCGCTGGGTTCCCCGACGGCTAACTGACGATCATAAAGATCACAGAAGGACCATCTGGGCGGAATTTATTGCTCGTTATGAGGCCGAGGGAGACAATTTTTGTCAAATGTTGTCACAGGCGATGAAACATGGGCTCATCACTTCGAAGCCGAAACAAAACGGCAAAACACTAAATCGATTTTTCACACTCCACTTCTTACTGCCATTTATCATAACAGCTATGGTTATAATTCACTAACTTTTTCTCAATTCATGCAGTGGCACCACACCAACTCTCCTTCGAAGAAAAAATTCAAAGCCGTACCCTCAGCTGGTCGTAAAGTCATGGCTACGGTTTTCTGGGACTCTGAAGGGGTTTTTTCTGTTCGATGTCCTCCCTCATGGTGAAACGATCAACTCTGAAGTGTATTGTGCTACTCTAAGGAAATTGAAGAAACGACTTCAGCGTGTTCATAGCCACAAAAATGCAAATGAACTTCTCATTCTGCATGGTAATGCAAGGCCTCACACAAGTCTGTGCGCCCGAGAGGAGCTCACAAAACTTCAGTGGACTGTTCTTCCTCATCCACCTTACATCCGGATCTTGCACCTTCCGACTTCCACCTATTTGGCCCAATGAAGGATGCACTCGGCAGGAAGCTCTACATGGATGATATGGAAGTTGTTGATGCAGCAAGACGTTGGCTCCGACATAGACCAGTAGAGTGGTACCATGCAGGCATACAGGCCCTCCCATCAAGGTGGCGTAAGGCTGTAGCATTGAACGGAGATTATGTTGCAAAATAGGGTTTTGTGGCTAAAACAACAGGGAATAACATGCTGTATTTGAATCCTGAATAAAACCAACCTGCTTTAACAAAATTTTTTTTAAATAAACTCATAGCAGATGCCGTTAAAAACCACCAATAACAAACCTATAACAGAAGATATAATGAAATAAGCAACAGCAATTTACATGAACATATATTTCTGGAAGACCAGAAGTGGGCTTATCAACCACAGGACCATACACTTGAAAAAACAAACTACATCAACATAATCAGCAACTCCTTTAAAGAGTTTGAAGATTGAAATAAATCTGAATCACTTTCAGAACCCATCAATCCATTAAACTATCAAACCACAGATGTCTTGTCAACACAAGTGGAGTGCTTCAGTTAAAGGGAAGGTAAGATTTTTAGTTTTTTTTTTTTTTTCCTTAATCACATTTCCAAATAATTTACAAAAACAATCAAGTTAATCTAAACAAGTAGATGAAATGCCATATCATAAAGAAAGAGGCTTTGCAAATGCTCTGCATTACCCTTCTTTATGGAAGTTACTATAGTAAAGCAACTGGTCAACACTGGATAAGTAAAAACTCAAGAAGAAAGAGGTGCAGGTATTTATTCTACATTCTTTTCCCACTGCATACCAGTTGGACACAGCAGAAACACAGGCAATACTTTATGCCAGTAACAGCTCCTACAGAGTAAAAACACAAACTTCAAAAAGCAGTCATTATAGTAGACTCCAAATCAGCAATTTAAGCAGTACCTAACAAAAAAGTTTAAACATCACCATCCTGAAATAAAGATCATCAAAACCCAAACTAACTTACAAAAAAGTATCACATTCCATTGGATACCTTCTTGCTTTGGAGTAGTAGGGAATGAAATAACAAAATTACTTGACAAAAAACACAAACTTTTCCAATTTTTTACAAAAGCACTTGATAAAAAGGACTAGCAAGAAAAACTAATTCCACACTAGACAAGCAAGCAGAATGAAAATTATGGGCAAACATTCATCAATATGGCAGACATCCAATGAACCCAGAAAAGAGGCTATGACAATCTTCAGACTCACAATCAAACAGAGCAGTCTAGCTGCCCATCTAGATAAAATGGGACTTACACAACTGCCAAATGCATAATCAGCAAAGAATCAAACACTGTAATGGACTGTCGACATCTGCTATGCAAAAATTTATATATTCCTATAGTGGTGTAATTTAATGCCTGGAATCTCCTGCATATTGGTCCACATGGTGACCTGACAATGACATAATTTTAAATCAGCAATATCCTGAATGTCACAAGCATGATCATTCAGCTGTATAGCACATGCGCAATTCACCAGATTTAATGGCTGCCCATTCAAGAGGAGAAACACTATTAAACTTCATAGTGAACCAATGGAGTGTGAAATAAAATTATTTTTTCGGACATTTTTGGGTAGTGTGGATATTGATTTATAAATCGAAGATAGTTCTAATAATGTACAATTAGTTCTTTTTACTACAGTATAGAATTTTAAAGTTTTACACAGTTGTATCACTGACATGTTATTACAAAGCATCAATTTTTATTATGACACATTAAAGCAAATAATGCACATTTTAGCCTTTCCTGGACACTGACTGCAAAGGAAATGATTTTTTTTTACAGATTTGTTGTCTGCTTCTTTTTTACCCTCCAGTGTGAATATTCTTTTGTAGCACAAAGTGTAATGTCTCCAAACTTTTCTAGCATGGCCATCCAATGTGAGCTCTTTTAGAAGGGAAGAGATACATGAAATATATTTAGGCTGATGGAAAACAAGTTATTCCTAGAAATATCTCTGATTTGACATTTTCCTTCCCAAAGTGCTTTCTTTACAATACTAATCCAGGCATTCCCTATAGCAGTTCCTAGTAGGAGCTCCATAGCAACTTTTCTCCACCATATTACTCCCTTTATCAAACTTGAATAGTAAGATATTTGGTCACATAGGTTAACACCCTTTTTTGCTTTCTTGTAATCAATCATTGCCTTCCTTTCATAATGAGCTTTCCTTTTTTATTCTTTTTTACACATGTTCTTGAGAATGGCAGAATATTAGATTACCAGGACCCTCCTTCTATTCATTCAGTAAATTGTTTTCATATCTTTTTCATTTTCTGTCCCACAAATTTATTCCTTTTTAAGCTGTTTTTCAATAACATTTCTGAGAAGTTCTGAACTGTTTCAACAAATACCTTATGCAGAAATGTTTTTACCCAACAAGTTATGTACCAATAGAAATTACTGCCAAAGAGTTTACATCCTTCATCCAGTTCACACATTTTCATGGTTATGATTTCAGCATGGCCTAAACCTTGAAATTCCATCATCTTTGTATCCATAAATGCTTATAGCATATGTTCATCTTCCTACTGTATACGTTTTATAAAGTTTCACACCATACTTATGAGACTTGTTAGGAATGTAGTTCTGAAAAGTGATCTTACTTTATAAGGAACTATGGATTTATTTGGCTACCATAGATGGCTGAGTTCATTAAGGTGTGGACTCGTGAATGGGAGGTGTGGGGTTCAATGAATGCCAGGACCATCCTCCTTGACTGAGATTTTTCCCAGGTTTTCCTCAGTTTAATCTGTTAAACTGCATAATGCTGTTGAGCAAACCTGTCAAATGCCAGGGAGGTACCATAAACTTAGGCCTGGAATGCTTTCTTCCTTAAAAAAAAATCCTTTCCAAATTTATCATTTCATCTCGTGCAACACCAGTGTTCACCACTGTGATTCCTCGGTAAAAACAAACACTATTAATAATTAAAAAAAAATTAAAAATAAATTAACTACATATCTTTCAGCATTTAGAGCTTTCTGAAAAATTATCGTGAAGCTAATAATTGTACCTTGTAAAACCTGTTGTTTTCATTTCTAGCAGTCTTATCAGAATTGCCAAAAGGCAGTAAAGCTAGTAAAAACAATCATTAGACATTGTGGCTTTAATGACTTTATTTTCATATAGATAGTGAGTTTTTAGACCAATATAGAAATTTCTGTAACCTTATTTAGCCCCTTGCTAAAAATGATCAAGAAATTTGCTAATTTCCCACTCAACAGTGTCAACCCAGTTAGAGAGATAGGCCTGCTTTTTCACTTATTTTTGAGCACTTATCTGTGCTGCATACCTGTACCATAAATTGTATTATATCTTGTATTACAAGCATTTTGGGTCACATGGCGACCAGAAACAATAATTACAAAGTAAAACAAATGTAAATACTTTCAGGTTACTAGAACAGATTTGTCTTCTTCACAGTGCTCTGAAGAAATGTATCTGAACCTCATTTGTTCTAAAAGGTCACTAAATAATTCTTTCTGCATTTTGTGAAAGTTTTAGTAATAGCTATTGACAGGGAAGAAAGATTTGTATCAGGTCATACAGTGGGCCAAATGCATAGAACAAATTAAACAATACTGTCCAAAATACAAACAATATCTCAGCAATATATTTATATGTGAAAAAGCTAATATAATCACCTCCAAATGCTAACCATTAATTAAAGCAGTTTAGAAACTAATTTATAATTTTCAAAATGTATGTTTATAATTCCATAAACCTAGAAACTATCTTTAATAGCCTTATGAATATAATTTATTGAATGGATCTAAACTTTTTAAGCAGTTCAAATATACTACTGCAAAATGTTTGTGGTGCTACTGCTCAAGAAACATTCTACAGAACTTCCAAACATCTCATTAACTAACACAGTATATTCCTTTTCAACACAACATTAAGGCATTAATATTTAATTTATCATTATTTGATTATTTTAATTTTATATCTATTGTTGAATAATTTAAACTTCACTAACAGTTAAATTTTCAGTATATGCATAGAGAGAAACCACTGAACTAATTGTGACACTAGTGGCTCTCAATTCAACTGATGAAACACAGTGATGCAAGTTTCAACAACCTGTTATCAGACCTGTGCAATAGCCTAAATCATATGAGGGTTTGTAATTTCATTGTCTTCTTATTTGTAAGTGAAAAATAAATTTTATTTAAACATTCATTTTATATTATAATTTATGACTGTTCTTTATGTGTTTTGTGCAGATAGAGAAAATATTTCTAAACATGGAGCAATTTTATAACAACATAATGAATTTGACGTGTTTAACAGGCAGTGCTCGCCAAAAATTGCTGCAACTTGATTGTGAAAGTGCTAATTTGTGTTTCATTCCCAGATAAAGCTTGTACAAAACAGTGTGTAATGTAGCTTTATAAGAGGCTGTAATCTAGTCCCTTTTTGTCGCATTGGTCTCTTAAGTGAACCATTAAGACATTTGTTGTAGCAATAAACTTAATACCTGTATTTTTTAACCACAATCAACAACTGGAGTTAATATTGTTTGGGAAGTATTAGTACAAATATGGGTGGCTGAGGTCATTAAGACACGGGCTTGCAAATAGGATACTTACAGTTTGATTCCTGCCAATGCCATCCTTCTCGGCTTGAGGTTTAGTTCAGGTTTTCCTCAGTACTCATAAATGGCAAATGTGAGATCTAGAACACCTCCCTCTCCCCCAAAATTGTTTTCCAGTTTATCATTTCATCTCATATATCATCCATGTCCATTGCATTTGATACCTCAGTAATACACAAATGAGCATTCAACACTATTAAAAAAGTAGAAAAAGGCATTGTGAGATCTGAGGAATAATTTTGTTTTTTTTAGTTTAAGATCAAGAGCATTTTGTGCACCAGTGTGCCCAATGATTAAGGATTTTTAACTTTTGTTATTTTGTCAGTTTTGCTTTCTTACAATAAAATACATTATTTTCATATTTTAAAAATAATTAGCTTTCATAACTTATTTTTTCTTTGGAAAAACTTTACAAAGAAAGTAAATCTAAAGAGTTTTACTATAGGTCTACTGCCACGGTGAACGTGGTTGTTAAGATGCAGATTCGTGAGCAGGAGGATTGGGGTTCAAATCCCACCAGGACTGTCCTTCCTCACTGAGGTTTTTTCCAGGTTTTCCTCAGTCCTCATAACTGGCAAATGCAGGGGAGGTACCCTAAACTTAGGCCTAGAAGGCTTTCTTCCTTAAAAAAAAATATCCTTTCCCAATATATCATTTCATCCCCTGCAGTGTTCACCACCCATGGTGCCTCAATAGTAAAAATGAGCGTTAAATACTAGTCAAAAAAAAAAGGTCTACCACCATTCTGAAAAAAAGGATGGAATCAAGACTCACTGTAGTTTGCTACTAGGTTGCTTTCCCCTCCATGGTCTCAGCGCCTCTCTTCACACTCCCTTCTCCTACTCAATGCTACTGTAGTCATCCCAGTCAGATGCACTAATATTGCCACTTGCATTTACTTTAATAATAATCCTGTCAATTTCATTATATATATTTTCATCATAATTGCTTTGCATCACCTTCGTAAGTTCAGCCTTACTTTTCAAAGCATCAAATTCTATTCTATGTTCTTCTAACCACCTAATTATGCCATTTTCAGTATGCTAGTTTGCAACTTGTCTCTTTTGTTACAATGATATGTTGCATTACCCATTACAAACACGTGGGTTTGGCAAAGCTGGAAGAAACTGAATTTCAATTCACTTTTGATCATTTTCATAGTTCATGTAGGTATAATAATCACCTCTATAAAACTGCCTTCTCCCCCAAAGGCAATTATCAGCCTTTATCCAGTTCAAATGTTTGTTATAGCACCTATTTCACCTTCCGACTGCCAGCACTTTGCCACCATATGAAATTGGTGAATATAGTTATCATCAATGTAAATTATATTTAACCCTTCATGCCTAAATTGATTTAGTGCAAAAATGTTGCTCTTCATTAAACTATGTCTGGGCTTTCAACCAGCTGTTTCCTCTTTGAGTGACATATTTTCCAATTAAAACCTAATTTATTTATTTTTTGCAGTGAAAATTCTCTCCCACAGTCAATCATACCATCATCTTTCAGAACACTTAAGAAGCTTCTTTGTTTATTTTGAAACTGTTTACAATGAAGATGCTTTTTATTAATTAATACAATGTTGGTAAATTTCTTACACACTTCATCTACTGTATATAAGCTAGGTCAACTGCTGAGGATGGGAACATTGGTTCCAAAACATGTCCTAACACAGTAGGTGAAATGTGTAAGAAATTTATCCGCATTGTATTAGTCAATACTAAGAAGCTTGCCTATGGTGGGAATTACATTTTTCATTGTATAGAAGAAATGTAACTTTTGGCTAATAGTGCTATACTTGACTTCTTAACCCAAGATTGTAGGTTTGATCCGACCAGAACCGATGGATTTTTTCGGGCATAAAAATCCTAAGTATGGCTTCCTTCAGAAGGAAAGTAAAGCCGTAGGTCCCATGTCGTACATTTATGGCATGATAAAGAACCTCAAACCTGAAAGAAGAGACCTCTGAGAAAAATTTGTCGGCTGTTTTACGCTCTGATTTAAATGGGATGCTGATGACCTGAGATATTGAAAAGCATCTGTAAATACACTAAATAAAAAAAAAATGGCTAATAGTGTAGTCTGTTAATCTCAATCTTCTTTCTTCTTGGCACATTTTTCCCTGTTGGAGTGCACCATTTCCTTCCCTTAGAACTTTACCTACATTGCTCACTGATATGCAGCGCTGATAGCCTCACTTGTCATAAGTAAAACAGTAGCATTTTCTATTTAATAAAATAGAATTGCCTCCTTTATTCTTTTAAAGCATTGAGCTATATTAAATACTATGAGGTGTAATCAGAAACTAACGTTACAAAGCCTGAAGTGAAATGTGTACATTTTATTTCATACAACTAATACAGCCAACTGATAGTATATACATTAGGGTGTTTTCGACATGTCTCCATATCGGTTTAGGCACTTGTCACTTCGTGGGATGAATTTGAATATGCCCTCTTGGTGAAACTCTTGTCCTTGTGGTAGCCACATTGTTGTGAAGTGTCTCACCTCTTCGTCTGAAGCGAATCGTCGACCTTCTGGTGCTCCTTCAAGTGAGGAAAAATGTGAAAGTCGCTTGGAGTCTTCGGTCGGGGTTATAGGGAGAGTGGTCGATGATGTCCCAGCGAAATTGTTTCAACAGCAGTTGTGATGGTCTTCTGGACTGTATGAGGTCGTGCATTGTCTTGAAGGAAGATGCCCTCGGTGAAAGTCCTGGTCGTTTCCTCCTAAATCCTTCGCGCAATCATGTCAAGGTCTCGCAGTATCAGTCAGCGGTCACTGTACGCCCTCTTTCCAAAAACTCCACGAGTCATTCTATCGTCATATGCCATAACCTGATCCTCCTGTTGTCCTGAATCAACTCCTGCACGCGAGCTGTGTTCAAATCTGTTGATGTGCTGGATCGGCCATTGCGATCCTCGTCAGTGACGTTTTCTCTACCGGCCGCAAACTTTCGACACCATCCTGCGACGTGCTGACGAGACATTAGTCTCTGCATAAACCTCTAACAGCTGCCGGTGAATTTCAGCCGCGGTTGCATGTTTCGCCCACAGAAATCGAATAATGAAACGGATTTCTTAGCGAGACCTGTTTTCCAAACGAGTGGCCATTTGTGTTTACATACAACTAGCGCTATACGTGGCGGGTGGCTGAAACTGTGCAGTTGCCAACAGCATGTTATCAGAATTACCGCACACTACTAATTTCTCTATAACGAACAAAACTCCAGGAATATCGGCCTTGCAACCTTAGTTTCTGATCACCCCTCCTATTCCCTGCACTTTACTTCTAAGAGGCCTTCCAGATTCACTTGAAGATTTTGATTATGTAGGAATTATAATGGTTAAAATATTTAAATAAAATTGACTGATATAACTTACAAAATGCAAACACTACAGGAAAACACTGCATGAAAAACAAAATTACTGGTGAATGCTAAATAATAGTCAACATAGCTTGCTAAACTTGAGGGAACTGCATTTCTGTATTCATAATTTTGTTCACTTGCCCTGCTGGGTGGAAATTAAACGATATGTGCAACAGGGAAACATTCTTTGCTATGTTTATATTTACACACTTAAAAGAAATTAAGAGTCATCCTTTTATGAGCAATCATTACCCAGTTATATTCAAGACAAAACAAGTCTATGATATTTTAATCACATTATTGGTCTTTCCATTAATATAAAACATATTCATCATGAAAATCTATACTTTCTCAGATGAAGACTGAGTTAACAGAGTAGCAGTATGGAAGGGGGGAAGCATTCTCTCTCCCATTTTCATGCATGCGCAGGTAATATCAAATACTAAAAAACAAACAAAAAAAAAAAAAGGGCAGGAATAGAGGATAAAATAACAATTTTCAACAATCAGATCTGAAATGGTAGAAACTACTGATGAACCAAAGAGAAAGGTTTAATGGAAACATTTGTAGTAACCAGAGGATCTTTTTTCTTTGAATTATAACAAACAATTATCAATGATATCTAATTTATTGTAAAAATTATGATTGCAATGTTTTTTTTTTTCTGTTTAACATTAATTTTTACTACTGAGACGCCACAGCATTCATGAAATGAAATGATAAATTTAGGAAGGATTTTTTTTTTTAAGATAGAAGTATTCCAGGTCTAGTTTAGGGTACCTCCCCAGCATTAGTTACTTATAACTGTGGGGAAAATCTAAAAAAACCTGTCAGGTAGGATAGTCCTGGCAGGAATTGAACCTAATGTACTGATGAAGTTCGGGTCTCATCTAAAACTGGCTTAGGCCCAAAACAGGTGAGGGCCACTTTGATTTTGGAAGAGCAATCCAATAAATTTATATGAAATGATGAACAAAACTGTGCACTACATTAATATAGTTACAGCATTTACCAACTACTCAGAGATAGTAATGGAAAATGAACAAGCATAAGTAAACCTAAACTTAAGTATTGATTTTTATACTAAACTCCATTCACTTACACAAAAGTAAGATGCATTTCAGGAGAATCTCTCCCATCTTCAGTTGCTCAATGAACTGACGTTACTCCAAACTGGAGTAATGGACTAATGGATGTTCTTGTTCTTGTGGTGGCCTCTGTTGGTTGAAGTAGGAAGTTGCTGAGTTCATCCATAGCAGGAAACTGGAAATTCATTACTATGAAAATTTTTTCCCAAGTGGATAACTCCAATGGGTTATGAAGATGTTTCAGCAGTTTAATTTCCGGTTTTATTTCATGGTTTTTGGTCCAAAAGTGAGCTGCTACTGCTGATTTATCCACCTGTTTAAACCAATATTCCTAAAATGTTCTTTCCTCCTAATTTCCAAATTTCTTTTTGTTTTGCCTATGTAGCTCTGTTCACAATCTGCACATTTTATTTCGTAAATTCCTGATTTCTGTTCTGTTGGTATGGAGTCATTTACTGTGCAACCTAATACATTCTTGAAGTTGTATCTGTTCTTTGGGGATAACATTATCCCATGTTCTTTGAACATTTTCTTGAACTTGTGGTAAATTGGATGGTAGGTGAAACTTTTGAATTTGTATTCTTCTTTTGTGTTTTTCAGTGTGGAAACTTCCTTTATCCCTTTTTGTCTTTTAGATTTATTGATAATTTTTATCACTATGTCTTTGTTGAAACCATTGATTATAACTGTCTTTATTATTTGCTTGTATTCTATTTTGTACTCTGCTTCTGTGACTGGAGTATTCATCAATCTGTGTGCCAAACTGTAAAAAACTGCATATTTATGTGGAATGGGGTTATAACTCTCATTTTTTATGTAGTTTTCTGTGTGTTTCTTTTCTGTAAATTCCAAAATTCAAACAATCTCCATTTCTTATAATTTTTAAATGTAGAAATGGTAGCCACCCATTTCTTTCTTCTTCTATAGTAAATTGTATGGATTTATGTTGCAAATTAAGAAGTTTCAAGGCATCTATTGAGTGTTTCTTCGGTATTATTGCAAAAATGTTATCCACATACCTATACCATGACTTGAAAATTAAAGGAAGGCTTTTGTGATGTGTATTTCAAATGAGCTCATGAATAACTCTGCTAGAAAAGGTGACAAAGAGTTTCCCATAGCTAGGCCTGAAACTTGTTGGTAATATTTTTTGTTGAAGCTGAAGTAATTTTGTTTAATGCAAATATTAGTAAGCTTTAATAAGTCTTCTATTTCTTTTGGGATAATGTTATCCCCAAAGAACGGATACAACATTCAAGAATGTATTAGGTTGCACAGTAAAAGACTCCATACCAACAGAACAGAAATCAGGAATTTACGAAATAAAATGAACAGAGCTACATAGGCAAAACAAAAAGAAATTTGGAAATTCTGAGGAAAGAACATTTTAGGAATATTCGGTTTAAACAGGTGGATAAATCAGCAGTAGCAGCTCACTTTTGGACCAAAAACCATGAAATAAAACTGGGAATTAAACTGCTGAAACATCTTCACAACCCATTGGAGTTATCCACTTGGGAAAAAATTTTCATATTAAAAAATAGAGAAAACCTAATGAATTTAGAGTTTCCTCCTATGGATGAACTCAGCAACTTCCTACCTCAACCAACAGCGGTTCAGTGAGCAACTGATGAAGGGAGAGATTCTCCCGAAATGCATCTTACTTTTGTGTAAGTGAATGGAGTTTAGTGTAAAAAATGAATACCTAAGTTTAGGTTATATTGCCACTCCATTGTCAACAGCTTCATAAGTACAATATTTAAGCATAAGTGAAATTTATGCTTTATTGAGACATATTTATATGGCCAAACTACAGGGAGAAAATAAAATATATTTGAATTATGGATGAAGAACAATATACAAATGCCAATTTGGAGAATCTACATAAACTATTAAAGATCCCTCTTCATACTTAGGTCTGTTAGGCTTAATAGTAAATATATACAAGAAGCAAGATGCAAAGTTGATTAGCTACAATCAGAATCTTTCTCTACCATTTTGTGTTGAACTGTAAAGAATGTTACAACATTTGATAACTTCACAGGAAGATGTTTCTCATTCAATATATACCTAGATACTAACCTGCATGGTCATGGGTGGCTGAGGTCATTAAGGCATGGACCTGTGAGCAGAAGGTCTGGGATTTGAATCTCACCAGGACTATACTCCCTGACTGAGGTTTTTTTCATGTTTTCCTCAGTCCTCTTAAATGGCAAATGCCTGGCAGGCACCCTAAACTTAGGCCTAAAAAGAGTCCGTCCTTTAAAAAATCCTTTCCGAATATATCATTTCATCTCAAATATCATCAGTGCCCACTGTCTGTAGCGCCTCATAGTAAAAACAGGAGTTAAACACCATTAAAAAAAAAATTAAGCCTGCAAACAATGGGCATTTTTTCTTTGCAATACAAATACATTTTATACAACCAAATGAACTGTGTCATATTTCAGACAAACCAACTGAACAGACTGTTCTTGAGTATCTCTAACAGAGAACAGAATGTATAAAAGCAGGATGGAGATGCAACGGAATTCTTACCATGGAAGAAATGGGAAGTTGCTTCATACTTTTCAGATTCCAGAACTTTTCTATGATATCCCATGATCTTAAAAGGAATAAAGTGATGGTACTAGTAGTTACTATGCTTGATGAATAGAGTAAGAAACCACTTATTTTCAGCTAAACAAAACTGAAGGGAGAGTAAACATTGTGCAGCATATATTCTGTCTCCTATATCACACAAAGCTGACTTAGTTGAAAACAACTAGCATAGGTGCTTTTGCCAACAAACAAAATGGCAGACATCCTAGAGGAGGAGAGGAGTCTCTCTCTCTCTCTCTCTCTCTCTCTCTCTCTCTGCAGCTCTTGAAAGAACATTTGATGGAAAGAGTATCATCTCATCTCTCCAGCTAGAGATGAGAATTTTTTAATCTGCATAAAGATGAACCTCAAACTGAAGAATAAAGAAAGGGTCTTTGGTACATCTGTGGATACTCAAAAGAATGTGCATACATCTATTTTATATTTTCCTTTTTTTCTCTCTCTTTTGTTACAGTTTAATATCTTTCATAACAATGAAGTTCTAAATAAACAAAAAATGAATGTTTTTTTGTGTATTGAGTCTGCACATGAGCTCAGGGTAGGGAAAACTCTAGAAAAACTGTACCCAGGCAATTGACCTTATGGGATATGAATTCGGAACCTCCAGATTGGCAGTCAGATACACTGATCACAATACCATGGAGCAATTGATATCTCTCTTGTTATGTATTTGTAAGAAAAATGCACTTACAGACAAGAATCCAGTATGAAAAATGTCATATAGATTTACAACGTGAAAAAGAAAAAATGGTTTATGGAGCTCAAAAGAATTTATATTTATGTATATATTAATGTAAATTCAAGATTATTTTGTTTTATATTACTCTTAGTGTTTGGCCTACTTGATATTTTCAGTTTCTTCATTAATACACACAAGACACAGACAATGATAAAATGAACATTATCAGGATATTGAAGACACACTATAACTCGATAACAACACAATACAATGATTAAATGGTTACATATAATTTAATAGCAGTTATCTGTGGCACACACTGTGTTCATATGCCCATTCATTTGCCATTTGAGGGCTAACTGCTAATGCGCCTGTATAAAATGTATATTAAATTGTTATAGGTGCAGGTTAACCAAAGTCTTAGGAAACTGCTGATGATCTAGGCTGGGATTCAGCAGTAAGATAAGTGAGCTAAATTAAAGATGTAAAAATGTGATTATGTAAAGAAACTAATGATTAATAATTATAATGGTTATAATAGTGCCAGATATATAATTGAAAATACATGCCAAATGCTGTTAATTCAACAATTATTTTAACTTTATAAATAATAACTATTAGTTAATAAAAATTTAATTTTGTATCAATAATATAATGGGAACTGAAGAAGGTGGATGGGAAAGTTTTGTTGTACAATGTGTAGGGGACTATGGAGGTATGGCCTAGGACCTGAATCTATAGCTATCCCTTATTTTTTAATTTAATTGGCATTCAATATATCTATCTATATATGACTTTTTTTTCTTTTGAGAAGGGGAGAGAAAAGTCCTAAGACATATATAAATTGTAACAAAAACAAAATAAAAAGCAAAATAATGCTTCAATTTCTTTTTACATCAGGTCTTATTCAATCACAGAAATATATCATTGTTGAAATACAAATGTTAAGTTCACATAAATTGGTGTTCTACTTACGTTTTTCACATTTATACACAAAGTCTTAATATACATTATTTCACCATTAAATAGTATGTAGCTTATGGTTTCACATGGTCTCATTAACATAAAAATTTAGTATTATGATAAAAATACACCAAACAATATACTTTTTCTACTACTACTACTCCAGTTACTACTACACAAGCTATCTATGGTAATGCTTACATTGCTACATAAATGTGTTTAATTTGAAATGCTACCAAAATAATGGCATCAAAACAGTCACCCACAATCTGACTAAAAATCTCATTTGCATAGACTGTAATAGAAAGAAAAAGCAAAAGAGGTGTTGAGTACCTATTTTCACAGGAAATAATATATTTGAGTGTGAATTGACAGCGTTCATTAATTTAACCATTTTTTCTCTATGATGCTTGCAGCCTTATAAGGGATTAATTAACTACACTTAGCTTTAAAAATGTTTAAGACTGCTTGAGCTAATGCAATATTTGGAAACTATATAAACCCCTCCCCTGGCTGATCTTAAATGTATCAAGGATAAGTGGTCATGAAAATGGAAAATAGTTCCTAGAAACACTTAAAAGCCAGGTTCTTTAAATTCTTTGCTTTACTTTGAAACTAAACAATGGCAGTTTAAGATAAAATTTAAACACTATAATAAAATATCTTGATTCTTATACTTCAGTGTTCTGCTTTATGTGCATAATGAATACTTCCACAAAAATTTCCTATCATTCCCTAAGGAGCACCAGATTTTCAATAATTGAATGCTGTGCTAATATTCAGAATTTTATTCCTAGAATGGGAGGAAAGGATGCTATAACATATGTATTTTTATTTTATGTGCTGTTTATATTCTGAAATAAGCTGAGGACATTTAAATCATGGGTTATTAATAGTTACAAAAATGTTAATATTTATCTGCTGAGAGGGCGTTTATACTTGTTGCCTGCTATGGAAACTAACATACATAATACTTAAAAAACAGTAAAGGAACTAAATATCAGCTGCAATTCTGGGGCGAACATATATCAGCAGCTCCATAGCTTTCCAGATGCAAGTGTTTGTATCCTTCCTATAAAGCTGTTTTTTGCAGCATGTCCTTCGTATATAAGCTTTACTAAAGAAGTCATCTGACAATTCTTAACAATCTGAAGGATTTTAGAAAAGAGGAATTGGAACAAGAAGGGAAAAAAGTTATTTAAATATTAAAAGTATATTTCTTTATAGAAGACTGAAATTAATCATAACATCTGGGCTTTGCATGTTATTTTTTCTGTGATTCAAACTTTATCTCTGTAAATTTCAATGGATAAGTATGATCAAAATATTCACTGCAACAGGCTTCATTCTCTGTTCAAGAAAGTATTTTAAAAATCAATTAGAGATAATATGAAAGAACAATTTTGCAATGGATGCTGCAAATAGCTGCAGTCTAGCTTTGCAATTAATAATATGAACCATTGCTGTTGAGGAGCTAAACCAATCATTCTAGCAATGAATGCACAGTGTTAAAAGATGGTGACTAAACAATTAAAAATCCCATTATTTCTCATCTCTCCAGCAATTTAATGACCTGAACAAATATTGCATACTGAGATTAGCTCGGTGCATAACCAAGTATTTAGCATTGCTGTATTTTCATATGATTTTGGTTAGATTACGCTATATGGGAAAGAGTTTTTTCCTCAGGTTAAGGAGATAAATGCAACATGGGCATAATCTTAACTACAGAACATCCAAATCATCTACTCAACAGCTCTAATGCTGCAGATGAATGCATCTAATGTGCACTATTAATGCCTAAGTAAATTTTATTTATGTATGTTATTTTCCAATAATCAATATATCCAGTCTATGCTCTTAGTGCTCTTTCCAAAAGTTAGATGGAAGCATATAGGAATATAAAGCCCAAAAAACTGTAAATTTATTTTTTCAGACACTGTGCAGCATTAGCAAATGTGCTCTTCAGTTGGTGAGAAAGCAGGAGTCATTGAAGGAAACAAATAAAATATAAAATTCAACTTTTTAAAATGAAAAAAATCACTTTCAATTCAACCTTTTGCATCCAAGAGTGTATTAGTAGCACTAAGAACATAGTATTCTTGACCACACACAGATCTCAATAATATTTTATATCAAATAATTGTATTATAAGTTATATAAATACCTAACATTAGGTATAAAGATTAAGTCACATTCTATGATAATATTTTCATGATATTTAAGCGTCATCGTTTTCATCAACCCATTTCCATTAAAAAAATTACTGAAAGAAAAATATTTCCCTCTTTCAGCTGATATATTTTTTTAATTGCTAGAGAATTTTCTGCTTAGATCAGTAAATCACACACAGTAAATTTCAATATTTGCCATCTGCTTACGATTCATGATTGTATAAATTTTTTCTTGCCTTCTACATGGGCTTTTAAGTCTAAATTTGTAACTCAATCTAGAGGAATGTTTCAAAAAATTATTCATATTTACTATAGCAAGAAACATTCAGTACTTTCTATTAGTCTATAACAAGGGGTATGAATTCTTTTCTACATAAATAAGTTATACTATTTCACTTTATATGCCTTTTTGCATTTTAGCAGGAATCAGAACTGCTGCACTATTTTAATACTACATTACATCAAGAATTTTCAAGCTCAAAATAGGTTGGTGGGATATTTTAAAGTTCCATTTATAGCTCCATTAAATATAAAGCATTCTTAAAGTTATGACCTTTTGCACAGATCACGCTAAACATTTTGTACACATATTTACCAAATTTGTTCTCTAAAATCTGAATGCATCTCAAATTACTGAAGTTATTCAGGAGAATTTACTTTTAAATAAATGTACTTGAAAAAATATTTATAAGTACAATATAAAGTTCTTTATTTTCAACTATAGTGCATTGTTTTACATTTGGCCAAGATGTTAACATTGGCATAGCACTCTAAAATTCTTTGGTTTAGCTAAAATGTGTGCAGCTAGAAATGTTATATTCAAACTCTAAGCATGTCTGCACTTATGCTTTTAAAAGTGCAATATATGGTTCACAAACATATTTCTGGATTTACCTTTTAAGTGCAGAGCACTGCTTTATAAATGTCCTTTTTAATTCTTTAAAATAAATAATCAATTCATAAAAGCTGCAACTTTTGTACTTTAAAAGAATCATCCTCAATAACCAAAAGTCATGGGCATTTGCTATTCACATGTAATTACAAACAACTTTCAAATCACCCTCATATAGCTAAATAGCTGCTCTGTCCTATTCCTTTCTTTTAAAAAAAAAAAAAAAAAAAAAAAAAAAAAAAAAAAAAAAAAAAAAAAATCTAAGATATGTATCTTTAAACTCACCTTAGCTATCTGATAAGTCTAACTAAATGGCATATTTCCCTACAGAGGAAAATAAGGATGTATATATTCAAAATATAAGTTTGAATGTTTTTTAAGAACAACTAGCAGATCACCCAGGGCAAAAATGACTGCAATCTGATATAAAAGATCCAAACCATCTACAAGATGTGCCTACTTTCTGAAACTGCAGCAATTTTTCTTAAATGGTATCATTGCAAGAAATTCTTAAAGCAGAATGCAACAGTCTATCATTGCAGCTATTAATTGCATCTATTTTTAGTAGTCTGCTAAAACTTTAGCAATCAATCATTAAAGACAGGTGCATGAAGAGACAGAAATCTTTGATTACCAATGCTGAATGCTGACCTATCAGGTTCTAAATGAAAAAAGAACCTCATTTTACTATTATATTTTTTAATAATTGTTTAGTACTTCACACTAACTATTGAGATCCATCAGACATGAATGGAATAAATTAAGTTTATGATAATGCAAACAAGCCTGAAGTCCATTGATAATTATAGCTAATTTGCATTTGCCTGGCCAGAGTGAGAGAAAACACCAGTAAAAAACCTTAACCTGACAACTTGACCTACCTGCACTCTCCAATAGCCCTCAGACAATGAACCCCACAGCCAGCCAACAGGCTCTTAAGTAAATTTCAGTTTAATGCGGCATTGTCTGAATGTCTATCTAATTTAAAGATTGGGGGTGCTAAATTACTAATATTAAGTTTATAGCTCTAAGCAAAATTATAGTATTAGTATTTTTAAACAAAAAGCTATACTTCATCATTGCAATATTTAATATTTCTGATGATGAAACTCATAATTTAATTATGTTAATTTACATCCATTTTTAATTTCACATCAATGCTTATTAAAAGATATATCTCTCCCAACACTTAACTTTGCTAAAGGGAAAATACTCTGCATGGATAAAATGAAATGTCATTAAAAAGCTCTACTGACTTTTATGTAAAAATATATTACACTTCTGGAAAAGTTAGATTTTTGGTTAATTTTTCTCTTGCACTGAATTTTTCTGTTATTTACAGTACTTATATATGTATAAATTTTTTTGTCCACATTAGACTGCTAGTTGCCATTGTGTTTTATTATCACCACACTCATTCAATCTCCAGCAGGCGTCAAAGAGAGCAGAAAGTCTACAAGCCCACTCACTTGTCTGCAGGATAGTTTATATTTCAAAACAAGCAATGTTGCAAAATATCTCTTTTTCTCTTCCTCTTCCTCAGTTCATTTTTGGCTTATTTTATTTATGAACCCTCTTTAACATCTCAGGTCATCAGCATCCCATTCAATTTAGGCAGTGAAACAGCCAATAAATTTTGCTCTGAGGCCTCTTCTTTCAGGCTTAAGGTTGTTTTATATGCTGCAAATCTTTGATGTTAGATTGGATGACTTTACTTCCCTCCTGAAGGAAGCTATACATAGGATTTTTACTCCTGAAAATATCCACTGACCGCTTAGGATTGAACCTGATCTTGGATCTCCAAGGTAAGTATGTTAATCACTAGACCACTAGGACAGACTCCTCAGTTTGTCTCTATGCTCCAGACAGTGGCAAACATTTTTACAAACTTTAGCAATAATGCAACACCAAAAATCCATTTTGACCATTTATAACTTTAAGGAGGTTGAGGGAATGCGGCAAGTTTTTGACTAAAACACAAAGGTTGCCTGCTGGGGGTCGAATGAACACAGTCACTATACACACAGTAAAACTGTTGAAATGGGAATGACTCATTCAGATTCTAGAAACTCAGGTTTAAGAGGATTTATCTACATTTACAGATGGAGAGCCTCTCCAGTAATTAATCACATTTACAAAATAAGTGCAGTTGTTGCACTGATATATACATATGTATGTACACATGTTTATTTCTGACATTCTCTCATTCCCCTGCATATCAAAAATGGTGATATTATATTTACTTTCTAACAACATTAAACCCGTAGATTTAAACTTTCAGTAAGAAACAACAAACCTTTCATTTATATTTCATATCATATATAAGATCTATTTTTAGGAACTATAAAAAAATAAATTTCTGTACACAGAACACTAGTTTTAGATGCTTAATAAAAAGACAGAAACTGTTTTCAGCTCAAAAAAAGTTTATGATTCAATCAGTTACAAAATACGGCATAAGAATTTTCATTTTCTGAAATTATTTCTTACAAATGAATATTAATGGTTACTTTTATACCATAATTACATCTTGTAGGTCATTAATATTTGCTGATAAATACATCTTTGGTTTTGTATAAAGTCAATAGAATTACAAAATACCAATCTTAGTTGCGAGCATCAAATTAAAAGTTTCTTTGCCAAGTGATTTGCAAACACAAATCACTTAAAACATTCACCATGAAATTAATTTACAGTCTGGGTTGCAGCAGTCATTTTAAGGCCATAGCTCTCACAGTATGCCATTATTGTAAGTACAAGATTTTTACATTCATTAAATATGGCACAACAGTTAGTAACCATCATTATATATTATATACACACATCATTTTTCAAATAAAAAAAAAAGCATCTATACAGAAAAGACAATTGTGAACATGGGTGTCATCCCAAATTTTTAGTTAATACAGCCGTATACAAAACATACAAAACATTTGATTTCTTTTTCTAGCTCAGACATAGTAGATATCTGTTAGTAAGAAGAAACAAGGTTAACCCCAAGTCTCCAACTTTCTCTCAAAAACTCACTCACACATAAACTTAAGTAGTTAATAAATAAAGTCTATAATATTAATCTCATTATGACTGAGGGAGTTTAGAAAATTTTCTTATAACTGGATTAAATTACATATACTCTTCCATTTATCAATGGAACAAACAAGCACACTTCAAATATTGTATCTTCTCAAGAAAGGTGTTTAATATTCTAATACCTTTGAGCAAAGAGAATTCAAAGAAAATAGATTAGATAGGCATTGATTTTGCAAAGAATTAAATTTCTGTACAGCAGAAAAATGTTCACATAACTTTTGTGATGTTCAAAAGCTGTGAAACAGGTAAAAATGATATAATTAAATGAGCCATGATGAAGCAAATAATATTACTGCATTTTTTTTACTTTCAGCACTGGTATAATGTTCATATCCCAATTCCACTATTAAAACAACTTTTTAACACACTATACCATTGCAATCATAGCAACTCTTTCTGCAAAAGACCTTTACTGTGCACAGTAAACATATTAATACCAAATTACAAAAATAAATGTTCTGTAATTCTATTGCATTATTAGAGATCTGAGCATCATGAATTTACGAAATCATGAAAAGGTTTTCATTGTCATCCTAATGAACATTTGTAATAGATGCTTCCTAAAGTGTGCTGATAAACTTTTTGAGATATCTATTCTGTACACATAAACATTTAACATGCAACTTAGTTTTTGTGCATTAACTGACGTGAATTATGTGTTTAGAGTAAAATGTGAAATTGTGCAAATTCTTCAAATAATTATGGTTTCTTCTATTCATAATTCTACAATCACCAAGGTCTGACTGAATACTGACAAGAGGAAATTCAAGGTTGATAGTATTTTATGTGTGGCTGCTGTATGTCCCTTAAAATGGGAATACTTAAGATGGTTTCTATTCATTCAAAGTCAAATTTGACCATTTTAGTTACATGATGTAGAAGCATATATGTGGAAAATAGTTTGCTATGGAAGTTAGCAACTAACTGTAAAATGCTGCTCTTCTTTGGATATATGAATTTATCATTTAGAATTAATTCATTTTTAAAAATATTCAATCTTAATGCATAAGTACTCATGTATACAGACTGTCTTTTCACTTGTAGCCACACAAACCAAATAATTTTTCAAGATATACAGTAATTCTGAACAAAGCTCTACAACTTGCAAATATAAGAATCCCATCTATAAAAAATGAACAGGAGGGAAATAAGAAATGTTGCACAAAAGTAATACTTAGAAAAATTATTTAAATGGCACTTAAGGAAGCTATAGACAATGGTGTGGTAATATAACACATTAGAATTTTTAATATACTTTACTATACATACACACACTTACTTATACAATATTAGGATATGTTTTGGGAGAAATTCTAAAATCCATAAAATTAATAAAGCATGACACCAATAATTAACATATCAGTTCACACATATACAAAATAGCAAAAATATTAAATGACAATTTCAACTCTCTTGTAAAATTTCAAAGCTTGGCATCAAAAATTCATTTATTTAGTTGAAAAACTTAAAAATATCAGAATTGCAAAAGGTGTCTTTTGATCTAAAAGCCTCATTTCCCAGCAACTGAATAGAAAATCCTATAAAATATTAAGGAAATGATTAACCTCCTTAGATTTACCAATGGAAGAAACAGAAGACTTATTAAAATTAAGCATTCAGCAAAATTTCTTCAGTTTTAATCAAAAATATTATCAACAAGTTTCTGGTCTAGCTAGAAATGAAAACCCCCCAAAAAGCAGATTTATTCATGAGTTCCTTTTAAATACATATTACCAAAGCCTACTCATTAAATTTAAAGCATGGTATAGGTATGTGAATGACATATTAGTAATAATATGGGGAAAGAAAAAAAAAACATTCAATAGATGCTCTGAAATTCCTTAAATTCGAACATAAATTTATACAGTTTACAATGGAAGAGAGGAAAATGGGTGGTTCCCATTCCTAGAGTTAAAAGTTATAATAAATTCAAACAGACTGAACTTTGGAATCCATAGAAAAGAGACATACTCAAAAAATTACATAAAAATAAGTCATAACTCCATATCACACAAATATTGGTGTTGTACAGGTTGGCACACAGAATAATTAATGTGCCACTCACAGAAACAGAATACTAATTGATAATTAATACAGCAATAATCAATGGTTTCAACAAAGACACAATAATAAAAATTGCCAATAAATTTAAAAGAAAAAAATGTTTAAGAGAAGTTTCTATTCTGAAGAACATTAAGAAAAGATACAAATTCAAAAGATTCACATCATCCAACTTACCACAACAAATTCAATAGGAAACTCAAAGAACATGGCATAAAGTTAGCTTCAAAGAACAAATATGATATCAAAAATTTAGTGGATTCCACATTAAGACACCATACAATAGAACAGAAATCAGGAATTGATGAAATTAAATGTGCAGATTGTATAAAAATACATTGAAAAAAACAAACAGAAATTTATAAATTTGGAAAAAGGAACACTTTAGGAATATTTGTTTTAAATAAATATTTAAACAAACAGTGGTTTGTTTGGACCCAAAATCACAAAATTAAATCAAAGGCTAAGCTGTTGAAAGAACTTCACAACCCAATAGAACTATCTATTTGGGAAAAATTTTTCTTCCTGAAAAATAGAAAAATCTTGATGAATTTTGATGTTCCATCCATGAATGAACTCTGCAAGCTCCTATTCAAACCATCAGAGACCACCTAAGAAGTACCTTGGGATCCAACCATCATATCCAGTAGTCTGTCAACAGTTGATGAGGAGAGCAATTGACCTCGAAACATGTTTCAATATTGTATAAATAAGTGGAGTTAATGTGAACATATTTAATAAATTATAATAGGATACTTAGAAGAATGCTTTATCTATGAATAAGCACCTTAACCCTTAACAAACAAAAATAAATTTTGTTTTAATATAACTGCCATTATATTGAGAGGTGTTATTCTTTATAATTTCATACTTCAGACAAAGAGACTGAGCCCAGCAGAAATTTCACTTATCTGCAAACATCCCAAGACACAGCAGCTTCATCACAGTCATTGTTTCTTCCTCTGACATAAATATACTGACAGTTAGGAATAATTTGTATAAAACAACAAGAAAACACATTCTTAAGGAAATTAAAATGCTAAAAATGAACTTTTTTTAAATTACAATGATGTGTTCCTTACATTTATTTTTTCTTAATGCAAAGAATTGATGTTTGTTTCTCTAACAATGTTGTTTACTCATTTTCATTTCATAGCAAGTATATTTACAGCATCTTACTAATTATGTAACAATTTAAATATTTAATGCAAAACAGAGTGAATGTTTCTAGCATAATAAATACACTGTAAATCAATGAATTAAAACTGTCATCTAACACTCTTCATGCTTCACTTGCCTTAAAAATATTTGAAACCGGTACCAAATATTTTTAAAGTTAGTGAAGCATGAAGAGTGTTAGACGACAGATTTAATTCATGTGAGCTTCACGATGTTAGTTCCATATGAAAATGTTTTAAAGTTTTTACAATTTTTAAAAAAATTTAACTGGAAATCAACATTATTACAATGAAAACGATTACCAATAATGCTCAGATTTCTAAACAATGTAGTATGATCTCTTTAGCAGCATATAATTCTGTTGCTATGATGGTGAAACCAGCATTTCAGATACCAAGGCCTAAACTTTTAACTCTCTGTATGTCTTAGATACTAACATATCTTCTGTCCCCTTCTATTTATCACATTCTTTTAGTGTAGGGATGTAATGGTCATCCAAGGGAGGGGGGAAAAAGACCTAAGAAAAAAGAAAGAACCTATCTCTATAAAATATACAAAGCCTATTTATCATGTGTTTAAGACCCATGAAGATGAAAAATTATGTGAAATAAAATTCAACACTTACGGAAAACAGCTACGTACTTTTATTTTATTTATTTTTTTTTTTTATTGTTTTAAATCATCAATCCCTTCATATTCATTGAAGCATTTGAAAGGAATGCTACAACCAGTCCCGATATGAAGAATGCAAGACAAATGAAATGTCACATTTGTGGTCCTGAGAGTAAAGTTATTAAAAAATTCTGAATAGGCGTTCAATAGGTATGCTGTTTATCAGCTTATTATTCAGTATTTTACAAGGTGATGCAAACTATAAATAAAGCATTTGATAGTGAAACATGGCAAAAATTGGTGGCATTGCACAAGATGTGCATATCTGAATGGGCATTTGTTTCTCATTTACATACATCAATTGCAATTTGTTAAGTTTATGGAGAAATTGTTTGTATTATCTCCTTTTATGTTAAAATATTTCCTAGCAGCAGAGTGATCAAAATATTTTTCAGAGAGAAGCGCTTATACTCAAAAAATTATGTCTAAATTACAACTTCTTGTGCTATATAGGTTGTTATTTCAGAAGAATGTATATTTGTTTTTCAGATGTATAATATTGCATTTTTCTAAGCAAAATAAAGTATAGATTAATAAGTATGCACATTAAAGATGCATTAATTAAATAATAATTAAAAACCGGCATCCCATAATATCTACAGACTATAAACTGAAATTTGAAGTTCTATTAGGAGCCATCATCATAGCCATGGTCAGAAGAAGATATATAGATGAATAAGAAATAACAGCTGAATCATATGAAAACAAAATTAATAATCAAAATAACCATAAAATGTAAACTGACATTAATAAAAGTTTTATATATTTAAATGTGATCTTATCTTAGGAAAAACAGACCCAGAGCAAAACAAACTAGGCAAAACAGTCCTTCACAAAGAGTCCACAAACAAAATTGCAGGTGAACTGGATCACAGGCAAGAAGTGGACATTATAATATTGCCTGATTTTATTCTTTTATGATATCTACTTCAAATTGAGCATATTATTTATTTATTCTTGTTTTAATATTAGATCAATTTTAAGTATTAAGTTTCTAAGGTTTAAATGGAAGCAAATTCAATTCAATTTATCAGAGGAAACATTAAAATGCACCTTGAATCAAGTTTTTTTCTATCTTTTTAGACCTTGGCACACACAAGATTTTTCCAGATTCATGGTTAAAAAGTCAAAGCTAAAAGAATAGGTAAGCTTTTCATTGTACAAAATTAAAAATCAATCACTTTTCTCAGTATGGTATCTTTCTTTAACCAATATTCATTACTGCAAGCAATGTTTCTCTTAAATATTTATTTAACCCACATATGATGCATTAAAAATAAATAGTTTTAGATTCAAAACTAGTTATCACAACATACAGTTTATCAGTAAATGTTATTAATGTCGCACATTTTATTAATCCTTCCCCACAACCCCCACATCACTTCTTGGAATGGAATCTATAGACTTAGAAAGAAAATTTAACCATAATTTATATTATCTGCTGACTCAAGATGATAGTAAAAGATATTTAGAAGCATTCAGGAACTTTTAAAGTTAAACAACTTTTCATAAGTAGGAGTGTTTTCCTTATAGTCTTTTAGGTTTTAGATTTAAAATAATTTAATACAGCAACTCGCATCAGTTTGACCAGTTTTGACAGGTAGGTCATGAAATTCTCATGATTATATTGAGGAACAATAGCCAAACTTCTAAATGTACACTATCATGATGTATATAAAATGCCATGCCAAGAAGAAATAATTTACTAACACCTTTTCCATATTACTTCGAATATGTTCTAAATAAATATAAGGCGCTAATATTTTAAATGCACAAAAATAAAGATTTATTCTGTTAAACCCCTCTGACTCACTGATAACATTTGTACATTTGGAACAGTTAACTGTATGAAAAAAATATAATGAACAGGAGAAAAAAATTATACTGACTGATATACACATATTTCAAACATTCATTCATTTTATGGTTAGGTCACAAATTAAATTACAATAGTGTCTTTACAATTATTCTAAACACATAAATGTTAGGTCATTTAGGTTTTACAATTTTATCTATGACTACAAACTCCCTATTGTCACAGAACATCTAAAGACTAGCATAATGGACAGCAGCAAGCACTAACATGTACATAAAGCACACCCTCAGAGGTTCCCAATCACCATAGCACTGTAGGTCAGACAAAATTTTAATGCCACTGCCAGAATATGTCAACATTTTTTTTCATTATACACTAATACATACATATTGAACTACCTTAAACATCAGAAAAATGCTCAAGTTAAGATTTGACTAAAGCATTATTAACATATATTTGCATCCACAGGATGGTAATGGGACTGTATCTGCTCAGACTATATTTGGTTTTATAGGATACTTCCTCATATGCATAACTTTATTTGCTAAAGACCAATTCAAACATGTATATAAAAAAGTAATGGTATTAGAAGCTTTGCTTGAGCAAGAATAACATTACAGTTAAACATCATGGAAAGCAATTGAGGAATGTTATTCAACTCCAACAACTGTGACTGTTATGTTCACAAAGAAACTACCATTTGAATGAATTTGTAATTTTATAAAACAGTAAACCAAACTAATTACCATTCTGAAGTAGCCAAAATTATACAAGCTCTATGTATGAGTTTGCTCAATCTTTACATTTTGTTATCAATTTATCTATTCAAATGTGAAGGAAATGAAAGGAAATGAGTAGAAACATCTAGAGCTGCGAAATATATTGATGTAAATGGGTAATGGGGAAGGAAGAGGGGAATAATTAAAATTGAATTGAATTGCATAATTTCATGTTAATATTGTAATCTCTGCTTGTAGTTTTGAGACACTACATTAAGTAGGTGATGAAAATCAGAAAAAAATTATGACCATGTATGTCCTGCCCCCCATTATGCATGAAAAAGGAAAAGCTAAAAATTAAAAGTATAAAAGGTAGAAAAATACCTGACAAAACTTCAGTGGTGGCCTAAAAATATCCTAGAATGAGAGTGTTACTAAAAGAATAACAGGTAATAGGCAAACAAATAAACTAGTGGCATGATAAAACCTTATTTTCTGGAAGATTAATGATGGAAATAAACAAATAAAAAATTCAGAACTTAACCTGAACGATATGCTTTATAAGGCCCTGCTGAAATCATTACTAGATAACAGCCAAACAAATATTTAAGCAAACTCTTTGAGGTTCTCCAGCACATTATTAGGAATAGGAATACCAAGAGATTTAAGGAAACTTAAACCAGGAATCTTATGAAATGATTAAAACATGACATTAACATCTACATCCCAAAGCTATCATTAAAAAAATATTCTTCCATAGTTGCAGCTCAGATTGCAGGGCATGCAAATTGTCTAGACTGTAAATTTTGTTTGTAGCATGTGCGCATTTTAAAGAGTTTTTCACATACAAATTCCAATTAAGTTTTGGAATTGACTTACTCTTCAGTATACTATAATTTTATTCATTTTAAAAAGCTTGGTCAATCAGTTAAAAAGAAAAAAATCCATATGCAAACTGGGGAAACAATTGAGAAGCATATAAAGTTCCAAATAAAACCATGTAATTGGTTATATTCAAATACTGTGGCAATGAAACTACTTATTTCCCACATTAGTGTCCTAACTTATACAATATTAATTTAAAAGAGCAAAGTTCATTTAATTCTAAATTAATCAGGTTAATCCTACTCAGATTTTATATAAACTCTAATTGTCTCTTTAGTGATATCTCTAACACTTTTTCACATTGCCTCAAGATAATGCAGAACAATGAACGAAAGTAAGAATGAACATCTATGCTCTAAATATGTGTTTCATAATCAACATGCAACACCAAGTAGAATTTGCTAATATAATCAGAAATATAATTCAGTTTATTGTTCTCTAGTTCCCTCTAGAAGTGTAAATATTTGATTATACATTCTAGTTTTACAGCATTAATAAGGGAAACAGTGAACTTCTCTACAATTAACTTATCTTTTATTTCAAATACTGTTTTTTTCTCATAGGATGAATATCAACATCATCCTAAAGAAGAAAGTATCAAAATTATTTCAATGCACGTTTATTATTAAGTTTCCTTTACTCTCCAAAATTCACACATACTGCTTTAATAATAATAAAAAAAATTGTGAAAAATGCTACAAATCATACATTGACACTAGGTATAGATGTCATGAGTTCGCAAAGATGTTTCAAAAACAAAAAATTTTAAGGTAATATTATTAATCTGGCACACAATTTAAAATTTCATTCAGTGTCAAGCATATTATCTGATATTCATAAAAGTATATTCAGAAAACCCATTCTAGCACTTGCTGCTGCCATAAACATTATTTTTCAGTTATATCTTTCACATTTGTTTAAATACAAAGTCTTAAATGCTAGACAACAAATACCAGGGATCTATACATTTTCATGAATTAGCAACTATACATATATGAATTTTACTTTGTACTATATTATACCTTAACTAACTCCTTTACTGACCTTGATAGAGGTCTGTACTGCCCTTCAACTGCATACACACTGCTCCTGCATTTTCATTTCACATCTGAACGCTATATGCACTCCATGTGATGGTTACAGCAAACCTGCTGATAGGTTGAAAACAACCACAGAAATCTTCATGAATCAAAGAGTTTCATTTAAGTCCTTCACTCACCAGATTGATCTGGCAGAGATCGTTCAAAAAGACAAAGGGCTCGGTGAACAAATTCATACTGCTCTGCTGTCTGAATCATTCCACCTCTGAAAGCATAAGAAGAAATAAAAATCTAATTTTTAAAATTTTAGTTCCTTATTTATCCATGTTTAAAAATTATAGTTACTTTGTAATTTACTGCTAGCACATGAAGTCATCAGAGAGCAGCACCTATTGGCTATGAACATCAATAAATAAGTTACAATATTTCTAAGGCTATCACCAAAGTTTATATTAACAGGTTTAAAAATTCTAAGTTAAGCAGTGGTCATAGATTTTCTTCAAAGCCAAATTTTTTACTGTTCTTATATAATTTTGAATCTTGAATAACAGTGATCTGTAATCAACATGTAGTGCTACCATCTGCTTCAAATCTTTGTTTTCTTTCTTTTTTTCTTTTCTTTCAAAATTTCTTCAAGTTCCCATATACTGTGAAATTGCTGCAAAATGAGAGACAAAGGAAGCTACCTAACTGGTCTTGTAAATCATAATTTGCCTAGTAGCAGGCAACATTTCTTAATACAATTGCACAGATAACCAGTAACACTTGAATAGCTCTGTGATACTAATTATTTTATCACATAAACTGTAGTAACAACCCAACAACATGTTATAATTTTTCTGAAGTAAATTAATATTAAAACCTATGCATAATTTATATTAAAATCAGATAAAAGAAATCCAAAACTCTACAGCAAACCTGGGTGATAACAGTAGCCAAGAATGTCTAACAGAAAACTGAAACTAGCGTCATTCCACCAGGAACTTTTTACTTACATCCTATCACCGCAACTGCTCAGAAGAGAATATGCACTGTCTGTGCAGGTAGTATTAACCCCACACATTTAAGATAAACGTTGGTTGGTTGATTGGTTGCTAGTGGTCAATGGTGATGCTGACATTTACATTTTTTCCTTGGTTCCCAATAAAAAGCTTTCAAATTATTTTTCCATTTTATGGCAAATTATTTATGAGTAAAATGACTAAAATTTTACTAAATTTTTCCACTTGATTCAACATGTTTCAAAGGCTGTTGCCTTCATCATCAGCATGGCTCCACTGTCAAATTCCCATTATGGCATTAAGATATTGCTCTGTGGATTTTATGAACTTAGTGATGAGGTTACTGTTGTTTGGGAGATCAAAGCTAATTAAATTTTCTTGTTTTTGTTTATGAATATATTTTCCCAAACTACTAATTCTATGGGTTTTTTATGAGCTTTGAGAGTTTTGGTTCCTTTTGGAATTCGTGATTCTTTTGCTAGAAATTGTACACTATTGCTGATTTTTTTGTATGTTTATATTTTACATTTCTCATGTCTTCTTTAAACTGTAAGGTAATGTTTCTTTTCATTTTGCCTATGTATTTCATATTGCAGTCTTTGCAACTGATTCTGTAAATGCCATATTGTTTTCCTGATAGAATTTTGTCTTTTTGTGTTGGTTTTTAGGTTCTTTTAAACTGCATTTGTTTACTGGAACCAAAATACTATTTACATCTTTAAAATCTTCTGGAATTTTTTGTGTCCATGGGTGGAATGTGTATTTCTTATATATATATATATATATATATATATATATGATCCCCTTTGTAGCCTTTTAGTGAGGTGATGTCCTTTATTTGTTCTTGCTTTTTGAATTTTTCTATTTTCTTGTTGACCAGATCTATTGTTTAGCCATTATATATGCTATATCTATGATTTTACGGTACTATGATTTGTTAATCTTATTTTGATTTAAATTAAACCACTAAAAATCATGTCGTCACATTAAAACTCTCTTTAAGTTTCACAAACGTCGTCGTTTTCGTTGACAATGTGAGGAATGTACCTCAAGAAACATGTACCAAAATTACTTTTATAAGTGTGTTTGTGAAACTTAAAGAGAGTTTTAATGTGACGAAATGATTTTTAGTGTTTTACTTTAAATCAAAATAAGATTAACAAAAGTTTCACTGTGTGGATTCCGACATTCCGTAAACATACTATGATTTGTATTTGTTGTTGCTTATAGATAGGTTTGTTAATGTGAATGTGAGGCTGTTGTTTTTTTTTTTTATATAATTATCTGTAAATAAGAATGATTTCCTTATAAATAATTTGCTATATTTATATTATATTTTACTATGAAAATTCCCGCTATTTAAAACTACTTATTTTTCATTTGTTTATTGCTATCACGTTGACTGCATTTCAGTAAATGTTCTTTTTTTAGGATAGTATTCACATTTTTACACAATGGGCAATGACTGTCCTTAATTAATTTCATCCAGAAGGATAAAATCATGCCCAACAATTAAGCAGAATTGGGCGACTCCAAATTTTCTTGGTTTCAATAAAAGATTTTGAAAGTCTTCAGATCTTCATATGGTTTTCGTTCTAAGTCTTTATTGGACACTTTGTTGTTCTTGTTCAGTTATTAATCTTTATGAATTTAAATTTAGAAAGAATTTCTAATACAAAAGATGGTTTTAATTTTACGATAGTTCCTTTTTTACTAAAGTGTCAGCAATCTTTTCCTCTTTAACCCCGCATGGCTTGGGAGTCATTGCAAAACTATTTCTGATCTGGATTGTATGATATAGTTTTCTTATTTCATTTTTGTATATGTTGATGGGTAGCTGTAATATTATACTTTGTAATGCTTCTTTAGAGTTACTGAAGATAGCAGTTATTTTGTTTATGTTAAGTCTATGCAAGTAGATTTTCTAAAGCTGTTCTAATGCCATTATTTCACCATCAAAATTATTAGCATACCGTCCCAAAGGTGTTTATGGAGAGAATTCTTCATATTATATTCCAAAGCCTATTTTTCCATTTTTTTCAGGAATATGAAACTATTTATTCCCATGTTGATTACTTTATAATTTCTATCCCAGTATTGCCATGAGAAAGCATGTACTGACCAACAAATTAACTTGAAAGTGATGTCACCACACTTGGGTGATAGTACCTGGAAGGTGAACACTTTAATATTTATCAACAAGGTGTTTTTGTGCGACAACAGAACCACTGACAACTGCATTCTGAAGGAAACCTAAGATCAAAACATAAAAGCTCGAAAGTGTTTACATTTTATAAATAAGTTTTAATACTTGACAATCTGATGATGGGCAGGCAACAACTAACAATAAGGTTGACTGGATTCAATTCAATCAGTTGAAAGCAGTAGGTATGGCTTTAAATGAATTGCAACCATTTGAGCATTTTATGCAGCTCTTTAGAGAATTTAAGAGAGTGAAAACACTACTTTATGTTGTTTAGTAAAAGGTGGCTGGACATTAAATATAAAACAACATTTCTTTGATGGGAGACTATGATAAAATAACCTTTAAAGACAATGAGATAGCCTAAGTGATCAATAAACTCATTTCCACCAACTTGAACAAAAAACATGAAATGGATTAAGGTGTAGGGAAATGGAAAAACTCCAGGCAGGTTTTTGGCATTGTAACTGGTGGCAACAGTATTTGCAAATTTAACCCCAAATAAGCACTAGTCTTCCGTGTGAGTCTTCCCAAATAAGCAGTCTCCAACTAAGCTGAAGACACTTACCGGAAAAAAAATGGTGCAAGACAATGTCACTGCTCATAAGGCTAATCCAAACTTGTTTCTCAATATGTGAGAAGTAAATCTTATTTTGATTTAAAGTAAAACACTAAAAATCATGTCGTCACATTAAAACTCTCTTTAAGTTTCACAAACACACTTATAAAAGTAATTTTGGTACATGTTTCGTGAGGTACATTCCTCACATTGTCAATCAAAACGTACCAAAATTACTTTTATAAGTGTGTTTGTGAAACTTAAAGAGAGTTTTAATGTGATGACATGATTTTTAGTGTTTTACTTTAAATCAAAATAAGATTAACAAAAGTTTCACTGTGTGGATTCCGAAATTCCGTAAACATATGTGAGAAGTAACTGAAATGTTTCTGTTTTTAAATAAATCTCAGAAATAACTGCAGAGTGCATTTCAATGCATAAACATTATTTTTATTATGCTTTTCCTTGTTCCCAAATAGAATGGCTTTTTTTGTTAATCTGAAAACAAAACATGTGCCATTACCATGATGAAATTTTCTTTACTGCATATGAGTGTATTTTCATTGCAGAATTTGCTTGGTCTGTGAACATGTTTTAGCTTTAGATCTTAAAAAAAGGATTTATTGCATTCCAATACTTTCTTTGTAATACATATAGTCATCCCACATTGCCACAGTTACACAATGAAAATTGTTTTGCTCATCCCACTAATATTCATGTTCTCAGTGATTACACATGTATTTTAATAGTCTAGTAATATCTTCCCAAGCCTAACAGATATCATTTCTCTATCCCTATCCATTGATTCTGGTGATGTAGTGGTAACCATACTTGCCTCATAAACCCAAGATCGCGATTTAGATCTCGGCCAGGACTAATGGATTTTTCCCATGTAAAAATCCTAAGTATGGCTTCCTTCGGAAGAAAAGTAAAGCTATAGGTCCTGTGTCATACATTTGTGGTACAATAAAGAACCTCAAGCCTGAAAGAAGAGGCCTCTGAGAAAAAATTGTTGACCATTTCATGCTATAAATTGAATGGGATGCTAATGACCCAAGATGTTTAAGAGCATCCGTAAATAAACCGCGGGGGGGGGGGGGGGGGGGAAGAAAGGGAAAAAAGAAAAGAAAAAATCTATCTATATCATTATAGTTCACAGTACATGTATGGATTATATTAATGCATATCACATTCGTAACCTTAACATACCAAACGCCCCCCCCATTCTTTTATACTGAAAGATTTTATGTTACTTAGGAGCCTACATTCATTATATCTAAAGTGTGCACTAATAACATTTTGATTGCAGCATGAGATAACTTTCAGCTAATGTCAAGTTATGATAGCACAGTTGGTAGTCCATGGTTCAAGTTTTATTGCATTATAGTATATGATTATAAAACTCAAAATCAGATGAAAGATATTATCTAGAACAATTAAAAGGGGAAAATGAGTTACGTAATTAACCACATATTCCAATGATTTTATTTTCTCCATGATAGCTAAAGCATCTTTTTTACCTTTAACTTTTAATAATCTGCCATTATAGCAAATATTATATCTGCTCTATTACACTTATTTAAACAGCTATTAAAACATTATTAAAATCACATGCCATAATTATTTATGTAAAGCATAATTAGTCCACCCCAAAACACACAGTGTCAGGCTTAAAACATAATTCATACCTGATATATGTGTTATATTTCACACAAGATCTTAATTGTGAAACTTAAAAGAACTGGACAACAGCATAAAAATTTATATTTTCATCTAATTAAACAAGGTGGTGGATCCAAAAATTTCAAAATTAAATAGGCTTACTGATCTGAATAAGTGCAATCATCTGGGTTTTGAGTAGTAACATAAAATAATCCAAATAAAATTATACATTATAAATGCCACTCTTTATCTTTCAGAGATTGAAGTTATTCTATGTAGCTCTATATTTTTAATTTGTTTTATGGAACTTCTAATGTTCTTTCAGTCATGTTAAGTACTCATCATTGTACTACCTTACCTGTCATATCTCATTTGGCAGACAATGCCGAGAATATCCACTTTATTTTCTTCCAAGAGTTGGGTCATGCCTACAGATACAGCAATGAAGCAGCCAGTCCTGCCAATACCTGCACTGCAGTGTACCACCACTGGCCCACAACTGTTAGATCTGCTTACTGCATTCCCTGAATCTTCATTCAGACTGCAAAGTTATATAATTTTTTATTTTTTGTAATTTGCTTAAAAAATCCCTCATTGTAACCAGATCAATTTCCATTACCTTCTTACTTATTACCTCCTTACTTACTTCCATTCAGTTTCAGATATATGCCTCTGGGCTTGTGTCGAGACTTATGTTTTATATGATTGACAGATTATAAAATAAGCAAGTTAAAACATAGGAACGAACAAAAATTTAATAAAGTTGAGCCTGTGTTAGCTAACAACTGTTTGATATAATATGTTTCGCATGATAAGCTGCAATTTTCCAGTGCTTTTATTTAAATTATGAAAGTAGATTAAATCCAAGTGTGATTATATTACTTCAAGCTAAGATTATATAATAGTTGTTTGAATTTATTAATTCTCTTGCAAAATATTTTGCGATTTTCCATTGCTTATATGTTATGTTATAGAAAAGTGAACAACAGACAAAAATGATATTGCATTAGATGATAGTATTTGAATTATACAAAATGGTTTCGCAAACCAAGGTGCGATTTTCCAGAGCTTTTAGCCACTTAAGAATATAAGACTTGTAATAACTCCCACAAGTAGTGAAGAGGCAAGATAAAAGCTGTTGATAAGTGAATGTGTTTTCGCAAACTAGATAGCAACTTTTCAGTACACTCCCTTATGTAAAATTTTTATTATTGCAATGATATACCAGATGGTAACCAGATGATGCGAGATTATGCCTTTTGGCTTATTGGTGAATGGGTAAAGTTATTTTTCTACCCAGGACAGTCTTTATTTTATGCATTGATTTTGACTTTTATGAATTTGTTATAGGTATAAATGAAGGTGATATTAGTGTTTTTCCTGCAAGGTAGCCCCTTTTGGCTACCTAAGTGTGTGTTTGTGTGTGTGTGTGTGTGGGGGGGGGGGGGTTCTTCAGTGTGGTGGATAGATCCCTGAGGAGACTACACACAAGTTTGTATGTTTGTTTAGTGTAAATGTAATTGTTCATAATGATTTTTTTTGTCATTTCACTATGTAGCATTTTTGTTATATTTTCCCCGTGGTAAGTTATGTAATTGTTCATAGTGATTTTGTGTGTCATTTCATTATGTAGTGCATTTTTGTTATAGTATCCCAGTGGTGGGCTAGTTGATTACTATGATTACATCAGCATAGTTTACATTGGCATTTAAGCATGGCCAAATTTATAATCTCACAGTTATGACACTGATAGGTGAATAAATTTACAACAGTTGTACAACAATATGTTTCATTATAGAGTTCTATTATAACCCTTTAAATTGCTGACCTTGTGCATGGTGTTTTACATCTTCCCAATTTATCTCTTTATTTTAATTGTGATAATTGCTTTCTTTTTCAGGCATGAGTATACTGATTTCTTATAACTTTTGCATTTGTTTCTGTCACTGTTTGAGAATACTTTAGTGAATTTTTGTCCTCTACTATGAAGTTCATTTTAAACACACTATTGTTATGATGATTTACTGACTTTTAGTGTTTTATTTTAGCTCTTCAGTGTGATAGTACAATTCTTGGAGAGGCTGATAATGTTCTATTAAGATGTTAAGAGAGAGTTTTTTCTGCAGTCCAGCCATAGAGTAGCTGCATTAAGAAATATTTGTTTTGAGCTTATTTTGAAGATTTTGCAGGAAGGCTGATATGTCCCTGCAGAGTGCTTTTTAGTGTGTTTATTTATCTTTGAAGATGTTCGGTGATGTGATGTACTGTTGAGAGTGCTCGTTTGTTTCTGCAATCTAGCCTTAGCGTGACTGCAGGAAAATAAAGATGTCATTTTTGAAGTGATAGGTAAGTAGGTCACTGTTTGAGAACGCTTTAGTGAATTTTTGTCTTCTACTATGAAGTTTATTTTAAACACACTATTGTTATGATGATTTACTGACTTTTAGTGTTTTATTTTAGCTCTTCAGTGTGAGTACAATCCCTGGAGAGGCTGATAATGTTCTATTAAGATGTTAAGAAAGAGTTTCTTCTGCAGTCCAGCCATAGAGTAGTTGAATTAAGAAATATTTGTTTTGAGCTTATTTTGAAGATTCTGCAGCAAGGCTGATATGTCCCTGCAGAGTGCTTTTTAGTGTGTTTAGCTCTTCAGTGTGGTGGTTTTATCTTTGAAGATGTTCGGTGATGTGATGTACCGTTGAGAGTGTTCGTTTGTTTCTGCAATCTAGCCTTAGCGTGACTGCAGGAAAATAAAGATGTCATTTTTGAAGTGAAGGGTGGTATGTCCTTGCCGGAAACACTATGGTTTTAGGTATATGTTTTATAAATTTAAATGTATGGTTACAATTTTTAAGTTCTGAGTATTTTTACATGTTTTGGTGGATTGTTGTTTATATGTACTATTGTAATATTAATAAGGATCTCAATTAAATGTACTTATGAAGCTGTTGACAATGGAGTGGTATATATAAACAATGTAATACAGTTTTTTTTCACACTAACTCCATTTGCTTACATAAAAATCTGGACATATGTTTCGGGAGTGATCCCTCCCATCTTCAGCCTGTAGATAAACTGTTGTTATACGTGGCGGTTGGGTCTCTTGATGTTCTTGTAGCGGCATCTATTGGTTCTATTAGGAATTTGCTGAGTTCATCCATTGGCGGGAAATCAAAATTCATCAAATTATCCTTATTTTTTGTAATGAAAATGTTTTCCCAAGTGGAAAGTTCTATTGCATTATGAAGTTGTTTCAGTAGTTTTATTTCTGGTTTAATTTCATGATTTTTATTCCAAAAGTGCACCGCTATTGCTTTTTTATCAATTTGTTTTAAGTGAATATTTCTAAAGTGTACTTTTTTCCAGATTCCCAAAATAAAAATTTTTTTATAAAAAATAAAAATACATTGGAAAAACGAAGAGGAATTTGGGAATCTGGAAAAAAGAACACTTTGCTTAAAACAAATTGATAAATCAGCAATAGCGGCGCACTTTTGGAATAAAAATCATGAAATTAAACCAGAAATAAAGCTACTGAAACAACTTCATAACGCAATAGAACTTTCCACTTGGGAAAACATTTTCATTACAAAAAATAAGGATAATTTGATGAATTTCGATTTCCCTCCAATGGATGAACTCAGCAAATTCCTAATAGAACCAACAGATGCTGCCACAAGAACATCAAGAGACCCAACCGCCACGTATAACAACAGTTTATCTACAGGCTGAAGATGGGAGGGATCACTCCGGAAACATATTTCCAGATTTTTATGTAAGTGAATGGAGTTAGTGTGAAAAAAACTGTATTACATTGTTTATTAATAAGGATGTTTTTTAGAATACTGAAAGAGGTATATTTATAATTTGTGTAATGGTTTTGTAAAGAATAATGATTTGTTTCACACAACTGTGCAATGGATTCTATCTTTAAAATGTTTTATGGTGGCAATGTGGAATGGTCACATTTCATGATTTCAGAGCTAAGGTTTTGCCATAGGTGAATTTCAGGTTCACATTAGTTGTACAACAATATGTATTAAGAAGTATAATTATTGACTCCTGATAGACAATTTATTGCATTTTAATTTTGCATTCCCTGGAACAATTATGTATTAAATTTTTTGTTTTTTTATTTTGCTGCTTTTCTTAAATGTTCTTTTTTATTGAACTTGTGCCAATTTCTTTTGTGCTTGTCCATGTGGACCAATAATTCTGATCTTTTATTTCAATTGCATGTCATAGTGTTTGCATATGTGTATTTTTGTTACATTGATGTCAACTGTATTCAGTTATTGTTTTAGGTTTGAAGGATGCATGATATGAAGATTTTTAGACACAGTAAATCTGTTATATGGTATCCACTGGTGCTGTTGTGAGAAAATAAAATATTGGTTGATGTCTTATAGCCTTTTCTTTGGTGGGCACCCTTCTCCTTCTTTATGTTGTTATCCAGCATACTAAAATACTGCATAGTCGAGGAAGTATACCATTACTACAGATTAATCCTTACAGTCAACTGTAATAAATATGTGATATCACCAATAAGAAATAAGAGAGAAAATTAAGTCCAACCAGGAAGACATAAGAAAAATTATTTTAAGAACCTTTCTTAGTATTTAACTAACTGCAGTTTAGGGCAGTATTTTTTTATTGCATGTTGTAATGGTATGTACTTGGGGAAAGGTTGTGTTTGCAGTAGTATATGTTTTTCTCATTTGTATTGTTCCATCTCATTTGGTGTTTTTTTGTTTGTATATGTGCACTTATAGCAAAACAACTATTGTTCTAGAAACTTTAATGAATAATTTGCAATATTCTTGATTGTTACTGTATAATTTTGTCATATACCCCTTTGCATCTATATTTCTAATCTTGTAAAGGTAACAGGAATTCAGTTGTTCATAATATGATGTTAACAAACTTGATGTTACTTTTGTACCCTTGCTATTGATGATTACATTATACTTTTTTTTGGTCATATATCCTTGGTCATTGTTTTATTTTTCATCCATTTGTATTTGTGATTTCTCATTTTTCTTTGTATTAGTTGGTTAACCGAAGATGCCTTATTCTTGTAATTTTTATTATCCTTCATGGGAAGATGAGCCATACAGTCCAGAGTCCACTTAATGTCACCAAATCAAGAACTCGTGTACCTTCTTTTTGGACTTTGCAATTCTCCAGTGGTTATGTCACCTTTGTATTGCCACCAGACCTAGGGTTGGCATCAATTACTTCAACACCAACCAGAAGCAACCCTTGAGCAAACTTTTCCGTCATAAACCAACATCATCCAGTTCGTCAGCTGTGGAGTTGGGCCCCTCCCTTAGCACAAGGACCATTTGTTCTTCTGTCATCAAGTGCTGTGTCAGTGACTGTTGATAGTATGCAAGCAGTGATGCTATTGCATATTTTGTTTTGATGCAAAAACATGACATAACTCTATGGTGCACATACATTGTTCACATACTCTGTAGCAGTTTTAGGCAGACTACTGGTGCACCAATGGAACTCAGTGGCTAGGCTCAGTATAGTAACAACCAACCTTTTATTTTTTTTAGCAGAATATTGTGTTCAATTTCCCAAGGATACTTTTACTTTTGTTTATTATAAATGTTTAGCATTTTTGGGTTTACATGATAATTTCAGTTAGGATTTTCTTAAAATTTTACTTCATCAGGGTTGGTGAATAGACAGACTGGGGGCAGATGTGGCATTGGCATTGGGTGATAATAGTTACACAATAATGGTATATGGATGAAAGCATATTGTTCACACATTATGCTTAGAAGGCAGAAGAGGTAAGATAAAGATAACAGTTTATTTGTGGGAAACACTAAGATAGCAGAGTATGATTAGGAAAGGGGGGAGTTTGAAAGATTAGTCAGCAGTTGCAGTTGGAAGAATATTGTGCGACAGTGCCATGTCATTGGCCGCATCTGTCCTCGACACCAGAGAGAAAAATAAGTGTAGCATCATGTATAAAAGGTAATCTAGACAATTAAATAATAAATAATAAATTCTGGAAACTTGTTATTCATTGTATATGTGTTGATTATAGTAACCTATGCTCCTTGTTCCAATCCCGTGATCCAGTATGTTGTATATGTTATTAGGGATATTAAAAGTTTATTGGTGAGATGGCAAAGTAATCAGAGCTCAAACTCTGGAATGTCACAATATGTAATATCAGAATCTTACATGAACTTAAAAATTGTTCCAAAAATTTTTTATTTATTATAAAAATTACAAAAGATTAATTTGTCACAAATTACATGTTTAAATATCTCACATTCACTTCTATGCAATCCTAAGCCTTCACAAAGTTGAAGAAACAAATACATTGATTTGGGAAAGTGACTTCATACCTTTTCTGTAATTCCATGGATACCATGGGCCAAGCAGATAAAATGGATGAGGTGAGAATTAGCAGTTACAGCTTTAACACATAGTCTGCTGCATCAGGCACATTTCCATTTTATTGTAAAAACCAGCTGACAAAAGACAATGATGCAAGTTAAGGTATCTTTACTAGAGTGATTTGTTCATTAAACAATGAGACTTTTCAATCAGCAAGGTCTTTTCTAGGATTAATAAGGAAGTTCAAGATGAGGTTAAGTATTAAATGTCAGGATATATTTTGATCCATTTTGAAAGTTAATGTAATGTAAGAATCTCCTATGAAGTGTAGATTAGTCACAAACTTGACAATCACTATACATCTCCAGATAAGTGTGGTATTTTGGCACCTGAGCTTTGTTCCATGGTATGTTTCCTGTGATCAAGGCTTCACATAATTATGTCTTTATGAAACTCATTTGGAGAGGAAACGTTATGCATCGGAGTTAATACAGTCTGCTTTTTAACAGAACACAATTGTTTATTTTTTGTTGTGAAGCTCACTTCCTATGTGGTGTTTCAATTAAGATTTCATTACATAGACTACTTTTTTGTTATGCACTTGATACAACACCTGTAGTTCATTTATCCAGGATCATAGTTTCACGGCTAAAGAATTTGTAACTGGAGCCATCCCAGTAGAAATTTGCAATTATTCACTTCAGATAGTAACTGCAAAACTGAATTAGGGCTATATTCTTTTTTTTTAGTTAGTGTCAAATAAGAGTATAATATATATGGATATATCACAACAATAAAGTATTCACATGAATATTGAAACAACAGATAAATCTATCAAAGCATACCTTCTCACCTCCAGTATATACCCTAGATATGCTCATTTCCACTTTATTGTGAAAACCAGCTGACAAAAGACAATGATACAAGTTAAGGTGTCTTCTCTAGAGTGATGTGCTCATTAAAAATGAGACCTTTCAATCAGCAAGGTCTTTTCTAGGATTAAGAAGGAAGTCCAAGATGACAGGTTAAGCATAAAATGCCAGGATATATTTGGATGGTTGATTCATTTTGAAAGTCACCAACACCTTTGAGCTTAATGTTGTTTAACTTAATCATTTCCTATAATTCAATGTGTTTAATTAAGTAGTATTTGCCAGTATTATATACAAATATGCAACTATTTTAAAAACATGTTTTATTGTGCAAAATATATAAAAAAAACATATAACATTTATATGAGATATAATGGTCTAGTACCCTATTTCACCAACATTTAAGATTTTCAGATACATACATACCAAGGAAAAATTCTGGACTCTAATTGCCATTTATTAAAAAAATTAAAAAACCCAAACAAATTAATTTTAATCTGCACTATTTGATTATTTGGAATTATCAACAGAGGACAGCACAAAAGAAAAATTGAACAAGTTTATTCATTGGAAAGATAAACTGGATTTGACAAATATTAGTTCAATAATTGAATTACTTGCTAATGATAGCCTCTTTAATAAACATTTGCCTTATGCTTTTCTTACCTTAAAATGTTGGTACGGATTGCCTCTACCTCCTGAGCCATTGCAACAAGAGATCGAGCACTTGGAGGTGTCTTATGATCTGGCCATGTATCATACCAAAAGTGCATCAAACTGTGATTGTCATTTCCTCGCTGTTAAACAAAATGCAACTTTCATTAAGCCATACTGGTAAGATAAATACTCAAACAGAAAAAATTTAATTTAAGAAATGAAATATGCTACGAAAATATGTAAAACTATATGCTTTGCATTTTGTAAATGGCATGACAATGCTTTGTAGGATCCCTTCGCATGACATACTGAGTTTCATAAAAACTGGTGAAGTCTGTTATGTGTTCTTAAAATGCTGTTTTACTAAGATTTTTTAAAATATTAACTGTGGCTACTATGAAGAATGAACAAATTTTGCATAAGTGACTAGAAGCACTAAAGCTATTCAACATTCATCCATTGAATTCATAAAAAAATTAAAAACACTTAAATTAGTTCATTTGACCTTGGTCAAACTCGAACTTCTATCCCTCATAAAAGCTTTGCACCTAGGCTTCAAATTTATATTTTAACCAGTTGTGCTACAGAGCATACTAGGATTTTGTAACAAATGATAAGAGCCGTTCAAGCAAATATACAAATAAATTAAATAAATAATGCATATTTATTATCTAAATTTGTTACCCTTTAATAGGTATATAATAAATGCATAGAAAGAAATAAGTTAGAAAGAGAATATTTAATAAAAGGATTTTGGAAAAAGGTTAGGCTTAGAATAGAAGACACATAAGCAAATCATTTATTGTTAATAGAAGCAAAATCAATCATATTTTCTAAGTTGCGAGTCGACTGGCAACTGAGGATGGCATAAGCCTGCGAAACTAGTTTTGCATAATTCAACAGTAAGTGGAGCATAAGATTATCAAATCGATTCACTAGATAATTAAGAACAGTCAAGGTTTGTCATTAATTTTAGGGCATGGACTAGTTTCTAGCTCTGTTGATGCTAAAAAATGTTTAGCTTTATTATGCTATAGCTTACCTTTAACTGCAACTCCCGTATTGTATAACCATCCCTTTGTAATAAGCTCCTTACAACAACTGTGATTTCCCCATAAGTTGCAGTATCCTCACTTGAGCCTGGTTCACCCTGTGGGAAATATGCCTCACATTTGGGTCGTCCTTTTTCCCACAGCTTGGTGATCATCACAATAGCAGGAGGATGCTCTGCCCATACCATGTTCCAAAAATCAGAAACTGTATGTGGGAGTGGCCCTTGAGTTGCTATGTAAGCTCTCTCTTCACCATCATAACCCTGAAAATAGTATTAGTATTGTGCATAGATTTTAAAAAATGCTAACATTGTGTTATTTCTCTGCTAATCTTTCTCAGTAGATCATTCAACAAGCTATCCAAACAAATATTTTCATAAAAATTCCCAAGGGGTGCAGAAACAGTTGGAATGTAGTGATGGCCATTCTCCACCTCATGCTGTAATCAAGAAATAAGAGATATTTTGTACCATAGGACAGGGGCCTGTGCCTTAGATGGGGGGTTGGCATTATGCCAGCTAACACTATTATATTATATTATATGGTGTTGTCTATAAATTTAGGCAGTATTTTTATACCTTCTACAGTAACTGCTTTACATAAATCTGAGAGTTTCTAAAACTACCACCCACTCAGAATTTACTATAGGACACTATTTCAGCACACCACACATTAGGGGTTGGCTTCTCTAGGATGTTGCCAATTTGTGATACTCTCAGAAATGTTGTTTAATTTCCTATAATTATTGCTTAATATGATTTTTGCTTAAAAAAACAGCAATAATATCTGTTGCATCTGATGTTTGTATTGCAATTATCTGTAGGGGACTTTGTAGATGTGCTGCAATTATGCCTCAAACATTTTGATCACAATAGGTGAGAGGAAGCAGTAGAAGGAGCCTCTTGCCCATAAGAGCCATTATGTGCATATACCACTGAAATGTCACTTCTTATCACAGGCATTTCCAGGAAAGAATGTCTCTGGGTTTTTTTTACACTTATTGTTGTTGCATTGCAAAGTAGAATTAAAATATTTTAAAAAATTATTAGATGGAACTCATGGAATTGAAATTTGGGGCAGTGCTGCACAATCATGCATGAATAGCTTATTCCTTCTACAAAAGAAATGCCTCAAATCATCTTTAAGTTAAACTGTTTGATACCTGTGATTATGTCTCCTCAAATATTAATATTTTTACTATTTTCTCTTTATATATTTATACAGCTATGCTGTTTGTAGTCATTAAATTGAATCAGATTCAAAATAAGCATATATATAATTATATTACAAGAAGGAACCTAGACTATCATAGAATACCTTATAGTAAGAAAAGTCAAATTACCTTTATTTATACAACAGTTGAAGTGTACAGTTTCTAAGAATTAATTAAAATCTTATTCATTGATAAAGCTTTATATGATTTAGTGAACTGTAATTTTGTTTTTTTACTTTACATATTTTATGTTAATTAGTTTGTGTTTTACATATATTTGTTACAAACTTGGCATGCCTTTTGCTGAATTGTTTTATCTGTTATACTTCTATTAGTATTGTTATTTCTAGATTTAATTATACTGCATTAAATCATATGTTTCATATTCTTTGTAATTGATTTTTGTTTTGTTCTGTACATACAAAGATATAACAAATACAAATTCTCACACATTTTAAATTTATTTTTACATCTATTACTGCTGAGAGTTTTATTTATTGATATATTTAATTGAAACTGTGGCTTACTACAATATAGATTTTTATGTAGTTTTAGTCACAGTTAAAGTCACAGAGCGACATCTTAATACCACACTGGGAAGCAGCCAGTGGGACCAAGCTAAAGAGGAGGCAATTGCCTTTGAAACATGCCCAATTAAGTGGAGCAAAATTAGTGAAATTTGAGTGATTTCATAAATTATAGATTTTTATGTTAGTCATTAAATATATTTTATTTGATTATGTCTAATAATTGTAAAATAACAGATCTATTATTATTATTATTATTATTATTATTATTATTATTGATAGTTGTAGTGAAACAACATGTTGATGGCAACAAAGTCATAAATTAAATATGGGTAAACTTTATTCATGTGCATGAATCTGTGACCTATTTGTAATATTGATTCTTATGTTATATATTAAATTTTCTTGCATATATTTTATTTTACTATGCTCAATACTTGTAAAATAACAGGCCTACAAGCAATAAATTTGTTTTGTTGTTGTTGTTGTTATTATTATTATTATTATTATTATTATAGTGAAGCTGTTTATTGTTGGCAACAGTCATAAATTAAGTTTGGGAAAACTTGCAGTTATTTGATTATCAAACAATACTATATTTTCAGTTAACAATGTTCTCATGAAGACACTCTTTAGCAATGATAATCATCATTTTGTTAAAAGTAAGCTGCTGCTAAATGGAAGAATGTGAATTTGTGAAGTTGTTTATTTCATTTTGTGTTAATTTAATTTAAAGAAAATGAATACTATACATTCTAAGCCTTTTCTTGGTGACAACTGGAAGAGAAATTTGAAATTAAAAAAAAACTGGATAACAAATTGCAAGTATTAAAGTAAATTCAGATTTTGTGTATATGATGTTATTATCTTAAGTAGTATAATGATTAGTGAGTATATTTTATTATTATTATTATTATTAAGTTTGGTTTTAATTATTTTAATTTCAAAACATAGAAAGTATATGATGCTTTCTGTAGAGACAGACTTCATTCTGCAGATTAATTAAAAGTGTTAATAAGTTTGTTGCCATGAAAACAGAATGATTTGGTTTTGTTTAATCAGTTTTGTTACTACAATGTATTTATTAAATTTGCCCTCTCTTTCTATTATTTAAGTTCAGCTTTGTACACATACGTGTTAATTCTGGTTATTAAAATTCTAGAAGCTTGTGATCTATATTCAGCAGTTGCAGTAGTAAACATATGAACTCTGGATTTACGCTGCTATGAGCCAAATAAGGTATGCTGAGCCCATTCGAAGAAACCAACAACTGCTGCTTAAAGCCTGTTTACAGTTAATTTTAATTATGATGTAAACAAAATGTTTAAGTGTCAAAAGAATCAATCCAAAATTCGGAATATTCATAACTTCAGTATCATTGATACCAATAGTTTTAAGAGTTCAATGTACATCTTTGACAAAAATATGGCCTACCTCTTAAAGCCTAAATACGTCTAAGTTCATTTAGTCCAGTTTAGTGTATATTATCTTGTACACTAAACTCTCCTTGTTAACCATTTGACTAATCAGCTGTAGTATGCTAAGCAATGATAGGTATTGATGTGTGTGCATGTGATTACTGTGTGTATTGGGAGGGAGGTTTAGTGCACATGCATATGACATTCACTGGGAACATAGTGAACAAAAACAAATTTGTCCTACTTTAAATCCAACTTGCCATAGTATTTTTTAATGGTGTTTAAGGCCTGTTTTTACTACTGAAGTTTACCACATGCGGTAAACTTTACAGAGTGCCACCAATGTAACCCAAAGTTGGGCTTTAAGTCTGGTAGCAGAACATTTTTTTCTGTCTGCTGTGGCATATCACATTATGAATAAAGACCATAGATGTAATGAATACAATTAGACATGTTACATAAAGAAACTGATCCTTTAGGATTTAGAACATTAATATTGCCATCTGTGGCTACATATTAAAAACAAACACACTTGTTTTAATATTCATATGTGTTTAGAAGTTATTGGCAGCAAAGCACTGAAATATTCTAAATTTAAGACTTTGAATGTTGACACAAACTTCACTTACAGGGAATTAATTAGGACATGTTTCAGAAACCCTTGTTCCCATTTTCAGCTGCTGAGCAATTGCTTGGCAAGTTTTTGGCTGTTTGGTGTAGTCGTAGCTGGATCTGAGTTGCTTCACTGTCAAAGTCGAAGTATTAAAATTTTAAACTCTTCACAATTTCAACAGAAAACATAATGGTATTCTTTGATGTCAAAGACTTATTCCTCAGTATTTCCCAAAGAAAAACTTAGACCTCTTAAGAAAATGGCTAAACATTTACAAACAGAAGAAATAGAAGATTTAATAAAATTCACAAACCTATGGATTCAGCAAAATTTTTTTGTATTCAACCTAAAAATCTACCAAACTAGTATCAGGATTGGCCAAGAGAAACCCACTTTCTCCATTTCTGGTAAACTTGTTAATAAGCTTTTATTGAAACACCTAAATGCTTTATCATTAATTTTTAAAATGTGATACAGATATGTGAATGATATATTTGCAATAATACCAAAGATATATTCATGAAATGCTCTAAAACTCTTCAATTTATGAGAGAAAACTATAACATTCATCATAGAAACAAAAAAAAATTGAGAGCTCCCATTTTTAGACTTAAAATCATATGAAATTCACATTCAACTTTAATATTTATTGAAAAAATATATACAGCTAACTACATAAAAATAATAGCTATCACTATTACACATAAATATGCCATTATTAATAGTTTGATATATAGATTAGTTAATCCCCCATTCACAAAAATAGAATACAAAAAAGTATTACAATATATACAAGGTGAGGCATTTATAGTGTCACAGCCATTTTACTCTGAAACGAAGAGGAAAATCAAAAAATGCTTCTAACAAAATTTCAAGTGCTCTTAGGGGGACACAAGACAGGGACCTTAACTTGTTCTTGAAATGTCATTCTCAGGTCACTTCAAGGTCAAATTGGGTTTTTAAAATGGAATGGTGCATTTTTTTTTCTAGGAATGGAAAGAGCATTCAATTTTCAGTATAAAAATTCTAGTACATCTATCAGCTAGAGGTGATACATGAGATATTGAACAAATAAGACAGCAAATGTTTTTCACTCACCTTCACTTTAATGGTATCAATTTATATACAGTACAGTTATAATCATAAATGAAACAATATCATGTTTGCATTAGAAATAATTTCAATTCAGTAACTGCTCGAAAGTATTAACATTAACTTTGATGCATTTCCGAAAATGTGCTTCAAAATCGATGAACACACCTCAATATTTCTCCACTTATTCTTGCACAGACATTCCTAATTTGTTGACATAGTTTACCAAGTGTTGTTGGTACTTCTTCATAAACTTTATCTTTAATGTATCCCCATTAGAAAAAGTCTGGAGAAGTGAGATCAGGGGAATGGGCAGGCCAATGGACAGGTCCTCTGCATCCTTCCATCAATCAGGATATTCTGTTTAATATTTCTTGAGCTTCAGTAATAATGAATTAACAAATTCAAAAGACTAAAATCCATAAAGACATCTCTTTAAAAATAGCAAAAAGAATTACAAGTACAGAAGATTCATAAATCATCAAAAGTTTGATAAGATCTTCAAAGAGTTTGGCTTAAAATTAGCACCAAAAAATAAAACATTTATTAGGTTCTTTGTTAAAAGACAGCATAGCACCAGAGAAAAAAATTGCTTAGATTGCAATTTAAAATATACAGGAAAAACTAAAATAAATTTGGAAACCAGGAAGAAATAGCACTTTAGAAATGTTGAGCTAAAACAAATGGAAAAATTGGCGACCATAATCATGAAATTAAGCAAAAAGTCATTTTGTTAAAAGAAATATAGGCTCCAATAGAATATCCACATGGGGAAAAATTTTCAATCTAAAAAATTGAGATAAATTACTGAATTCTGATGTCCACCTCTGGACGAATTCAATAAATTCCTATAGACAGCAAAGTAACTCATATCCAGCCACAACTGCACCAAACAGTCCAAAATTTTCCAAGCAGTTAATTACAGCTGAAAATGGGAACAAAAGTTCCCAAAACATGTCCTAATTAAAAACCATATAAGTGAAATTTTTATAAAAATTAGAAACATTCAATTTGGAATATTCTGTTTTGTTTGCAATCTCTCGGCATAATGTTAATTGTGTCTTATCTTGAGAAAAGCCAGTGCTCTAGCATTTATCATATTCTATTTGATGTTATTCATGTGAGCATAGTTCTGTACCTTAATTTTCTCCAAAGAAGCCTTTTACATATTACAGTCATGCCAATATTTCTAAGAGGCTTTCCACAGGTACAAGATGTTTCCCATTGTTCTTTCCAGGAGTCTTAAGGCACAAAAATCTATTAGAGTTGATTTCAAATAAATATAACTGAAAGGTATGGCATGGATTCCTGTTTCTTTCTCTAGTTACTCCAGGAACTTGAGAGCTGGACTCCATGCTTTATGTGCCCAAATTTTGTGTCTGTGACATACTCAAATGCAATCTCTCTGATAAATTGGAGTCCAAACTTTGAAATGATGGGTGTAAGGAGCTGACTTTAGCATAGTTCACTTTCCATTACAATGGTGTCCAGTGATATATATGAATTCCTACAAGAATTTTTTTTCATTCACAGAACTAGATTTTTAAAAAAATTATAAGAAATCAATTGATGAGTCATTAAGGCAACTTAAGCTTCAATTAAAGTAACTGCAAAGTACCATCCTTCTCCTGACTGGTGGTTCTTATACAGCTTCCTCTTTGTGCAACATTCTGAAATGTGCTGATGAAACAATTTGTTACTGTGTTTTTGCAAGGCCTTTTCAACTTCAAGTCCTATTTGACATAGTACTGATAGATCAAACAGAAATTCCATACTTATGTGCAATGATGTTTTGTTTAGCTGAATAACAGTCAGATATCAAGACTATGACTTAATATCTTTGGCAAATATCTAGAATTCCAATATAACAGGTCATGCATTGCCCATTTCTTACTCTTTGGAATTGCTTTCATATACACCTTTCCCTTTTAATTCAACACAGTAAAATTTCATTTCTTGCATGCTCCTATAATAGTAGAAAGCTGTTGTTTGTGTCAAATGACCTGGATGTAACCCACCAAAACAGTTCAACTACTTGGGCATTGTTGCAGCTCAACGCTTTCACCTGTGCACATTAAATGCTGGCTGATTTGTTCCTTAAATTGAACAATAACCATGGCACAAGAGAGCTGTTGCAAATATATATATTAGAATCCAAAATATGAACAAATAGATTTGCAAGTTAGATGAAGTAGAGGTATTTAACAATTTGTCAGCTGTTATCATTTGTTTCAATCAAATTAACTAGGCATAAATGAATCAAAAGTCCATTGGATCTAACTTTTATCTGGTATTCATATATTCAGGGTAAAGCAAAATTGCAGAAAAAATATCATGGCTGTATGTCTCACCCGGGGATAAGCTATGATCCGCCAATTGTCAATTGCAAACTATCATCTGAGCCATCATCATGGCCATTCCCAGATTTTATTGAATAGTTGCAAAAATATTATAGGCCTTTTATTATAATGGATATTTAAGTATATAAAATGGGTCAATGGAAACATCAATTTTTCTAGTAATGAAATTTAGATAACTGGACAACTTTTTTTCATCCTAAGTAGTATAAGAAAACGCATACTTATGTTTATTATTCTAGCATCACCATAACCATAACGTTCACATGGTAGAAATAAAATAGGTTACCATAGTTATAAATCTATAACACCGATGTGTATAAGTGATGATAATAGAACAGATTAGGTTGTTGAGTGATTTCCTCATAAATAATTTGTTATATAAGATTAGATTATGTTTATGATTTCAAATATCACATCATGTCCATGAATTTTTAAGATGATAAATATACAAATTTTATAACCTAACTTAGGTATTCTTTTTTTACACTAACCTCCATTTATTTACATAAAAGTAAGATGCGTTTTGGGAGAATCTCTCCCAACTTCAGTTGCTCACCGAACTGCCATTACTCGAAAATGAGTAACAAGAGTTTTTTCGAGTAACGGCGGTTCGGTGAGCAACTGAAGATGGGAGAGATTCTCCCGAAATGCGTCTTACTTTTATGTAAGTAAATGGAGTTTAGTGTAAAAAAATGATTACCTAAGTTTAGGATATATCACCACTCCATTGTCAACAGCTTCGTAACTACAATATTTATATACAATTTTTTATTGTAGTTTCAACTTAACTTACAGCTCTGAGCTATCACACTAGAAGAAAGTCTCAGTATGTTTTGTAAGTATGCTCAAAAATATAACAGAGAGAATTAATTTCATATGCTTTAAAATTGCACTTTCATTTCTGCTAGTTCTATCAATTCCTACACTCACATTGCCATTATACTAAAAATGAAGATTGACAGATACTATGGCTACCTTCAGATTCATTGTTAGAACCAATAGAACTTCTGAAAAATTAAGACTAAAAATGTTTTCTTTCAGAATTGATATTTTTTTCTGAATCCTCTGTTATTGTTCAAAGACCTGTGATATCATTTGCAGCAGATAAAGAGTAATAGCAAAAGAAATATACAATGAAAATATCATTATACCAGTGAACAGTATCATTTTATAATGCCCAGTAGTTCCTTATTGGTGTTTTCATTTTCATGCATTACATTCATTTGCATATAATATTATTATGGTACTTTAATGGAAATCAATTAATTCAAAATAAACCTCACAAAATTCTTCTAGTTAATAAATATTTTTGGCTCAAAATGAAAAAACTGTTTCTTCTAGTGCAACAGTATACACTTATCTAGTACTCACCCTAACATAATTTGCATTAATGTATCCTGCCAAGAGGTCTTCATTTCCAACAGGCAGTCTGACTCTTGATTTCTCATTTGGCAAGATGGAGCGATATCTATTTTTTGTGCCACTGCCAGCAACTTCAGCTTTCTCTGGATGGTTGGATGGCAAGTCCCAGAATTCTTTGTGAAGGGCTCGAGGATCTCGCAAACAGGTACGTAGGTGGCCTCGGCTTAGTACATTTCCCGCAGATAGCAAATATTCCTCAGTTGTGCTGCAAATATTTATTTATTGTAGGTGCATTAAACAGTTAAAACTACAGTTAAACCAATGACATTTAAAAGAACAGAACAAATGAATGTTTTATGTTTTAGATTAAGTACCAAAATATGTTAAATAAATATATTCAAATTTTCATAACAGCTAGGTATATATCAACTGTTGCATTCTAAAAATCATTATTGCTATTAGTGACATTGTACATATCTCAACACATATAACTCACAAAATAAATTAATAATTTCAAAATATTCTGATAATAAGATACACTAATCTTTTTTTTTTATCTTTGTTTTGATGAACAGAATATCCATACTAAAATAACTTAATATTTATCACTTTTTAACAGAAACATATGTAAGTTCTAAACAATTCCGGGTTTAAGACATGCTATAGTTATAGTATGAATCATTACAATTTAATGCATAATAGTCCTAAACAAAATACTGCAGTACCAAATCATGTGAGAACTTAATATTTCAATATATAATCAAATTTAACATATAAATAATTTAAAATATTTAACATGTAAATGCCTCAAATGCTGTGGTTATTTGCTTCAAAATATGTTGTATAAAGGTTATGTTAAGAAAAATATCACAATTAAAAAAACTATAAAATATGTAAATAGTGCATGTGTTTTCTTAATGGCACAGAAATGAGAAAGTAAGAAGTTGTAATAATAATTTAACAAGCAAGAATGTAAAATAGTTAGGGTCAGAAACCTTATTAATTTAAGAGAACAGTCATTAAGTACATTATTAACTCAACAATATGTACATTTTTTTCCATTTATTATCGCAAGCGCTATACTGCTATGATGAAAAGCTTTCAGAATAATTATTCTTATATTAAATAGATGAGATAACATGGAGCAAAACTATCATATTTATTATTTATCCACATTTATAATTTAAACTGCTGGCAAGTAAGCTTAATTTTCATTTAGAGATACAACACTTTTAATTTTAAAACTCTGTTTCTATCCAATTAAAATCAAATCTACCACAGAAAATATTTATATGAAAAATAAATATCAAAATATTCGTTCATATTAATTATTCTCATAATATGAAAAATAACCTCATTATGCAGTTAACTACATCAAAAGCTATGGTACATGTTAATACTAAAATGGTTTCAGAAAAGCACATTTTCAAAAGAGCTTGGTAATAGATAACAGATTCAAAAAATACTGAAATATGTAACTTCTTTTTGTATAGACTTAAACAATGTGTTATACTTTAGAATTTAGTGGCCACCTCCCATGGTACTACTATTATTTTTAATGGATACTTTAACTCTCCTCATTTGGAACCATTTTCTCTGTATATAATGCAAAAATCACTGATGAAATGGTACCTAAATTAACATGAGTCAGTCCTGGTGGTGTAGTGGTTACCATACTTGCCTCCTAAATCCAAGATCGCGGGTTGGAACCTGGCCAGGACCGATGGATTTTTTCGGGCATAAAAATCCTAAGTATGACTTCCTTTCGGAAGGGAAGTAAAGCTGTGGGTCCCGTATCGTACATTTACGGCACGATAAAGAACCTCAAGCCTGAAAGAGAGGCCTCTGAGCAAAATTAGTCAGCCATTTCACGCCCTGAGTTGAATGGTACGCTAATGACCTGAGACGTTAAAGAGCGTCCATAAATAAATTAATCAAAAAAAAAATTAATAACACGAAACAATTTATCTGCATAAATTATTTTTTTCAAATTAGAAGGAACCAATCTGAAATTCAGATGATTTGCTGTTCTTCCTTCCATTGCCTTCAGATTTATAAGTGCACTAATAATAATGAAGGCCTGTTCTTGAAAGTTTTTTCAGTTATATACTTCAATTTCTAAAATTTAATACCCATTTTTATTTTTGTGGTTTCACAGGTAGTGGAAATGATAACATAAGATGAAATGATATGTTAAGGAATATTTAGATTCACATAACAACATACCACATATTAATCATAGTCTCTTCATTCTCATAAGTCTCACTCCAGATTGCGCATCACCACAGGTGGCCGAGGTCATCATGATGCGGGCTCGTGAGCAGGAGGCCTGGAGGTTTGAATCCTGCCGGGACCATCCTCCCTGATTGAGGTTTTTTCCAGGTTTTCCTCAGTCCTCATAAATGGCAAATGCTGGGGAGGTACCCTAAAATTATGCCTGGAATGTTTCCTTAAAAAAATCCTTTCCCAATATATAACTTCATCTCATGTATCATCAGTTTTCACTGCCTGTGGTGTCTCAATAGTAAAAACGGGTGTTAAACACCATTAAAAAAAACTCCAGATTGCACATGCACAGAGTTACTTAGCATTACTGAAGAAACATTGAGCTGTTAAGTTGTACAGAATAAATTTCTTTTTGTATAAAACGTCTGAATGTGTTAAGTTTGGTACCAAGTACCATTTTCAGTATTCTTATTCAGAGTATTGTTTTTAGCCTCATTTGCATTTTAATGTATGCTATGTAGGGCCAATGCTGCACCAGTTGCTGGCTCCACTGATAGACAAGTTGCTCTTACATTTCTACTTGCACAACTTTAATTAATAATAGCATGCACACACATAATATCAGTTTTAGGCATTATGAATACTAATCTTGTATTATAGGAATGAATGAATTTATTGACAAACATTACAATCAAGTATACTTTGCTTTATACTGTATCTATTCTATGGATTCTTAATAAACAGGTTCCTTCCACACCTTAATTCACCACCTGTATGTGAGTAAACTCTAACCTAAATTGTCATCCATTATATTTGTCCCCTTTTCCCTTCTTCGTACTTCTCCCTTACTTTTCCTAGGAAACTCTCCCATCTTTTGGATTTTTTCCGCTCTTACTTGATAGCATTCTTATTACCACCATATCTTTCTGGTAAATTTATCATTTCAGGTACTACCTCGCCACCATTTAACTCTTTCACATTCCAATAAATAGTGAGACGCACTATCTACTTTTTCACACATAATGCCTCCTTCCTTATTATTCCCCCTTATTCCTGTACGCATTCATGCCAAACCCATTCTTCCAGATTGGTCACAAATTTTAATATATTTCTCTCGCCCCCAATTCTTTTTAATTGCTTTATATAAAACAAAGGAGCTTTTATCTTATAGAATCTTTTCCTCCTCAATATCCTCCACCCTTTGTCTCACTTCTTTCCACAATCCACTAATGTTACTTTCACCCAGTCTCCATACATCCCCCATTTCTATTTCTTATAGCATCTTTCCATACAGCTCCCCCTTCCCAACACCTCTCTTTGATATATGAGGCATTACTGTAATACATTATTACTATCAAGTTTAAGGCTACCATACCAATACTCTCCACAATTATGTCTTTCCTTCCCACCCTTCCTAATTTCATCAAACTTACTCCCATCAGAGAACTTTTTGGTAATCCCAACACTTCCCTACAGAACATTCTATGTATCATGTCATCCTTCTTCCACCCCTTTGACACTCTCCAAATTTCTACTGCATACAACATCTTAGCTTCAATCACTGGCTTATTCTAATCACTTTCATTGCTCACTTACCTTTAACTTGCACAAGTTTAGATTGTATCTCCCATCTTCCATTACTTCCAAATCTCACCTCCAAATAATCAAATTCCTTCACTACTTCTATTAACTTTCCCTGAATAAACCATCTTCCGTCTTTCCTTAGCCTTGTTCCTTTTTTAAATACCAGTAGCTTTGATTTTTTGCCATTTATCCTTAAACCCTATTCTGCACAATATCTATCTCCTAATCTCATTAATGGTATGCTGCAATCCTATCACTGTTATTGCTCCTATTACAAGATCATCAGCGAAAAGCAGTCCTGGTATTTTCTTCTTACCATTTATTGGCCATTGTCTATTATTTTCCATAACCCTTTCAAGAACATCATTGATAAATAAATTGAATAATATCAGGCTCAATTTACATCCTTGTCTCAATCCAATATTTTGAGTCGCATAATCTGTAACTCATTACCATCACACCTAACACAAAACCTACTTCCTTACATTTAATTTTTGGAGTCCTAAAACAAACTCATTATGCACTCCTTTACATTTTAATTTATATACCAAAGCGGCTCTGTTTACCATATTAAATGCTTTCTTAAAATTCTGCAAAATAGATATATACCCTGCCCTTTTTATTTCTTAAATATTTCTCCACTATTGTGTGAATTATATTTTCTGATATTCTCCTTCCTTTTCTGAAACTTGCTTAAAATTCTGAAAGTTTGCCTTCACTCTCCATCCACTCATGGAGCCTTCCAGCTTATATACCCATATATAATTTATCCAATATAGATAGTAAACCATTTGCTCTATAATTACTTGGATTACTTTTATCCTCTTTCCCTTTATATGATACATCATGGTATTACCTTCCTCTCTTTAATTATATTAAATAGCTGTTAGTAATCTAATACTTCCTCTCATTTCTACAAATATTTTCCAAAACTCCCCTGGAATTGCATCTACTCCTGGGGACTTTTTTCTTTTCAATTCTTTAATCTGGTTTCCTACCTCCTCCATAGTAAAGTACTTATCTAGACATTCTACCCTATTGGCACTACTGTTCAATTCTAGTTCATAACTCAGCAGTTCCCTTCCCACCTCCTATCAAATTCCTAAAATAATCAGCTCATTCCTTTGGCATTATTTTATTTCTTCCCCTTTTCTTTCTCAAAATCTGCTTCACAACTGACCCTATGTATTTACTAACTTTTACTAAAACAGCTTCCTTAATTTTTTCACTCATTTTCCACTACCATTCTTCCTTTCTCTCTTGTACTAAGTATTTATAGCCCCTTTTTCTACACAAAAAATTTGCCTATCTTCTTCCCTTTCTCCACCTTACTAGATCATTAAATAGTTCATTTTTTTGCTTTTGAACATTTCCCATTATACCATCCATAACCTAACATTCTTTCTCTTTGGTGTACTTCTTTTTTCCTGCCCACATTACTATGAATTCTAACCTTACTACTGCCCCTTCTTTCCTCCTTTTTCTCAGTAACTCTAAAAACCCTTACACTCTCATTTCCCATATTTTAGATAACAAATTAGCCCAAAAATGCTCTGCATACTCTTCCCTCCATTTATAACAACTTATATTTGCCAATTCTATTATTTCTTCTTTTCTATTACATTCCCTAAACTCAACCTCATTTTTAATGGGAAGTGCTCACTGCCTGCTATCACATCCAAAACTTTGAATTCTAACCACTCCTGGTCTAATCCTTCACTATATAGCATATATCCAATCATACTCTGACCATTCAAACTTGTAAAAGTAAATTCCCCCTCATAATCTTCCCCCCTTGAACCATTACACATAATTAGATTATTCAATTCACAGAACTCAATCAATTTTCTACCCACTTTATTAAACTCTTTATCTTTACCCCTCCTTTCCTTCTTTTCCCTTTGCATCCATACTCTTTAATTTTCTAAACCCATAAATCTTATATTACATTCACCAACTCTTGCATTAAAGTCACCAGCTATTATAAATTTCATGCTGTGATATTTCCTTTGAAATTCCTGAATGTTTTCATTTAATTCTGAATACAAGTTTTCATTATAAAATTACAAAGCATCTGGTAGGTTATACACTATATCTTACACTGATCCATAGCTTAACTCCCTTTATTTTACATATTTCCACATTACTTCACCTTCTACTGCAGATATCCACTTTAACTCCATTATCTTCATATAAATAACCCTATGCCCCCTGAAACCCTCCCTCTATTATTCCTCCTTATGGTTAGGATATGATACAGGAATAGGAAATTGATTAATGTGTGGAGAAACAAACACAGATTTTCATTGTTTGTTATATTGTAAGCAAACAAAGTTGTGGAGAGAAAAGGTTGGAATAAAAAATGGGGAAATTTTAATTAGGAAGATTTTAACTGTAAAAGAAGAGAGGGATATAAAAATGATTGGGAACTCTTGAGTAAAGTTAGAGAAAAATGGATAAGAATGACAAAGAGGATGATGGAAGGAAATGTAGAAAGAAATGTAACCTTAGAAGTACAATAGTGTGTTTAGTGAAGGTGAGGAAGAAATGCTAAAGAATGGTCAGATAGTTAATGATTGATAAATTGAATAGGGGAGGGAATGGGAGTAAATTAGCATTAGAAAACAGGATTATTATAACCCAATAACCTGGGTGTTAAGTGTGTATATAGTCCTAAGGAAATAAGTAATTCCAAGTATAGAATAATAGCTGGATGAAATGTTTAGAATTAAAATATTGTAATAGAATCAATGATATGTATTAATTTTATGTTGTCAGTTAGCATTATGGAATTGACGAAGACACATGTTATTGTAATATTTAAAATTATATGTTAATGCAAAGAGAAATAAATTCAAATACCCTTCCTTAATCCATGTACTTCTATATATTCATAATCATCCACCACAATATTTTTATTTTTGTTCAACCAAGTCTCTACTATTGCAATCATGCCTCCTTTCTTTAGCACTTCAAACACATCACCAATTTTGACCTTAATCCCTCCACATTCCATAACACCACCCCACCCTAATTGCTATATTGGGTCATTTCTTCCTCCTCTGAATTTTGCCAGCTTTGCTCTATATCTTGTTCTCCTTTCCCCTGCAGTCACATGCTCATTTTCAGCTATCTCCATGATACTTCCCTGCACAGTTGACAACACCTTTAACTTCAAACCACTGGTATTGCAATATGCTCTGCATTGATGACAATGCCTTGTCTTTCTCTATAAGTAGTCTGTGCACCATATTATGTTCTTCTCCCTTGCTCTATTCCCCCACACTGTCAGATCCTGTATTTCTTCTACCTGACCATTACTTATTGACACCATTTTCTTAGTTGCTTGTGCTGCATTCTCCTACCAACACTAGAGTATCATCCTTATAGTCTCTGCTGTTGGTGCCACCTCCACTACCATCTTCTCTTGCTCCAATATTCCTCCACTTTTAGTGCTCGACATCTGCATCCAGCCTTCTTTCACACTGGTTGCATGGTTTGACTTCTCTCCCTCCTTTTTTTGTTCTTGCCTCCAGGTACTCTTCCTCTTCAAGGCTTGTTTACTCCCACCTCCTTTCTTATGGTGATCATTGGCTTCTGCTGCCTATTTTCAATTATATAACTTGTGTCACATGCATTGTTCAAAGTGAGCATCTATCTGCAATTTCATAGTTGACATCTTTAAATGAATTTGTATTCACTTGCAACAACTCTGATTCCATAATTCTTCCAATTTCTGCCCGGATATTTTCTTAAAATTCTTGTACATTATAGGGGGTATTTCTATACACTTTTACTTTTTCTCTCTTCTAGGGATACATTTTAATACAATACACAACAGTACAATTTACTTCAGTTACAAAAAAAAATTAAATAAAATTAAATTAAAAAAAAAAAAACACAAGAACATCAACAGGATATAATAACTCAAAGACTTGAGTTATATTACAGGTTATTTATCACAAACTCAGTTATAATAACACAAAGATAGGAATAATGCTTGCTCTCATAACAACTATCATGAATGACTGTTCATATACAGTCATTAGCTGTTTGTTATTATGAGGGAACTTATTTGTTATTTTGAAAGACAACTGATGTAATCTTGGTCCAGCATATGCTACTCTCAGCTGCATTTGCAGGTCAAAAAATGCAGCTAATTTTATAAATAATGCAGAGTTGTTAATACTGAAGATTGGATGATACAACACTAATGATAATTAGGTACATCAGTTGCAGGTGAACACTAAAGAAAGAAGCACGTATGTTCATTTTATTCATTATGTACTCTGTTTGCAGATAAGAGTTAGAACTGGAACCTGTAGGTGTCAGATACTGTGAATGATGAAGATCAAAGCACAGCTTCCCAAATATTCGGACTCAGCCAATGAGAAAAGCAGGGAGACTATATTAAAACAGTGTAAAGAAATATTACCAAAAAAATAAGCATGTAAATAAAATAATAACAAATTGTGTATTATGATGCTCATAACTCTTGGGCTTGATTAGATGTCTCTCTCTTGTTTTTCCATTGATTTTTTTTTTAAATGCATATGCTCATTACTTTTTGTGATATCTTCATTATGTACAATTTTATCTATATGTAGTATGTAGTAATCAATTATGAATGAACTAGTAATGTCTACTTCCTTTAGAGCACTGCATTGAAAAGAATGCTCAAATATGCTATTATACTCTTAATTCATAGCTCTCATTTTGCTAGCAATAGCGTTTTAACTGCAAGATGGCCCTCCAATTGTATTGGCTTTTGAAATGAGCAGTTTAATACTCAAATTTATAAGAAATGGACAGAGACTGTATCTGAAAATTAAATTAAAATAGAAATCAACATGTCTAATATAAAAATGGAATTATATAACTGATAACAAATGGGAACATGATTTTTACCTCCAGGACAAAAATGACAGTTTCTTGTCAATTTTGATACATAGAAACCTTGTCCTTGTCCTTAAAATTAGCCCAACAGGTTAGTATTTATTTATATTCCATTCCTGACCATGGCAAAAGCAATATCATGTACGGTATTTACTAAGACTTTGTTACTTACATTTTTAGAATTGATACTAAATAAATCATTATATGCAGTTTAAAACATAATTATAATGTTTGATAACAACTGTATTTGGAGTGCCCTAATCCCTAAACTTATTGTGTGTGTCACATACAGCTTTATTACCAGAAGGCTGGAAGGGAGCAAAAGTTTGCATTGAAAAGAAGAGTAAATCTTAAGAGATAAACATACTGATAAATGTGTTAATTGTTTTAAAATTGTTCTGAGTGTAACTTTCCATTAGAGTTTTGGCTTGATGATTTAGCCTAGTGCTGTAGTTCTTTGTAGTTTGTTATTGCTGGTTGGTGTAGTAACTTTATTTCTATGTTCAGCATAGATAAAAGTGATAGAAGTCCAAATAATGTTTATTATGTTTGTGGAAAGTTCACACCAAAATCACAAAAGTGTATTTATATATATATATATATATATATATATATATATATATATATATATATATATAAAAATGTAAAAGTATCAGGTTTGACTAAAAAAACAAAATTCAATGTTTAAATATTGTACTTACGAAACTGTTGACAATATTTTTTACGCTAAATTCCATTCATTTACATAAAATAAGATGCATTTCGGGAAAATCTCTCCCATCTTCAGTTACTTTCTGAACCCAGGCATGATTTATTTCTAGTTTGACACATGCAAAGTTAAAGGAGGGTATTTTCGTTGGCCCACAGGCAAGAAAGTTTTTATAAGATGAAAAACTAACAAATGTGGAACTGGCAGTCTGGCATGCTTTCAAGTCAGTAGTAGAAGAGTTTCTTGGAAACAGAAAGATGTACAATATGAATCTTTATTGGACATATTACTTCAATACAATAAATAAAGAAATGAACTGTTAAGATTTCACTAAAAGTGCATTTTCTCCATTCACCCTTAGACTATTTTCCTGAAAATTTGGAAGCTGTAAGTGATGAATTTTCTTCAGGACATAGCCATGATGGAAAAAAGTTATCAAGGTCAGGGATTTTATTGTTGGTTTCGGAAGAGGGATAGTAATTCTGACTACAATAGAAAGCTACCGTGAAGCAAGCATTTTTAGGATTTATGAAGATATGTATTTTGTTATTTCTATTGTTAATATTTTATTTGGTTGATATAAATTCATTTTATTGCTGGTTTTGAGTAACAAGTATCTTTCATTGTCCTAAAAAAGTAAATTTCATTTGACTTGTAAATTGCTAATTAAAAAATTGCAGAATTTGATTTTTCTTGGACACTTTTCTAACCAAGCCCATTAGGAAAAATCCAAAATCATTTTGGAATCAGCACTTGTTTTTCACTTTTCATGTGAACCAGCTATTTTCACTCTGTAGATATGACAACATTTTTTTTTTTTTTTGTTCTCTAGTGTAATTAATCTGTTTATTCTAAAATTTAGCCATTCTCCTAGAAAATGCAATATAACTGTGTAACAATTAGTATGGCTTATGTCACATCTGCTGAAATGCAACCTCTAGAAACATATAATGATAAATGTCTTGAAATTCTTTTACATGGCATTATCCAGTACCCATGAATAATGTGCCCAAATAAAACATCGGCTTACATTTTGATATGCAGATTCATTCATCAGCACCCCTCTTTAAGCTCAGTTCTTATGGTCTAGCAGTAATCATTCTTGCCTCATAGAATCAAGTTCAAACCCAATCAGAGTCAATGGAATTTTTCGGGTATAAAAATCCTAAGTGTGGCTTCCTTCGGAAGGGAAGTAAAGCCATGGGTCTCATGTTGTAGATCTATGACATGTAAATGAATCTCAAGCCTGAAAGAAGAGGCCTTTAAGCAAAATTTATTGGCTGTTTCACATCCTGAATTGAATATGACACTAACGACTAGAGATATTAATGACCATCCTTTAATAAACCAACCAAATAAATAAATAAATAAATCACTCTATCTCTTACTTTCAATTTACCTATCTCTTTGATATAGCAATTAAAGCTTATCTTCATTACCCTTCTTAGATTTACAAGCAGCACAGCATGCAATACAAGCATATTTCCTACCATTCTCTTGTTGGAGTAACAATTGTAGTCAGATTCTCCTGACTTCCTGGATGCAGATCTATTGTGAGGCTTGCACTAGATCCTCGGCGTTCCAATAGACCTTTTGCCTTAATCCTTATTGGTTCAGGGCGCTTGCCCTCTGTTGATGACATCACTTCAGGAAGGATGGCATGCTGTTTTGGTTGCACATTTGCAGAATCCACTGGTTCCAAGTGTGGTTTCATCACTGGATGGAAGATCCACTGTGCCTCCACTCCTGCTACTGTGGGACTGCATGCTTTAGCTGCCACATTGGCAGGCTGTACATCTTTATGTTTTGCTGATGAAAGCATCTGATTCTTCAGCCATAACAAAATCTAAAAGGGAAGGAAAATGTATTTTTATTTTTATTTAATAACTGCTGCAGCTTTTCTGTTTGTTACAATAATACTGCAAAGCAGAAAATTATGGAGTTGCAGTATTTTAACTTTATTAATGTGAAAATGGGAAATTTACAAATATATACGTTAAACTCTCCATTATCCAAGTATGAGAAAAATGTGCTAAAGACGAGACAAAAACACCTTACTCTGTTAACAAAAAATACACATGTAACAGACAATATAATTTATAAAGACGTGGTCTGTGATGATTTACTAGCTTCTTTCCATTAAATTTGTGTAAGTTATTCTTGCAGAAATAATTTCACTGCAGTTAAAATCAGTTTGCTCCAGGTAATCTATTGCATTGTCAATTGACTACAAGGCAACACTATGAGTAACATTAATTAATCAGCTTCAAGCTTGGAATTTTGTAGACCCAATTTTAATACATGAAATATTAAGATTTTATGCCTGTATGTGCGAGAACACTTAAATTAATAGTCTCAGGTCAAAGATTCATTCATATGACATTTGGAATATGTGCAACATTGATGCTCCTAACATCAGGTTATGTACAACTAGCAAGAGTTATAAATACCTAGGGGTCAAGTTCTTCAATCTTTTGCCTCTTACAGAAAGGGAAGTCTCAAATCAGGGATTACATATCTCCAGAAAATGTGTTTAATAAACAAAGCACTTTGCCACTATAAATAACTTTTAAATTGTAACCTGAATGATCTGGATTTTACACTCCTTCGATTCTGTTTTTTATTAAATATAACTTTTGTACTGACAAATTTTACATATTATGTGCCACTATAAATAGGATTGTAACATGAATACTGCTTTAACTGTATGCATGTTCTTTCTTCAATATCACTTTTGTACTGAGATCTTTTGCATATTATGTACATGCTCAATATCTTCTTCTTAAGAAATTAATACGAAATTTCAAAGTAACTCACAAATAGGAGAAATGCACATATTAAGACTTTCCCCCACATTTATACAGTTGGTACAGATATGTAGATTATATATTTGCTATGATAAACAAAAAATATGTGAAAGATGCTTTAAAACGTTTAATCCCACAAAAGTATTAACTAAAAATTCACCATTGAAACTGAAACAGGAAATAAGTTGAACTGAAAACCATAGAATGTAATAATAAACTTGAATCTGGCATCTATACAAAGAAACAAATTACAGAATACAGAATTATATCAAAGTTCATAATTTCCATCCTAAATCACATTAAATAGTAGTATTCAAGAGCATTACATACAAACTAGTAAACACACCACTGAACAAAATTGAATACAAGAACAAATATCTACATATAGTAGAAGTGAAATGGGTTTAGTAAAGAGATTATTAACAAAAGAATTTTGTAAATTCCACAAACAGAAAAAAACAAATAGCAATTTGGGTAATATACTAGAAACAAACATTTTTAAAAATTCATGTACGGCCCAATAGCCAAACAGAAATTTAAAAAATTTTTCCAGAATTACAATATCATCTTAGCACCTCAAAATTGATACAGACTAGAAAGGTATTAAAATAAACAAAACAGATTGCAGGTCCAAGGAGAAAACATGCAGAATTTACCAAATTAATTGTTGGGATTGTCAAAAAATTTAAGTAGGGAGAGAAAAAAAAAAAAAAGAGAGATATATAGGCATAATATTGTAGGAACATTCGGGAAACATTCATTACAAGCAAATAGAAAAATCAGCGATGGAATTGCAGTTTTGGAATGGAAACCATGAGTTAGAAGAAAATATCAAGCTATTAAAACAGTTAAATATATGGAAATTATATTAGGAAGAAGAAGAAGAAGAAGAAGAAGAAGAAGAAGAAGAATAAGGAGGAGGAAGGAGGAGGAGGAGGAAGAAGAAGAAGAAGAGGAGGAGGAGGAGGAGGAAGAAGGAGGAAGGAGGAGGAGAGGAAGAGAAGAAGAAGAAGAAGAAGAAGAAGAAGAAGAAGAAGAAGAAGAAGAAGAAGAAGAAGAAGAAGAAGAAGAAGAAGAAGAAGAAGAAGAAGAACCGATTTTGATATCCTAGAAGCAGACAGCTCTTTACTCAAGTTTATTGCAAGACCGCCAGAGTCAACTAAACACGTACTACTCAACTTCAATGAACAATCCAAAGGTTCATAAAACATGTCCTTAGTAAATCTCCAGTGAGTTAAGTCTGAAAGAGTGTGTTAAAATAGTTTGACTTGGAAGAAAGTATTAATGCATATTTCACTGAGTTAAGATTCCAAATTTAATTAATATTGAAAAAGTAATTACTTACTACAAAAATTAAAGCTAAGATTCCAAGTCCTGCAAAGAGGACTACAAGGACTGGGAGTTGCCAGTCAGCCCAGCAGCCTGCACCATCAGCTCCACTCCACGTTACTACCACTTCATCCTGACGTCCAGCTGTCCCACCGTTCATTGACCTTTGTGCTCCTGTGGGAATAGAAACTGTGTCCACCTCTCTGTTTGGTGCCATCTCTCCTGCATCATCTACCATAAAAAACAAAACAATATTTAAAATGTGAAAATGAAATATCTAAATAATTTGTATACATGTAAGTTGATCCTCAATTTCTGTGCTTTTGAAAAGTGAATGTTTTAATAAAAGTTATCCAACATGATATTTTATGGAGTAGCCTTCTAACTTTGCAAAATAATTATGAAAAAAATTAAATAAATGCAGTTGTTATAATTCAGTCAACATTTACTGCATTAAATATATTAAAATTTACGTCAACATTCACTGCATTAAAGATATTAAAATTTACAATTGTATTAAATTCAAAGCCTATTCAAACTTTATAAAATTTTAATTATCCTAGTTTACTGCCAATTCTATGTAGAATGAAAGGATCGATCAGTTGCAACAAATAAATTACATGTTTAATAACTGCATCTAAATTAGGCATTTTTCCTTAGTTCTGAAATGCAAATGAGGTTTAATAAATACTTATTATATGAAATAACATTAACCAGTGGGATTGCCAGCCTATGGAAATTGGCTTATCATTGGAACCAAATGTTTCAGAAGGCCATCAGAGTGATGAGGATGTTGAAGCTATAGAGGAAAATTGCCTAAGGAGTCCCAGAAAATCAGTGCATAAATTGTACAACCCTTAAGATCTCAGTTCACAAAAAACTTCTATATTTTACAGAGAAGATACAATCTTGGTAACTGATAAGTTCAAAAGATTTGATTTTTCTAAATAAATGATAAGATAGACAAAGATGAACAGTTCTCTTAGAAGATTTTATTCCGTGATGAGGGGCTATGTTCCATGTGTCTAAACACATTCATTGATAGTCAGTCCTGGTGGTCTACATACTACAAGTAGACATACATGCCTCGAGGACCCAGGTTGCAGGTTCAAACCTGATTAGGTCAATGGAATTTTCAGGCGTAAAAATCCTGAGTATGGTTTCCTTCATAATCTGTTGGTTTCATGTCACAGACTCATATGTGAAAGAAGAAGTCTCTGAGCAAAATATATAAGTCATTTCTCTTCCTGAATTGAATGGGATGCTACTGATCAAAGAGGTTAAAGAATATCCTAAAATAAAACCACCTCTACAATAGTAATAAAAAAACATTCAGCAAATTATTACCAGGATATGGGTTAGTGAATAATTGCATGCCTATATTGAACATGAGAAAGTGAATGTGTGATGTACACTTACTTATACATGAGTAATGGCACATTTATCTTATAGAACCAATTTTGAATTGGTGCTATTACAAATATGTTGGAATTATATGCAGCTTTCAAAGTGCTGCTGGGTAGAAAGAGGTATATGAAAGATATGGCTACCACAATTGCTAAACCTAACACCTTTTGACTTTTACCTCTGGGGCTACATGAATGTGTTAATGATACTGCATACTTGAAAGAGAGAATCAGTAAAAGTGTTTACATCTAACATGCTTAGTCATATATGACAAGAACAGTGCATATGGCAACAAACAGAATACAAAATATATGAGTCAGGTTCTTATTCAGCATATATTTTAAATATTTAATGTTTATGATTATATGTACATAATAAATAGTTTTAAAGTCCCACTATAATTTATTATTTGTATTTATGTGTCATCTTTTAAAAATTTCACTGAACAAGAAAAATAGTGTTCTAAAAAATATGCAAGTAAAGCACACCTGTAGGCTCAGCGGAATTGTGAGCTGTCACTTGATTGCTGGCAGCCCTGAATTGGTCACCATTGACAGATGACATAAGCTGGCGATAGAAAGGACTGTTATGGAACGGGAGCAATAACACCCGCTCCTTGTCAATCACTACATCTCTTGGTAGCACTACAAGTCCAAAGCAACCTACAAGCAAAACATTGGATATTATATTCATAGAATACAATAATATCATAGAAGAACTTTTCTAACAAGCTGAAAACATGCAAAAAAAAAAAAAAAATATTTAAAATATTTTAAACTCAATTTGTTTGATACAAATTTAGACTATATGGTGTGTTTTGATACATTCACAATGTGTAGCATATAAAAAGGATAAAGAATGTAATTTAAGTTAAAAAATATAATCTATAACAGCTACTAAAACTTGATTCAACATTGTTTAGCAAAAGGTTCTTTCACAAAGGCCACCATTCTTACGAAGAGAGCCAAATGAGTGGAACTCACTAGCATTCAAATATATAAGCTGGTTTTGAAAAAGGTATGGGAAAACTTTGTCATATGCCATAATGGCAATGACAACATGAATTTTTGATTGAAACTCTTGTTTAGCAAACACTAAACATCTTGGAAGTGGTGTACACTACAAGTTTGGCATTAAAATTGAGAATAATTTAAAATCTGTTCATTGTTGATATATAACACACGGGCTGTCAAAGCAAAAATAAAGTTGTGTATGCTCAGAATGTTTTCTAAATTTGCTGTAATAATTAATACTAGATGATTTTTCCTTCCATCAGGACTCTGCAACAGCACATACAGCCCATGTCTCCTTGCATGCAATTCAGAAATACACGACGAACGAGTCATCACTAACAACATATAGCCCTCTCAATCCCCCGATTTAACGCCCTGCAATTTTAATCTCTGGGGACATTAAATGAAAAAGTGTACAAGGCAAATTCACGCACATTAAATGAACTGAAAAATAACATTCGTGAAGAAATTTCTTCTCAGAGGGAACTGCAGAGGGTTATGGTTAATTCCATAAGCCGGTGCAAAAACTGTTTGGGAAATGGAGTTCCAGCATCTTCTTACTTGATAATAGAGAATAAATGTACCTTTTAAGTGTTAGTAATAACTTACTCAGCATGGATTTAAATTGTTGCAATCAACTGCACATTAAAATATATCTACCTTTAGGCTAATATTATAAATTTCTATAAAAATATACTGGGATACCAAATGCCAGACAGACATTGTAGTATCTAAACAAATTTTGATTTACACATTGCAATTTTGCTTCCAAAATGCTTTGAGCTTGTTAAATGTTCGAGAAAAGTTGTAAAGAATTAGATCTAAGGATCTAAAAAGCAGATTTCAAGGCCTGATTACAAACTTTTAAACTGCAAAAATATTCTGCTAATTTAACTGCATTCATTTGTTAATGCTTAAATTTATCTCGGATGTTTATTAAAAGAAGGCGCGTATCTATTCTGTTTTGGTAATCTCCGATATCCTTGTGGCTTACAAACCTTGAACTGCCAGTCAGCCTAGGTGTGATGACACCTTTTTTAAATGCTTTATTTATTTTCTCTTGGCTGTTGCGTTATCAACGAGGCTCAAGTAGATGGATCACACGACATATTACTTTAAAACTATTAGTGATGATAAAAAATGTCATATTTTTGAAATATACATTTCCCCTCATATCCCATGAAGCATGTTTGTCAATTCATTATGGTTGGGGGGATGACCTGAGGTGTTAAAGAGCGTCCATACATAAATCATTCAAAATTATGGTTGGGGGATGTTTCTCATATCACAGTCACAGTTTTTAAGCCTATATTTTTAAATTGTTAGGCTATTGCTTGTTGAAGATTCCTATTTACAACTGAGGATGCATTAACAATAAGTAAAAAATCTGGTGTAAAAAAGGACAATATATGAAAAAGCAAATTTACTCATACAGTATAAGACATATCAATGTTAATACATGTTTTGATTGTGTGTGTGTGTGTGTTTTTTTTTAATCTTCTTTATTTACTGCATCCTCTATTTTATAATAATTAGTAATACTACATGCATTGCTATCATTTCATTGTTACATGTTATCCTTAATATTATTTTTGAACACCATTTCATTCTTATTCTAACCTAATCATATTTGATGATTGCCTAAATTGGTTATATTTGAATGCTTTTACATTATCATTCTCAGTCACCACATTTCCTATCCTATTAGTCAATTTGTGTTAATTTGAAAACTGTCAAAATTTATACTGTTTACAAAAGTTTTAAACTGTTTATTATATTTTAGAACAAGTTCACTATTGTCTATTGGTCATCGCCTAGTTACTTTTGCTATATCTTTCCGAAATATTTCTCGCTCTTTCTTCAAAATTTTGCTGTCCCACAAAATGTGTTCCACCGTTCGTATACCCTCCTAACATATACATGATGGGTTCTCTGCTATTTTGAAGCGATGAAAGTAGGCTCCAAATTTCCCGTGTCCTGAGAGGATCGCTCTAAGATTGGGGCTTAGAAGAATGTTGGTTTTCAACCTTTTAGCTATAGTTGGAAAATGGGATTTTGTAATCGCTCCGTTCGTTGTCATTTGCCACTCTGTTTCCCATAGTTGCTGACTTTCTTCTCTTAATTCATTCCTCACTTCACATTTTGGGATGAGCTGATAATCCACTGGCAGGTCCTTGCTTTTCGCTGCTTCTTTAGCAAGTCGGTCTGCTATTTCATTTCCTTCATTGCTGATGTGTGCTTTAACCCAAGTAAAATGTATTTCCCAGTGTTCTTGTTGGAGTGATTTTAACTTCTTCCTTATTCTTTCACAGAGGTTACCATGTTTTGTGGTTGTTAATTAAATCTAATGTAATTCGACTATCCGTGTGGATTGCTGCTGTTCGTTTGTTGAAGGTTGCATTGTCTATATTTTCCAACTGTTCCAGGGCTCTCAAAATGGCGAACTGCTCGGCTTGATTATTTGAGCATTTTTGGTGCAGCTTATACCGTAGTTGATGAACTGGCATATTATTAATATACATTATTATTCCTGCCCCCACACCTGCCTCGCTTTTGCTGCCATCAGTGTATATCTTTAGTGTATACTCTTTTCATTTTGTTTCTCCTATTTTAGGTATATCAGCAGGGTGAGGCCATTCCCTGTACGGTGTTTCACTGTCTACCGCTTGTCCTCCATTTATGATTGGTCTTCTCTCGATTCCTCTTGTGAAGTTGTATAATTTGGCGATTTCTTTGAGTGCTATGGTTACTGCATTATGCCTATAATAATACAGAGAGCTTCGTTTGATGTTGTCCTAAACGCCTTGGCAATTTTGATGTTTATAATTCTTTGTACTCTTCTCAGTTTCCTTGCATTGTAAGTCCGCTGTATAGCGTCTATCCAGTGTGCGCGTGCGCGTGTTTACCTCTCCAATGACAAGTGAGGCGGCTTGTTTGAAACCGGTCTCGGTAGGTAAATATTCATTAAAGAAAGGTTGGTGTCCGTTATTGTTGATCTGCGGCTGTTTTCTTGACTTTCATACGCGACAACAGCTGCTCCTAAAACTTTTATTTTTTTATTTTATTTATTTATTTATTTTTTTGTTAATTATGGAGAGGGGTAGAGCCGCCAGTTTGGCACGTCTGCTATATAAGGCGGTGCCGAAAGCAAACGCAATAAGGGTTATCGCTCATATAATTATTCCACATAACACCAAAACATAACGTCTCACCATTCCATTCGTTCTTAATTTCAGTATTACAAACATGATTTGATATCTGAGATAAAATTGGTGGTTTGTATGAACTGCATGGAGATAAATGTCAATTCTGAGCTTTTGGATGTTGAAAAGATGTTATTTTTAATTTTGCGAATTTTAAACATAAGTATACTTTACTTATACCCTGTGTTAACAAAAACGCTCGGAATTTAGAAATTAGAATAAAGTTTCATTTTGTAAAAAGTTGTGAATTCTTGGTGATTTATAAATAACCCAAAATGTTAGAACCCGATTAATTCTTTATCCATTAAAACAGGTTTCGTATTAAAATTGAATTAGTGCCGGTACATTTTTAAAATGCTTTATTTATTGTCTCTTTGACTGGTCCGTGACGTCTGTAGATTGAAGGTAAATACTGTAGATAAAGTCTAGTCATGAATAAAACGAAATGAACGCATAATGGCGCAAATGAACTCGGGAGTCCTTGGGGCTCCTTAAAGCTATCTGTTATTTATCTTATCAGAGTAAGGAAAAACTGACATTTATTACCACACTATATTAGGGGACAAATGATTTATGAATTATATATGCAGGGCAGCTGAACCTCTTGGACTAAATTATATTTGCTTCACTAATATTGTAATATATCCTCCTATTGGTTAATATTACATTTCCTTTCATCATCTGTCCTCTATGAAATAAGTTAAATATGATACATTTGTCATATGATAATTCCAAATCATACTAATTGAAGTTAATAACGAGTATTTCTCTTTAATTCGTCATCAATTATAATAATATTGTATTTACAATTATAGATGATGTTCAAAGTGTCTGACGATTAACCAGTGAAACGATGACGCTATATAGTTTTTAGCAGTATCTATCAGTTATCTATGATATAGATTACCTCTACAAAATGAAAACTTTTAAAGTAAGCTATAGCTAACTATATAATTCCATCCATAAATGAACAATGTTCAGTCTATAAATAACCATATTTCTGACCGTAATCTTTGACAATAAACCAGAGAACTTAAGAGCTTTTAAGTTATCCAGGAATAAGTAATAGCCTTCAATTATTTATTTATCCTTTTTTTTTTTTTTGTGAGAGGAAAGAAAAATATACACATATACACATGCCTTTCTTCTATAGATGATCTCCATTTTAATTATGTGTTCTTTTTGCTGATTAAGGAATTAAAACAATATACAATAAAAGTATTTATATTAGAAATACAGAAAAATAGAAGGAGAAAGACAGTTTATGAAACGTATTACGGAGATAAAATCGCTACATATATTGTTCACGTTGTACAATAAATATCAGAGTATTCTTCGAAGTATGGTGTTCATTAAGAGTTCCGTGATTTTAATTACGGGGCTGCCACAGCAAGAAGACCAACTTTCGCTCAACTGGTAAAATGCATCTTACTTCACGACCTACATCACCACAGCTGTTACTACAATTATTGCTTTGCTACAATTTTCAACACAATTACAGATAAAATAAATAATTTCAAAGTATTACCCATCGCCACGGGTGGCCGAGGTCGTTAAGGCGCGGACTCATGAGCGGAAAGTCTTGGGTTCGAATTCCGCCAGAACTGTCCTGCCTGACAGGTATTTTCCAGGTTTTCTCAGTCCTCATAAATGGCAAATGCCGGGGAGGAACCCATAACTTAGGCCTGGAATGTTTCTTTCCTAAAACAAATCCTCTCCCAACATATCATTTCATCTCATGTATCATCAGTATCCACAGCCTGCGGTGCCTCTGTAGTTAAAACGGGCGTTAAACACCATTCAAAAAAAAAAAAAGTATTACCTGTTTATTTTACGTATGTCATTTTGGAGCTCGCTACTATTGGTGCCTTTGCCACTTGTAGCTGAACATGACAGGCTGTAACGGTAATAGGTATACACAAAATAATTGCTGCTGATATTTTACAGATATAAACCTTCCTTCCTCTTCGGTTGCCACTAGCTTGATGTCAAACCAGCTTAGTAAAGGTCAAGCTCGTGATTTTTCGGCAGCGCTCGCTTCTAAACAACAGTAACTCCTTTAGCCGTCGGCAAACGTAAAATAAACAAATAATATTTACGTTTGGTCAATTAAATAGCAACTGATATCACTACAGTCCGCACTTTATTCTATATCGTTCTCCGTACACAAAGCCTTTAAGCTTTCATTGTGAAAGAAATTATTTATTTGGGTTATCTTTCGTGCTTTATACGCTCGTGGTCATAGTAACAAATTAGTGAAAATATTAGTTTTGCATTGAGACTGGGTTATTCTAAGGTTGAAAAAAACCAACTTTCAACCTTCACTATCAAAATAGTTCGTGTTTTAATATATGCACATATTTAAGTTTTATAATGGTAGAATCACAAGGTATTGCTCATAAGATTAAGAGATTCATATTATAGTTTTTATATTTTAATTAAGTCAGTGATTCTATTTCATTTGTTTTATTATTATATTTATTTTATTTTATTAACATTTTGTTCAATAACTAGTTTGCCAAAAGCAGGAAATCCATAAGTTACCTTGCGAAACAGAGGATACGGAAAATCATGTATTTCCTCCGCCTCATCAATAACTCTATATTTAAAATGTGTTAAAATAGTCAAAGCCGGAAATGAAGCCACCAATTTCCATTGGGTTACTATAAAAGATGAAATTTCTTCAGTTCACCAAGAACTCTATATTTAAAATGTAGTTAAATGAAGTATTGGAATATTTTTTTACAAAGTTTATCTTATCATACTTTACATTATATGTTTTGACCCAATCTGTCAAAATCAAGTTAAATGTTATCAGCTCCGTAGAGAGCCGCCGAGATTTGATAAGCGGGTATTTTGTTTGCCTGCGTACCCTGTTTTTGACTATGCAGTAAACAAAGGCAATTAAACGGCAAATTCTCCCCTGCCTGCGCTTATCTTGACCAGGATAGACACAACATAACAGACGAATATAGACGACCTCACTTACTTTGCACGTCCATTCCGATAAGCTGATAGTAGCTAAGCTCGGCCACAAATCAACCATTTTGCTCATAGTTATTTTTAGCGGCGTAAATGAATACCCCACTTGTGATATTTGGTCGTGCCTCTAAAAATTATGTTTAGTCTATCTTAGCCTTGTTTCGGCAGCATTTCCCACATCCGGGTTTACAGTCCGTCTCAATAGCACTGGTTCAAAGTATAATGCTTACAAAAAGAACAAAAGAAGTGAGATGTAACGACGTAACCATATTTAAAAATTTATGTATTTTTTTAAATTAAGATTGCATTGTTTACAGATATTTAAATTAAAGTTTTCTATGTAATTACACGTTGCATTACATCCGAGTGCACCTATTTTAACTACAACAAATCCAATATTGGATATGAAGCCTGCAACTGATATTTTGGATATACATAAATCCTATGCAGTGGATAAGGAAATAAGTTGAAAAGGTTATATATTTCAAGTTGTTATACGTTCCTTCCAAACACTCATGTGTACAAGTTTGATGTAGTACTACACTGTAGATTTGACATCACCTTTAAATCAAACACTTCTTCCATAAAGTGCCAAAACTTCGATTTTCCTCCTTTATTAAATCTATGATGAAGCCTGCAACTGATATTTTGGATATACATAAATCCTCTGCAGTGACCAAACTATGCTGCTGGCCATTAACAATGCTAAACAACGTGCGTGTTCTTAATAGCCATGTGGAAATAAATGTATGTCTTCCCGTTCGGTTTTTTGACGGGGCGGTTAGGATCCTTTGTGTCTGTGAGTTCGTCCTTCCTCGATCCACCAATCTACTCGTTTCGCTGTGGACGCATTTAATGCAACACGAGCACCAATTTCTCGGAATGACATTCCACACTCTCGGTATGTTACAATTCCCCCGATCAAATTCAGACATCGCTGGTATTGCTGTCTTGTTTTCGGTAAGTCATACTTGTTTCTTATGAGAAAATTTGGGGTCGGTTTAGCGCGTTTCATATGGGCATTGCAACTTTATGGCCCGCAGAGTATTTATGTCCAGAGTACAATATGTCCAGAGTACAATATGTCCAGAGCCATCTGCATGGTTTTCGAGAGGCAGGCGCCCAACTTGTCAGATGCATTGAAAATTATGACATGTTGGTTTATTAAAACCACAATAAATCTGAAGCTATTGCATTTACAATAATGAACAATACAGATCCTTAACAGCTTTATTTATTGATAATTTCACATATAGATTATATTACCAACACACCCACCCTTGAGTTATTACTTAAAAGCCAGGAACTGAACATTAACAAACATAAAAATAAACTAAGGCGGGTTAACGAACATGAAAACTTATGCAGAAACATGTAGCAGGTTTCAAAACGGACTGAAATTCGTCATGTAAACAGAGATAGCAGTGAGTTTGAATTCAATCCCGAAAGCACATTCAAATCTCTCTTAAGTCCGACATATAAGCGCAGTATATGTTAGGATGATAAGAAACACGTGAGGAATTAGATATATCAGATTTCGATCAGAAAAACAACGTTGTTACAACTGTACACTCTCTTTCAGCACATGCTTCGTGCTAATAGTGATTGGGCGTGTAAGTGAAAGAAATAATATATTCTTTATTTATTAATACACCCCAAATATTCTTAATATTATGACAAACAAGAAATATTTATAGTTTTTGGTCATTTTTATGTGCGAAAGTGACATTGTCAAAGTTGAAGAACCACCACAAACCTATACAAAAGCTGTAATTACACTCTCAGAGCACTGTGGAATGGGGCAGGGTCATTAAGGTTTGTCCCGCACTTTATCCCAAAACATGCTCGCAGATTACTAACATAATTTCAGCTCCAGATCTAAAACTGCTAATAATGCTCATTTCTGTTCAATTATAAAATATGGGTTATTTTATTTTGGATCATTTATATTGAAAGGAAGCGAGGAATTATTTGAACTCCTTGCAAGAGCCTATTTTAAAAAATTAATGTTAACACTTATTAAAGAATATACTTATTTGTTAAAAAATTAACAATATTTTATGAAAAAATGCAAACTAGCAATTATAAAACCTTCATAGACCCATTACTATTTTATCTGTAGTCCATTATGTCCTGTCAAACAAATCATCATCATCATTATCATCCAGTGATGCAAAATACATATCTTGCTCTCATAGAATACCTATGTAACATAACCTACCGTGCAGAAGTATTTACAAATGAACATTTTTTTTCAAAATATATTCATATACTTTGAAGGTGCTAATTACTAATTAATTAATTAAAATCTGTAATACTCACCCTGTCTCCGTAATTCTTATACCAGGGCACGTATTTCAAAATGACACCATTTATTTCCAAGCAGAATTTACAATTTTATATTATTATTATTTTACAGATAATTATAATAAATATGATCAAAATAATATAATATAATAAAACTAAATATCACTACTAAACAAATAAATTCTCAGTTACAACTGCAACAATTTTCAATTAACAATTAATTTTAATTATATTTTAATATATTTATATATTTTAACAATTTTTACATTTTATCATTTATATTTTCATTAATTTACTACATATTTACTATTATTTATCTTTAATTATTTGTTATTTTTATCTTATTCGTTACTTACAGATATCCTACACATCTATGATTACAATTGGAATTAAAATCAGATAAAATAACATTACTATATTGAAATATAAGTTAAATTAATCTAAACATTAGCACCCAGTATCAAAAATGACTGGTAAGCAGCCACAACTACTAATTATAATCCTAAATTTGCCGCATCAATATACTGGTACCCAGTACTGACTAATTATTCACCTCTTTAAAAATTTAAACTTTTAACATATAATCATATTCTTCCTTTCACTTATTAATTAATAATGTGTATGTTTTACCACTACTAAATTTCAAACACTGAATATATCTATACATCTCCATTATTCATTTATTCACATTTAAAAACTTCTACACTCTTCCATCACCAAACCCTCACTACCATCTTTCACTAAAGCTGTCCACTACACGAAACACACACACACTAAAGCTTATCTATCACATTACAATCGATTAACCGAGCGGTTAACAACGCGTTGTGCCGAAGTGAATTTATGACATATTCACGCTTCATGTTCCCCCCTCCCTTTAAGGTGTACATTTCCACATCTTTGACACTAACCGTAATTTAATAGCAGCATTCGTGCTTCGTGCTTCTCAAGCCGCGGGCCGGAGCTTAATTCCCGTTTTCGTTTTTCCCACAGGTAGTTTCTCTGTTCTTATGGTGAATGAAAACTTAGCCACGAAGTGTAAACTCACTATCTATCATCCCTCATATTCACCCTTGGACAAATTATAATGTACTGTAGTCACGCCTCCTGACCTCATGTCAGATACGCTCTTCTAAAGCTGATTGGACGTGTGGTGGCGCTGAAAATAGTTCCGTTACAAGTGTTAAAAGTGGAATTTTATTTTCGGAGTAGGATGTTTGCTCAAGTTGCCCTCGAACAAAGTAAAATAACTTTTAACACTGTATCATACCTATACTTTACAGCGCGTTAATTTTTATAATAAATTAAGTGTATTCCAGCCATTCCAGAACGTTGCATGTTTTAAAGAAATAGTCAGTGTATTTTTCACTAGGAGCATGGAAGAAACGTAACCTAAATCTTTGGATAATGTTACCAATATCGCAGCGATGGTATTTATACTTATTCTGGCGATGTAAGATTTAACAGTAAATGGCTGTTCATTATTACATTTTATTTGTATTCAACTAAATTGTAGTTTAAAAATGAAGTTTTCTCGCGCTTAAAGAAGCAATGTATGCACTTGGACAAGCACAGTGGTGGAATCAGTTGTTTTTGATTTTCTTCCAGCCTGAAATGATTAGGGATGCAAATAAATCTTAGAAATAAACTAATGAATATGACTAATGACACCATGGCCTGATTTAAAAACCGCCGGAAGTATGTAAAAATTAAATAAAATAACTTTACAAAGTATGTAATTTGTATCCGCTTAAATAGATTAACAAGTACATTTCGAACTAAACGAAAGTTGATAACGTTGAAATATTAAATTTTCAATAGTAATGACCGTCATAAAATGCAGTTTCTAGTGTTGGTACCTCGTGTATAAAAAAAACCACTTTTAATATGAACTGTGTGTAAAAAAAAAAAATTATTTTAATTCAATTTAAAAGAAAATATCTGAGATACCCAGCTAGTTTACAATTTAGAAATCCATTAGGAACGTAATTATGTCATGAAAGAAAGAAATGGACAAAGAAACAGCAACAGCAGCATATTTATATTGGACTTTCATTTGTTCCCGCCACTTTTAAAAGAAGTACGTGCAACGACACGAACAGCTAAGATACAGCGCTTGCAATATGTTACTTGCCTGCAGCTGGGCTGTGACATCACGCTGCTTACGTCACACCTAAGCAAGCAACTCAAACAGCATTACGTAGGAGTTTCGAGGTCGCATACAGGAACAAAATACTGCACACGTGTGTATAATATTTGTTCCACAGTTTCGTGTTTTAAACGACTAAATAATATGACGTTCCTAATGCATTCGAAGAGGAAATGTTCCAACGGAAATTTCTCTTTCTAGTACAAATTTTTTCGTTCTATTTTACAAACATTTTCCGATCTCTTTTGTCTTTTTATTTCTTGTTGGTATCCTTATTTTTTTTTTTTTCCTCCCTCTCTTGAGGCGATGGCCTGCAGGGTCCGTGATGAGGGGTGACCTATGGTCTCTATAATGTAAGTATACACGAAGACATTTCGATTTTGAATAACTTATTTCATTCACACATTCCAAAGTTATACTATTTACAGTATTTTTATATAGTTTTGATTCTTTCAACAATCACATCAAATTGTATTTTTTTTCTTTCCGATGATGCAATGTTAAACGTTAATTCCCATCCCACTTCAACATGTGTTCAACTCTTTCCGTCCTCGTCTCGCACGAACTATCAACTTACAATATCTGTCTGGACCGTGTATAATAATACTATTTTTATAAATGTTTTAATATAAATTTTAGAAAATGGGGAAATTATGTTAATCTCTGAATTAAATGTTATGACAGTGCACACATGTTATGCTATGACAGTGCACACCTGGCATACAAAGAAATTATGAGTCACAGAAAATCATTTTCCTCTGAAGTGCCGTGACAAGTGCCGGTGAATACGTGCTCTCAGACAATTAGGGAAACAAGAGTTAAAATAAATCTAAATATTTAAGCGGCGCTCAAAAGCGGAAGTTGGGGTCTTGAAAGATAAGCATCGGCCAGGAAGGTGAAAACAATTTATGTGCTTTTTTAGATGTACAAGTGATATCAGGTAGGGAATGTGTTTCAGTTGACAAAATGTTTTCACACTAAATTCTGCGACAGATAGGTGTATCCACACTGCCAATGTGATACATTTAACTGGCCCTCACCGTGGTCACTTTACTGAGGAATTAAGCGATGATTAAAAATATAAAAAAAAGTATTAATTTAGAGCCGAATCAACTTCAAGGTCCTTTTCCGAAAGATCCTCTAACAAATATATATTTCAGTTTTTTATTATAAAATTAAAACAAAAACTTACAAGCAATACATAGGGGGTTACCTTTTAATTTGTTACAAACGACCACTAGGTGGCGCTATTGAAATAGTCAATACTATTTTCGAAAACGTTGACATTTGTTATTGTAAAAACTTAGAAATAGACTGAATAGTTTGTTTGCAGTGAGCGTTTAAACAAAGCAATTTTGCGGGAAAAATGGAAATTTTACGTGAAGGTTTTCGTTGGATGATTTTTTACGATTTTAGTAAAGGCCTAACTCAACAGCAATGCCTATTGTTCAAATTTTGGTAATGAAGTATCATCAGAAAAGATGTTTACAATTGGTTTGCAGAATTTCGTCGTGGTTGTGGTTCATCAGTGATGAATTTCGTGAAGATCGACCAAAATGGGTTGCCATTCCAAAAATCATCAATGCCGTGCACAACATGATTGAAGAAGATCGGCATGTGACTTACAGTGAGATAGAGGCATCCTTAAGCACATCGAAGACTGCAGTGCATTTCATTTTGCATGAACATTTAGCTGTGAAAAAGTTCTGTTCCCGATAGATTCCGAAGCTCAAAAAATGATCAGGTTAATTGGTGTAATGAAATGCTCAAAAAATTTCACCGAGTAACTGTAAAATCCGATACAACATCGTAACAGGTAATGAAACTTGGATATATTCGTATGAACCGGAAACTAAGCAACAATCCAGTTTGGGTGTTCCAAAATGAACCGAAGTCTACAAAAGTTGTTTGTTCACGAAGCATTTCCAGGAAAAGTATCGTTGTTTTTTCGGTTGTACTGGACATGTCGCAACAATTTCTTTATAGAGGATCGAAAAACAGTTAATTGCTGAATGGTATACAACAATTTGTTTGCTAAAAGTCATCGACGAAATCAGGAAAAACAAAGGAAAACGTCGCATCATTCTTCATCATGACAATACTACCTTTCATACAGCATATCAAACAATTGATTTGAATGAGAAAAACACGGAATTAATGTCTCATTGCCCGTATTCACCTAATTCATCACCTATCGACTTTATTTTGTTCCCTAATGTCAAACAATAAATGCCTGGACAGCGATTACCATCCCCTGAAGAAACTATTGAGACTTTAAAAACCCAGTTTTTGAGATACCAAATTCAGGGTAGAAAACACGTTTCGAGAATTTCTACGAACGCATACAAAATTGTATAAATCTGGTAAATGTTCTGCAAAGTAATAAAACGGTTTTTTTTTCTTTCCTAGTTTTTGTAACAACTCAAAAATTAATCCTCGTAGGTTTTGGTTATGCTACTCACTAATTCTAAATGCGGTCTCATGTGTGTTGGCTCTTCGCTATTCGAAACAACAAGAATTTTGCACATGCATGTGTAAAGATTGACATACAATAGGAATTCTTCTTAGGTCCTGTTTAACATACAACAGATGGAAGAAAATAAAGCTATTGTGTCCCAATTTTTCAAGAAACACACATTAAAGTAACTGATATACTGTCACGGAAATTGGACTAATAGTAACATTGGCTCCTGATGAAAGACCTATGCCTCATAACGGAGGGAATTTTAAGTCTTGTTGAACTACTTGCTATATATGACCCATTACTAAAAGCCCACATTAACAATGAGAAGAGTAAGGCCAAATATTTAAGACCCAATTCAAATGAACTTATTTCCCCTTGTATCACTCAGCATTAAAAGCTATAGCAAAAAAAAAAAAAAAAAAAAAACAACAACAACAAAACAAAAAAACAAAAAACAAAACAAAACAAAACAAACAAACAAAAAGCAATAGAATAAGCTTCATTTTTTCCATATCGTTAGATACAACCACGATACAATACAAGATACGAGAGAGAGACACGATCAGTTAAGTGTAATCATTCGATATGTCACAATAGAACCAGGAAAATCAGTAAATATTTGCGAATCTTTTATTAGGTCCTATAAAATGTCTGAGAAAACTTGAAAACCATTCGAAAAGAAAATCATTAAGGTACTGAAAAACAACGAATTGGATCTTAACAAGTGTCGCTGTCAAAAGTATGATGATGCAGCTGATATAAAGGGAAAATACCCCGAGGCTGTCAACAGCTGATTAAGTACAATGCGTGGGTCAATTTAAAGTTAGATCTGAATGACTCCATTAGTGACATTTCACAATTAAACTGTAGAACAAAGTTTATATGTTTTTAGTGAAAGTTTACCGTAATGGCAGGAATTAAATAGTGCCTTGAATAAAGGGGCAACCAAACGCACACCGAAAAAACTCTGTTCCTGAAAGACGGTCTTCACGATTTGACCGTTTGAAAGAGGGATTTTTGCGAGGAGTGATATGCGTTGAGAATATACTTCTGATCTCGAACAAATGTTCTGAAAAAAAAAATGCAGCACTTGCATCCTTTCAGTTTGTAGTTATGCTTGTTTTCCAGTGTAAAATATTACAGTACACTAATATTGTTTCAAAATATTTACAAGAGAAGTCCATTAATTTAATGAGGGTCACATCACTGTTAAAAGAAATTGGAAATAATATAATAGACTTGAGGCAGCAATTTTCGAGCACTATTTTTTAAGCAAGCAAAGGAAATGACGTAGTAATTATGAGCTGCCACCCCCGTATTTAATTAGATTTATTGTAGTAAATAATTTTATGTATCTTTCTCATTATAGTCATGAATGTAATGTCATTTTTCTGTACAAGTGTTGAACTATTTGTGTAAAATGTCATTTTCTTGCCAGGGCGCAGAAAGCTACCCCAGCCATAAAATCTGACCTGGGAATTTCTGTAGCCTGTTGAAACAAATTTTAAAGAATCCTTGAACAAGATGTTTATAGTATTCTGTTAGAAAATTTCTTAAGTAGGGTAGGCACCATAAAACATTACGCGACTGCAGGGATGAAAAGACGGGCCGATAACCTCTTCAAGGGAAGAAGCCAACCTCCGAGTTGATTCTACATGGAAAAAGTCACGTAGACCATGTTATTTAGTTTTCCAATTTTGTGGCCCGCAGTTAGTTTGGCAAGAGTGTTCAGGGGGACAATATCATGGAAGAGCTTTCTCAGTTCCGTTCAATTATTGGAAAGCGGTAGTTAGTTTTGAAAGAATATTAAGTGGACAAGGTTTATTAGTTAAGTGCAATAGTTTATGTCCAATAGTGTATGACAATAAATTGTGTCATCTCCCATAACAAAAAAAAAAAGTATTATTAATCTTCAAAACTTTTTTCCCCTACGGTCACAGAACCATAAAAGTATCCAGCAGCACAGTCTCAACAGCTGCGGCAAAACTGTAAGACAGCGGTAACCATCGTCAGAGAGGAAGAAATTATTATTTACCCTGAGATTACATCCAAAACCTATCAAATTCAAAGTTCCTTTTCCAAAATCTTTCCCTCCATCCATTACACATTTAATTAACCATCCTCTTTCTTATTAAATGCCGCTGCAGAAATCACATTTCCTGGAAAATATACCCTGTTTTTCAAAACTACACGTCAACGTCAGGTTAAAGAGTTCTTTGACGAATTGGCACTTGTCGAATACAGAAGAAAGGTTCCTTTTTTAACGGTTGCCTGGTCGTCATAATTCAGCAGCTTAAGGTACTTCATCGCAACTAAATTCTCGCTGCTCCAGTTATTAAAGCTCAGCACGTTAACTAAAAAGGAGAAATTAACGAAAAAGCCGATACACTTATTTTTCCTCAGCAATTGATTAGTTTTCGATCCATTATGATGGAAGAGATTCGTAAACATTCAAAATTTAAAGGAACTGGCCGAAGTATTAATGTTGCAAATCCTCTTATTGGCAGCAGTGTTCCTGATCTGTGTACAGTTCTGCAAATTTTCCTCAGCAACTACAGCAACGCCGAGCGCTCGTTCAGTAAGCTAAAACTAATAAAGACTTGCCTGCGTGATACAATGTCGTAGATAAGACATCTGATTATTTGTACTCACGATTGAAAATTAAGAAAGCAGGAATACTGACGTCAAGAAAATCACCACTGAGTTCCTGTCGACAAAGCATCGGCGCTTTGGAAAATTGTGAGGTAAGCCCATTACCGTGGCTGCTGCTATTATTATTATTATTATTATTATTATTATTATTATTATTATTATTATTATTATTATTATTACATCTGGCATGCTTAGTTACGAAAGATCGTGTTACACAGCAATACAACGCCTTTTGGCGTGAAGGAGGAGAGACAAGCCATGCTTTCTTAGTTTATGCTAATGTATGACCATCCATTCTGCATGTGACAAGTGTAACCTAATTCAAACTGGTTCACAGTCCGCCTGCCGGAACAGGCCTTAGGGCCTAAACCTTATTAAGTCGAGTTTATTCCTTCTTCTTCTTCTTCTTCTTCTTCTTCTTCCTCTTCTTCTTCCCCTCCCCATGCTTAGCTTCTCTCTTTTAGCTTATGCGAAAGAACTTCCAATCTATGTCGCGGAAACTGTCTTCCTTTCTTCCTTCTTTTTTCTTCTTCTTCTTCCTCCTCCGCTTCTTCTTCTTCTTCTTCTTCTTCTTCTTCTTCTTTAGAATCAATATTTTAGTGTTAACATTTTAGTATAAGTTTAGTAATACACAGCTTCTGATACCCTTCTCCCTTCCGTTCATGTTATTTTCGTATATTTCTACATCAAGTGGTTAAAAGTCAATTTCTTTTTTTTCCACGTTCGCTGTCTTTAATCTTTATTTATTTCTTTGTTGTTTTTAAACTGCAATAAATTAATTTTTTCTTCTGGCATATTACTATCATAAAATTCAATGTGCAAGATTGATTTTACTTTAAATTAAATCTAAACAATTTTAAAAGATCGTCTACTTCATTCACAAGCTAATTAACAAAGTATGCAGCGAGTTTTGTGTACTCTTCAAATGTAGTCGTGTTTACTTCGAGAACTATTACTTGTTACGCATGAGCAGTGATCGATGTTAAAACAACAGAGAAATACCAGTGTACAGTTGTAAAGTTAAGGCGGAAGTGCAGTTACCGCAAACAGAAATAAAAGTCCGCCACGCAGGAGCTGCATAAATTAAGTGAATTCCTCACTTAGTAGAGTAACTTTAAAAGTGAATATAAAATGCAAATTATGGCCTTATTAATTAATGAAATAAGTTATGGCATTAGTGTGTGGAATTTGGGGAATAAAATTAGACTTCTTGCACCCATTAAGAATTACAAAACAGAAACCACATTTTTAGAATTATTATTATTATTATTATTATTATTATTATTATTATTGAGATTAAACCACAAAAATTAATTGTATACTATTAATTAAATGAAATGCATGAACATTGATAGACAAAGCTATACTGTACGAGTATTTTTAAACATTTATAAATATAACCATGTTTATGAATTGGGCCCTTGATATCATCTTTACATTCACTAAAACAGAGAAAAATAACAGAAAGTTTCGAGCACAAGTTTCGAGATACATTGCGTATTTAAGATGTTCATATGTTTCAATAAACAAAAACAGGTTACTATTTAAGAACAATTACAATATACTAAACAAACATACACAATTGAAAGTTTAATCCATTTCATTGGCTTTGAAATTTAATTTTAATGTTAGTGCTGTATAAACATGTAACCACAAATTACCACATGTAACGCAAACCTTTTCTGAAGGTTATTACACAGCGCTCTTATACACAAGCGTTCTCAAACACAGATTAATATTTCACATTTGCTATCTTCACAATGGTGCTTTTTTAAATATAAAACATATACATCATTATAAATACAGTTTATATGCTGAATTAATTTCTCCTTTTATTTTAAAATAATACAGAGAAAATGTAAACGCAAGAGCGCTTTTTAAATTTCGGTTTCCAAGTATACCCTACTCCTAATGGTCCGATTTCTCTAATTTTCAGCAACTATTTTTCTTATTTTATTTAAATGGTATTTACCAAATTTTGTTGTGAAGAAATAAATATTGGTGCCACTAGAGCGATTTTAACTATGATATCTTTACATTAGCTTAACATAAAATAGAGAGAAACAGAAATTTTCGACTTACCTCTGTATCTTTTAGAAAAAGAAATTTTCGATTTTCATTGTCTTTAAAATTTCATTTAAATGTTATTATAGTAAAAACATAACGAAAAGTTTTCTGAATGTTATTACACAGCTCTCTTACATACAAATATAATTTTCAAACACAAATTTTCTTATTTTATTTAAATCATATATATCGAATTTTGTTGTAAAGAAACAAATGTTGGTGCCGCTAGAGCGATTTATAACTTTTGAGTTTCAGATAAACACCCATTCCTGATAATCTGATTTCACTCATTTTCAGAATCTATTTTTCTACTTAATTTGAACTTTTTATGTCCAGTTTTGTTGGGCAAAATTAAATATTGGTGCTGCTAGAGCGATTTTTATATTATGGGTTTCAGGTAAACCCCCCACTCTTTATGGTCCGATTTTCCTGATTTTCAGAAACTACTTTTCTATTTAAATGTTATATACACAGTTTTGTTTCGAAAAAATATATATTAATGTCACTAGAGCGATTTTTAAATTTTTATTTCAGATAAAACTACCTCCTACCCCCGGCCTAATAGTCCGATTTTACTAATTTTGAGAAACTATTTTTATTTTATTTCAATGGCATATACCGAGTTACCTTTAAAAAAATTAAATTGCGGACGCTAGAGCGATTTTTATAATTCCCTTTAATCCCCACTCGTTTTTTTTTTTTTTAGGCATATACCTACTCCTAATGGATCGATTGCCCTAATTTTCATAAATAACTTTTATCAATTTATATTAAAGAAACTTGCTGAGTTTCGTTTAGAATAAACAAAAATTGCGGCCACTAAAGCTATTTTTAAAAATTGTAAAACATTTTCGCTTTAGGTTAACCCGCATCCCCAATGGTTAATTTTGCTGGGTAACGAATTCGACGAATCGTTTGCTAATTGCTAGTTATATGCAGAGTTTTGACGAGAAAACAAAAACTGCGACCGCTAGAGCGTTAATGGACACACACACACATACACACACACACACACACTGAAATAGCAGACCGACTCGCGAAAGAAGCAGCGAACAGCAAAAGCATTGCCAGTGCATCGTCATCTCATACCAACATGTGAAGCGAGCAATGAATTAAAAGAAGAAAATCAGCGACCGTGGAATTCGCTGTAAAATAAATAAATAGATATTTGACGGTACGGCTGAATTGCTTCATTTTCTTCGGAATTCGCCAAAAGGGAAAATTCAGTAGCCACGTGTAAAATTAGTTTTTTAATTTTATTACTCATATTTTTACTGAAAGCATAAACATATACTGTATTTAAAACTGATGATAATAAAAGCACTAGCCTGTGTTATAAGAAACATTGAAAATAATGTCCCGCATCTGGGTAGAAAATTCCTGTATTTCATTTATTGGATATCATCTGCATGCTCCATTACATTGTAATATTACGTGCATTATATACATAATTTAGTTATTTAATACATTATCTCTTACAATTAATTTTGACATCTGCCTTACTTTATATAGTAATTTTGACACTTATTTAATTCTATATATTTGTCATTTTTGGCTTGTTATCACCAAAAGCATCCTAGAATTATTACAAGTTACCTGTCTATATATCTGCAAAAAAAAAAAAAAAAAAAAAAAAAGCCATGTGCAATATTATTTGTTAATGTGGGTTACAATTTGTTCCTAGTATACGTGTGAAGCCCTAAACAATAATACAATTACTTCTATATATATTTTCTTATTAGCTACTCACAAACTTGAAATCTAATTTGAACCTGGCACTTTCCAGATAGAAAGTTCCGATTAATTTTTTCAGGATAACAGTATAATTAATTTTAGTGGAATAAGAACGACAAATAAAGTATTTCTGGGGCGGAAAGGAAAAAAAAAAAAAAAAAAACAACAACAACAACCCAAAAAGGCATAAACAAAATTAGCTTAGCGAGAGTAGTTACCGCTAGACATTTTCCTCGCTTCTTACCAAATCGATGGATTTTTCGGGCTTAAAAATCCGAAGTATGGCTTCCCTCGGAAGGGAAGTAAAGCCGTGGGTCCCGTGTCGTACATTTACGAAAAAGAACCTCAAGCCTGAAAGAGAGGTCTCTGAGCAAAATTTGTCGGCCGTTCCACGCCCTGAATTTAATGGGACGCTGATGACCTGAGATGTTAAAGAGCGTCCGTTAATAAACCAAATCAAAATCGCTTCTTATCCGAAAGAAGAGGGAAAAAAATGAAGACTGTTTTCAACACTCTTTGAGCACCAGCCAACTCGTCTTCAGGCTCATTTACTTAAAATAAATAGTATCTATTATTTATACCTCTAGATAAGAATTAAGAGCAGTCATCATGGCAAATAACATGTCCTGTTTCCATAGGTAGACGGTACACTTAATTTATAGCTATGGTTATTGTCAGATGCAGAGTTTTGTGCTATAATTCTCTTTTTACTGAAACTTGTTTATTCTGTTTCACCTTATGGTTTTTTATGAACATTGCATCTTGTTTCCCTTAATTTGAACAAAGGAAAATTAACTGGCTGGAAGGTCGATAGGAAGAACATATCGAACCCAACTAAAACTCGCGTATCTTTACAATGTGTAATGATCTCCTATCAGGCCAGACACCTAATATGTTTAATCTTCAATGATTGCGAGTTTAAAACCTACAAAACTTTGTTTTCAGTAATGAATATGAAACCAATTTGCTGAAGCCTCAAGTAAATGCAGGTGTTAGTGCAATGAGCTCATTTTTAGTTCTCCAAATAAAATATTTACTACATGATTAGAAACTAGGTGTACTTTATAATCGTGATATGTTTTGGATTCCTTTTAGCGAATTCCGAAGGAATGTACGAGCTATTGCGATTGTACGCCTGAAACGAATTTTGAAACATTCCTCAAATCTGCATCGATCTTGATCTACTAGGCACCGAAAATGACAATGAAAAATATTAATATATGTAAATTTGTGTGTGTGTCTGTTAACGCTCTAGCGGTAGCGCTTTTTTCTCAATGTAACTCTACAAATAACCATCAATTAACAAACGATTCGTCGAGTTCGTTAACCAGCAAAATGGGACCAATGAGGGGTGGGGGTTAACCCAAGCGAAAAATTTTAAAACAAATAAAAATAGCTCGATTTGAGAGCTTTATTTGTTTTTAATTTGGGTTTTTTGAAAATAAATTAATAAAAATAGTTTGTGAAAATCAAGGGTCATTAGTAGTGAGGGTATACCGGAAAATCCAGTGTTGGTTAAAGGGAAGTATAAAAATTGCTCTAGTGGCCATAACTTTAGCTTTTTTTTTAAAAGGAAACTCGGTATATGACATTAAAATATAAGAAAAATAATTTCTAAAAATAAGGGAAATCAGACCATTAGGAGCGGGAGTTTACCTGAAACCCAAAATTTAAAAATCGCTCCAGTACCAATATTTTTCACAATAAAATTTAAATAAAAGAAGAAAAATAGTTTGTGAAAATTAGGGAAATCTGGCCATTAGGAGTGGAGATATAGCTGAAAACTGAAATTTAAAGAGTGGGGATTAAAGCGAAATTTAAAAATCGCTCTAGCGCCCGCATTTTTTTGTTTTTCTTAACGAAATTCGGTATATACCATTGAAATAAAACAATAAAAAACGCTTCTGAAAATTAATGAAATCGGATTATTGGAAGAGGGGGGTTGCCTGAAACCAACATTTAAAAATTACTCTAGCCGTATCAATATTTGTTTTTCGCCACGAAACTCGGCATATATCAATAACAAACATAGTTCCTGAAAATCAGGGAAATCGGACCATTAGGAGCCGGGGCTAGCTAAAATCCAAAATTTAAAAATCGCTCTAGCGGCACTAATTTGTTTCTTCACAGCAAAATTCGGTATATACCATTTAAATAAAACAAGAAAAAGAATTTCTGAAAATTAGGGAAATCGAACCATTAGGAGTAGGGGTATACTTGAAAACCGAAATTTAAAAAGCGCTCTTACGTTTACATTTTCTCTGTATTATAAAATAAAAGGAGAAATTAATTCAGCATATAAACTGTATTTATAATAATGCATATGTTTTATATTTAACAAAAGCACCATTGTGAAGATAGCAAATATGATAGCATCTGTGTTTGAGAATTATGTTTGTATGCAAGAGCGGTCAGAAAAAATTTGCGTTACATGTTTTTACTTCAAAACAATTAAATTAAATTAAATTTCAAAGCTAATGAAAACAGATTAAACTTTTGATTGAGTATATTTGCTTAGCTCAATATAACTGTTTTTAATAGTAACATGTTTTTGTTTATTGAAAATATGAACATCATCTTAAAAATGCATTACAGCATTACTCGAAACGTCACTTTTCCTGCGAATGTACAAGTGGTATCAAGGGATCAGTTCATAAACATGGTTACATTTAAAAATGATTAAAAACACCCACACAGTGTAGATTTGCCTATCAGTAATCATATATTTCGTTTAATTGATAGTGTACCTACATTTTTGGAATTTAATCTCAATAATAATAATAATAATAATAATAATAATAATAATAATTCTAAAAAGTGATTTCTCTTTTGTAATTCTTATAGGGTGCACGAATTCTAATTTTGTTCCCCTAATACCACATAGTAATGCTCTAACTTATTTAATGCCATCATTTAATAATTTGAATTTTATATTCATTTTTAAAGTTACTCAGCCGGTGAGGAATTCGCTTAGTTTAGCAGTTCCTGCGTGATGCATATTTTTCAGTTTTTGGCAACCATTCGCGGATACAGAAAAGACGGTTGACAAAGATATTGCCCGAAGTTTTGGAGATCCATAATGCATTTCTATGCATATGCTTGAAGGCACAGACATATTAAACGTGAGTATCGTTCTATTCTTTTATTGGTACTTAAATGCACGAGATTTTTAAATTGAGTTGTTATATTGTTTGGGAAGTTCAAATACAGACAGAGAGAAATTGAATAATAACTTTTAAGAAAACATAAGATGATAAACTCAACCTGTGGCTCTTGGGTTGTATGTTCAGGTATTGCCCTTCGCCTCATGTGCTTCAGGCTATTTGTGCTGCAACAAGAAGAAATGAACATGAATCGACATTTTCCACAGTTGTGTAGTTTAGGACATATGCCCTCCGAAAGGACAAATGCTTTGTGCACAGCAAATTTATTGCTCTGGTAAATGTTCATTTGTGAAAAGTAGCAATTTCAGATCTTAGATTAAATAATGATATAACAACTTACAGTAGCTCTATACAATTATTTCTACCTTGAAAAAATGCAGCAAAAAGAACGCTCTCTATGGATGATTGCAGGTGAAGTAGAGATGCGCCACTTCGCCTGCTTTTCTTTCCTATTGTAATTGCTTAATAATTTTGTATCCATTTTCTTCAGATTTAATTTGCACTATTCTGCCCATTCCGCCCGCCCAGGCCTCAAAACGCTGGGTCCAGAATTCTGGAGGCACGAGGTTAGGTTGTGACGCTCTGATTTCCGCCCTCAAAAGTAGGTGCTTGTATGCATTCGTTACCATGTCAACGAAGAGTAAATCATGCTTGCAGAAGAACTTTCTGATAACGCTTACAGCCGTATGGTTGTTTATAGCTTCTATACTAAAAACACGTGCTTCAACACCCTCTCTTAGCACCCTTGTAGCCCCTTGAGAAGATTTAATGACATTGAAAGAAACTAACAGTTCTGTAGTTTTGCACATTGCTGAATCTCGCAAAAGTTCTTTGCCTGTGAAATAATTTTAAGTGGAGTGGTGGTGTGTAGATTTCATATGTTAGTATTAGATTTCGTGTGTTGATAAATATAACTGTAGCTAGTTGTTATAGATATGTGTTGTTTTAAATTAAATGTTATGGTGATACCTTTTGTATTTTAATAACATTGAGGAAATTACCCTTCAAACGAAGTCGTATCACAGAAAAGTTCTCCAATAAGAATCCAACTAATTTACAAAAAATAGATAAGTTCGGTATTTATCATTTCTGTCAACAAAAGAGCTTCACTAAAAGTTTAGGTTACAAGCCGCCACTGGAATATGTGCTTTTCCAAGTTAATATTATAGGGATATAGAGAGAGCAGTTGAAGGATCCGGCCATATTTATCCCACCTCCTCTTCGTTTTAGTTTATACATAGCGTCGAAATCATAAACTTCAGCTCTAGATTCTACGCTAATGCCTAGAACAATTTTTTACGACTCCAGCATTACCTTATTCGTTGTAACTTCAATATCCGGCAAAAGTATGTGAAGTTGTGGTTTAGGCATGATGGTGAACCTGCTCATTTTTCGTTCCATCACAAAAGATAAGAAAGGTTTTGCAATATTATCTTCTAGGTGGTTGTCAAAAGCTAATGCACTTCTAACGCTGCCCGAAAAAAAGTTGTCAGGATGATAAAACAAAATAAGGAATTGAAAATTTATGGGGATGAGTGGACATACCTTCCTCTAAAGCTTGTCTAATAACGAAGAGATTGTTACTTTTTTCTAAAAAGAAGTTACAAAAATATTACTCAATTACTTACAAAAATATACGACCTGACATTAGGCTTTTCTTTTTCTTTTTTAATATTTGCTTTTCGTCTCACATTTTTACCACACTTTTAACTATATTTTTCTCGAGATTTATAAAAAGATTTATCTAGCAAATGAGTTAAAATCAACTCTAGACTGAAAAAGAAGATCTGATTTTTCCTTAGGCTGAACGGTGATCTGGACGATTTAGACACTTTCTCGCCCTCCTCAAAGCTTGAAGGAAGAATCTCGAATTGCTAACGTTTCTGTATCGTGACTAATTTCTTATTCAGCCATGTTCATATGGAGGTCGTCTATGCACCTTTGATTTTACTGTAGATTAAGATAAAGGATCTGAGTTATAGTGGGCGATGACGAAGCGATATCTACTTACAGGTAACGGAAATGTCAAAACATTTTTTTTTTTAATTTATTACACATCAGATGGCATGTACATCGCATGACGTATTATGGTATTACTCATACACAGGCAAGTGCTGTAGTCATCAAGATAAAGCAGCTGCTTGCGTTAGTTTCCGATTCCTGGCAACTACCTCCGCATTGAGACAATCCAGTCTGTATTCTACATCACCTTTAATAACTTCAAAAGAATTCCCACCTGCAGTTTAAGCTCTTTTCTTGCTTTCTTATAAGTTCCTCCCCCCTCTCCTGGCTTTTGTTCTGTACGATCAAACTAATGGCAAACACTCACATCACCAATGATTATCAACTGCACATTATCAATGTAGTCACTCTTCGTCACACGTGGCATTTTGCTAGTGATGAAACACCTACTAGACAATTACCACGTTTAAATGTCCAGCTCAAATCGATTTGAACACTTTTTCCGGATTGAATTCGAACTCAGTACGATTCCCAGTTAATTGATGCTTGTCAGTCTGTATTGAAACCTGTTATATATTCTACACAAGTTTTCATATTGATTAACCTGTCTTAATTTATTTTTATGTTTGATAACCTACCGGATAACTGTCAATAGAATTAATGAATTAATTATTGATTCTAGAAGTCAATGTTGGAAAGATAAAACAAGGTTAAATGGATTAAAACAACAGGCATGCGTTTTTCATGGGTAAATATATGACGATCGGCTATGTGTAATAAAAATGACTAACGTTAACACATGCCTTAAAACAATAGGCATCCGTTTTTCATGGGTAAATATATGACGATCGATTATGTGTGATAAAAATAACTAACGTTAACGCACGCCTTAATTCTATCTCAATACGGTCCCTGTTTACATGAATCTTTATCCGGATTTAATTCATTCCATTCCAAAATTTTAGTGGGATCGAACTCAGCTCTTTAATTCCCGTTTACATGCACATGTTCAATCCGTAAAGCGTAATCAAATCGATTCAAGTCCAACATGTAAATGTGGTATTGAATCAAAGATCTCCAGCCTGAGGAAGATAGCTCACCAATGGTCATTGCACATTTCCGATGAAGATCAACATATCGACGGATGTTGCTCTTTTGATTATAGTCCCTAGAGATATCGGCTGATACTACTTCTTTCCATCAAATAATCGTTATATTAGTAACTATCTCTCATCTTCCGATACCCAATAGGATCGATGGATTTTTCTCATGAGTAAATATCCTAATTCCTATTCCTTTAGAAAGGAAGTAAAGCCGTGAGCCTCATGTCGTAGATTTAAGGCACACAAAAGAACCTCAAGCTTGAAAGAAGAGGCCTCTAAACAAAATTTATCGGTCGTTTCACGCCGAATGGGACGCTAATGACCTGAGGTGTTAAAGAACGTCCGTAAATAAACCAAAGCAACAAAAGTCTTCCGATATTTACAAAAGAACTTGCTTTACCTGGCTAGAAGTAAATCAAACTCATTTAAGAGTTTATTGCAAATCCTTGTCCATTTGCATAAACTTTTCAGGAGATTAAAAATAACTGCAGCAACAACTTACATTCATTTAAATTTTCTGAGGTGAAATTTTAATTAGATTATCAAAGCAATATGTTAACATATTGGCCATCCATTAAGGGCACAGAAACATGGGCGTGTAGGGACAAGACTGTGCTCTGTTTGTAAGAAAGCCCAAGGAAATGCCATTTTAAAGAAATAATACATTTTACAACAACAGAATAATAGCAATGTTTTATTTAATTGCGTGATTGATAGAGGAGGGAATAAACGTACATGATAGATAGTGAAGTTTGCAGTTAAATATTAAAATATCAAATGAGATGTTGCAGAGATAGTACTCATGCACTCTTATTATTACATAAATTATCATAAAAATTTTGCTATAGTAAAATGTGTATATTTGGCTGTTTTCAAATTCCCCAGAAAAAAAAATAGTGTTCTATGTACTCTTCTACCAGTATAACATTATTAAATACCATGGCTTTACTGCTGTTACATAACTTCTCAATATTACTATAGGTACTATTCTCTTATTTAAGAAAATGGAAACATTTGTTGTCGCTTCTATAAACATTTTTTGTCCTTTCTATATCATTACAGAGTCTTCAGCATTTTTGTTTGGCAGTTTGTAGACTTCCATCATATTATTGTTCAAGTATTCTACTATAACACTTGTATCGTATACTCATAGAAAAGATGTACATATTATTTAATGATCTAAAGTTGTATAGGAACCTTAAAAGTATAAGGGATAAAACATTTCACATTATTATATTGAATATTTCAGACAAAATTGAAATACACAGTAAATCACCTGCGATCACCACTAACCTTTTCTGTTTCACTGATTTCCCATCATGGTGAACTTTTTGTTCTCTTATTTTTGCGTCTCTAATTGTATCTTCTTTCTACTTTAGCTGCTTTTTAATATTTTGTGAGCTGCTTTTAGTTTCATCCCCCTTTTAAACAGGAATCTAACAATGACTGTTCAGAGCTAAACAAAAGTGTGGTTCTTTATAAGAATGCCAATCTTTCTGGAAAAAATAACTGGTTACAAGAGGTCACTCCTGCAGAAAATAAATGTAGCAAGGACTCTTTTTGTAAAATGTGTAAATGCTTGAGTTTCAATCAGTTGTAATATGGACATGTTTTGCTAAAACTATTGCCACCAGCATATAGTTCACTATTCACTCTATAGATGGTGCCATTTTTTTAAATTTTCGAACTAGGGCTGTTCTTCATATAAAGACGTTCTGTAATTCGTAATAATATATATTTTAAATGATCATTGTCGTTTACGTTCTGATAATCATTTTCTTTCTTTCTTCCCTCCTTTGCTGTTTGGCAATACAAATTGAGGTTAATGTCAGCAATACAATTTGTAAATGACAAAACTTACTTAAGTCTCACATTTTTTTTCTCCCCAATTTCAATATTTTATCAAGTAAGCAATACTGATGCGCCAAATACATCAGTAAACATGTATCGATAACATCATTCGTTTACTTAACAAAATTAATTTATTTTCAGTTACGAACTTAAGTTGTTAGATTGCAACTTGAAACGCGTTGAAATACACTGTCATTAATAACTCAAAAACTAAGGATTTCCGAACATACGTTTGTATGGACTTTTATTCTTGTTTTGGTGTGAGGAACCCGCCACCAAAGTTTGTAAAAGTATTTCCGAAACATTCTGCATATATTGCATTCTTACACTGACATTAATATAAATGTATTTTTATGAATTAATATTTTTATATATAATTTATCTTATAAGCGTGCTCATTTATGATTTCAAATGGAATATTTTATTTCACTCATATTTGCCGAGAGGGTTGTCAGATGAAGTGATAGGCTTTGTTCTCCAAGGGAATGTACAGACAAGGCTATTTCCTGAAAGTATAGAATGATCTTAAAATCTTTGTAATTTTTTTTATTCCATTAAATTTGCTTTTCAGCAGAATTTCGTGAGACAAGAAATGTCTTACAACTACCACTTTCACTCTCTTTAACCTCTTAGCTCTATGAATTTGTAGGAAGCCCTACAGGAACGTTAATTTAGATTAAATATCAAGTATGACCATACACCGTAACCTAGCGGTAATGTGCGCTTCCCACACGGCGGGCTCGTGTTTGATTCCCGTTTGGGTTAGTTTCTTAACCGAGGTCTTTCTTCAGCTCTTTAAATGAATGTCTGCGAAACTTAGGCAACAACAAATTCTCCTGAATTTATTTGGCCAAGTTATCATCTGGCATTAGAAAACTTCAGGTCGTGGTGCCATATGTATTTATTTAATAATACTTTTGGAAATTATAAGTTAATTTGATATGATGGTGAATTATCTTTTATAAAAACAAGAATAACTTTACCATTCATCACAAATGAATAAAGGCGTAGCATTACGAAAAATACATAAATTGCTTGTTAAACGTATAGGGTTATATTCAGCAGCTTGGTGCCGCTAGATATAACATATTTATTTTACCCCTCAAGAGACAACCCACCTCCGTCCCAAAATACAGTGCAGAAATGCAGCATTTTCCAAACTGTGTTATGGAAACAAGTAACTTAACGGGCTTTGCGCGTGCAGATGCTACACAACATGAAATAAAGTTGACGGTAACCCAAAAGTACACGCTAGCAATCGAATTGTTAGCGAAAGGATATTTTTGATTTTGTTGAGCTCACTGCATTGTCTTGCGGCCGCAGTGAAATAATATCAGCATACATCTCTTGACCGTACTGCAGAATTGCATAGGATCAAAGTCGAAAAATGGTTAAAGGCTTTAATTAATTGAAGCAGTCTTAATATCTTCCTGAGCTGCAGCTTATTTATTTATTTATTTTATTTACGGACGCTCTTTAATATCTTCGGTCATCAGTACCCATTCAATTCAGGGCGTGAAGCGGACGATAAATTTTGCTCAGAAGCCTCTTCTTTCAGGCTCGAGGTTCTTTAGCGTGCCATAAATCTACGATACGGGACCCACGGCTTTTTTCCTTCCTTCCGAATGAGCTGGAGCTGTAATTACAGAAATGCTTACCATTCAGATTTTCTCCTCCCACTTGGCTGAGTTAATGGTTGCTGGACTTTTGCTAAACATCACCGCACGTGATTTCTATCCACAATGAGCTCTGTTAAAGATTGTAATTTGACACAAATAACAATAACATATGCATAGTCTATGCTGCACCAATGCCATATATAGTATTACCGCAACAATATATTTGATTCTGTGCCTTATTTTGAATTGTTGTTACTGTTATGCAATAGTTACTTTTTAAGCAGCTTAACAGTGAGAAAGGGCGCTCGGCTGAATAATTCATTATAATATTTGAAAAGAATGCTGCAATTACTTAACATTTCTAGCAGTGATTTTCAAAAAACATTCTAGTACATAAGGGCACTCTGAATTTTGTACATTTAAATGCCAATCGAAATGTATAAATTTCCCTGGTATTACTTCCTGAATTAAAAAAAAAAAAGTTTCGAAACTTTACTACTTTAATATAAAGCTTATTTGTACATATTTAATATGATAGTGACATTTGAACTTAATTTAATGTGATTTTATTTTTCCCTTAAAACCCATCAAAATAATACGTACTACTACAAAAATGGCAACCATAACAATACTTCAATCTTCCTAAGAATGTCAATAACGCTAAATCATCTTAATTATGTCCGAAGTTCTGGTTAGAAATTTATGTTGGCTACTTACCAGCTTTCTTGGTAAAATATTTCTGACTAATCTGCTTCTACCCAAAGAGACTTTAATTATGTAAAAACGGCCACAAAATGAAAGTTTTAGATTTTGAGGATTTAAAGCAGTTTCAAAAGATGCATCCCAGTGACCCCAAGAATGCAATAACGTTATAAATTACAATTTTTTCTTAAGGACGCCCACAGGAAATATCTTATTATTTTTAAGTTTATGTCTTCAATTCTATCACAGACTATTTCAAATGATTTTGATTGAAAAATCATTTTATTTATTTTATATGCTAATGCGATAATGCTCCACACGATGAAATTTTTATGGTTTTGAACAAATAAAAATATTTACCTATTAATTTGATATTGAGAAAATAAATTGACAGTGCTGCCTTGCTTGTCTCTAAACATTTCTTAATCTTTATATTTTCAAATTTTATTCACAACTGACCAAATTTTCTCTTGAGAAAAATATAAAAAATTAAATATGATAATTATTTGTTTTTCTGATTATATGTTCACAATCTGAAGAAAATTAGGTAAAATGTGCATCGTGAGGAACGTTTTGAACTACAAAACGTAAATTTAAAAAGATGATTATTTTTTACTCATGCCTCTTAACGATCGTTAAAGCCTTCCGTGTGAAAAAGTTATATAGATAATGAAGTACGAAGTTAATGGTTTTTTAAGTTTTGAAACAAAATAATACATTTTTCTGAGAATTTGACCAAAATTCTCCCGTGGGTGCCCTTAAAATATATATAATAAAAATAAAGCAACACTATTAACACTGTAACAAATTAACAGTAATTATAATAGTACAAAAAGATAAAACACTCAGAAAAAGTCACATTTGAGATCGCTATAATTCGGATTCGTGGAGTCCTTCTATGGCAAGAAGACAAGTGACAATTGATATTATGATCTCAAGTGTGACTTTTTCGGTGTTTTATCTTCATACATATATATAATAACGCACGCTTGTTACTTTAATAATTCTATTCATATTTATTTTTTATTTTAAGAAACAACTCAATGATGATACTAAACTATATCTCTACAGCACGCATTATTTAACAGAAAACCTTTTAAGGTTTTATTTATTATTCATTTCTCGTTGAAACAATAAAATAATCAATTTTATACTTCAGACTTTTCTACTTCCAACTGTTCTTATATCAAGTAAACCTCAATGCAGTACAGCTGTTTAGTGTTCTTTTCCCTATCTGAAAATCTTTATAAAGTAGTTTAGTTCATTAGATTAAAAATTGAAATGTATACGCGTATTGAAAGTTTTTCTTTTCTCTGCATATTTCTTAGAGATTAAAAGTATCCAACTGGCTTGTGAAATTAATACTTTCAAAAGTAAAAAGTATAAAACAATATTAAACTAAACTTATAAACAAATACAATTGCAGGAAAATAAAAAGTTAACCAGTAGCAGAATATAAATTAATTTAACAGCAAGTGGACAAAAACGATTATTACATACCTATCATATTTACACGACCAACGAATATTAAAGATCAAAACATGTAGCACCCAAACACTGTCTGTATATTACATATAAAAAGTTACCAAAGTTCGCCTCGACCATACTTCAAGAAAGAGTTGAAAAGCAGATATTTTACACTCCAAAGTCTTCCCAAGTAGTCCATTATACAACAGTTATGTGAGCCGATGATGCAGAACTGTTCAAGGAGATCCGGCTACACTCCAGCGGATTCATGTTTTTATGCAGTTATTCCTTCCCTTTGTAGCAATGAACAGGATAGCTCACACTTTTCTTATTGCGAGAAAGTCAGTCAAAAGTGCGTTACAGGCTGAGCATCTCTGGATTTTCACTTGAAATAGAAAATGTATTTATTTACCATCTTTAGCCTCCATTCTTTAATAAGGCGGATTTCTCCAGAAATAGTGGGGGAAAATAAAAGAAAGAAAAGAAGAGAGAAGAAAAAAAGAAAAGACTATCCTCCCTCTTGTCCTTCCTCTTCTATTGCTAATTTATTTGTATGTTTCTTATACAATTTCCACTAAGACTATAATCATTTTACTTTTGCTTACTTGTCTTCTATCAAGCACTGCAATAATTTCTTGTTATTTTTATGTGTATAATTGCAGTTCTGACTCTCTTTGTGAATTCTTTTAACTTTCACTTTTAGTTATTACTAAACAGCAGAATTTTATGCATTAAAGGAGCCTAAAATAAGCTCAAAAAATAAGAAATATGCACTATGAAACTAACAATTTTAATCATGAAGTCATAAAATTTCACATATAGTTATTTTATTATTTAACACAAAAATTGGAAGTAAAATACTTATATATTTTAAAATGACTTTATTTAAACTAATACAAATAATGTATATTAGAAAAATTACTTAAATTTGGTACCTGAAAAAGGTAATTGAAACATTCATATGAAAATATTTTCATCTTCAGAAAAATCACAATCTAACGGACAAAGTTTATATTTTGTTTCACATCTTCCAAGTACCTACAATAACTTTTCGATACAAAGTTTAAATGAGTACATGCTCGTTCTAAATAACGATTTTATTTCATCTTGGACACATGGGCAAGATACAGCACAGTTAAAACATTTGCCCGTGCTACAATAATGTGAGTGAAGGGGATTTGCTTTAAGCCATCCTAAATTTTTCCTCGTACTGTTGTCCACTTTTCAGAAAGGCGGGAATGAAGGGGTATATAGTGCTTTGTAGCTTACGCACCTGGTGAATACGTGCATCTTAGAACTGTCAACTTTGCCGAGTAAATCGCACAATTGGTATATATTAAATGAATTCTCTTTCTCCCTTAAGCAAATGGGGTAGGTTTATAGGGATGATACATTCATTGCCTAACTTGAGCTGTCACTTTCAGCTAGACGAAATTCAGTCATTCAACATAAAAATTATAGGAAAATTGTTTTTTGAACTGATACACTTTGAAAAAATTTTAAATTGCTTGCTTGAAATTTCAGTTTTATACGTAAATATTTTAAACACGAAAAGCCAAGGAATAGGCATTTATACTATAAGCACTACATAATTAAGCTTTCAATGCCTCAAAACACAAATATTCTGACTTTGTATCACATCTATTAAAGAAAAAAATAGGCAACTACCTTAAGATAGGCTGTTCAGTGATTACTATCCTGTCTGATATAATCGTTAATACTGCATGAGGTTCTGTCTTGATGAATAAACCATGCGAACCTTTTCCAAAATTTCAGCAGATAATGTAAAATAGATTTTTTTTAACTGATGTGAGAGAATTTGTTGATAACCAGTTGGTTTATAAACATATGTACTGGTTTAATTTTTCTCTATATTTTCTTGTAGTTTTAAACCCAATTTCTGTTACTGCACAACATTTTGTACATTTACCCCTTCATTTTTGCTTCTTCTCCCTCCCCAAAGCCTTGGACATGAATTAATTCCGTTGTACCAAACTTTTAATACAAAATTAGGAAAGAGAGGAAAAAAATACAATGGTAGAGAGAATTTTTGTGACAAAATCTAGCAACGTGTATTATTGGAAGGCAACAAGAGGACTGTGGGAAATAATGTTGCGTGTGTCGAGCTTGAAACAACAAAAACAAATGCAAGAGATCACACTAATAAGCTAATTTAGACTATTTAAAAATTACTTCTCTTCCTGCTGAAGCATTGCATCACGACAATAGTAGTAATGTGTAAAAAGCACTACAGGAAACCTTATACCAAATAGTTTTCAGTGTTTAATACAATCACAGTCAACATAGAGGATGTTTCTGAAATGTTGCAAGCACTCGAGAGAAAGCAAATAAAAATCCTCATCAGCTTTTGTTAGTCAAAAACCAAGCATTGCGTTCCTAAGACAGAGCACGTTAACTGCAGTTTGAAAGGGCTGTCCTATTGAATTTTTTCAGCAATAAAAATGTTATGAGCCCACACGCTCTCCTTGGAGTTGTGGGAAAGTAAAAGAAGGTAGCAATGCTGTTTTCTTTTTTCTTCTTTCCTGTTCCTGCCGCCTCTGCTACCTCTGGCTGGGAATGTGGGCAGCCTCTGGGCGTTTCGTAATTCTTCTGTTCCGGTCGGTAATCGTACCAGCTCATTCCCCCGCCCAGTTTATAGTTGCGAGTACACGTGAGTTACTTTCACACATCCCGTAGTATTTGGATGCTATCTTCTTCAGCAGCCTTCCAAATGGTGAACACAACTCACACTGTTCGACATTACACAGAAAAAAGCTAGTGGGTTTAATGTGTTTTAAGGGCAGTATGAAAGGCCTATCGTTGTAATATTAAAATTTACCAACTTCAGTTACCACTTCCTAAAGAACTATTAAAGCTAATGAAACGAAACTTTTACAACACACAGATGCACGTAATTGAAATCCCCTGATCTATTTTCACTATTATACCATGACTCTTCAGCAAATTATAAATTGGTTTCAATTATTTGCTTTTTTCCCCCCAACATTTAATTTTTTTTACTTTGTCACATTTTGTCCAAACTCTAACATAATAGATGCACACCATCACAATAATATTTTAAATGGTGTTTAACGCCCGTTTTTACTATTGAGGCACCACAGGCGATGGTCACTGAAGATACATTGGATGAAATGATTTTTTTTAAGGTAGGAAGTGTTCCAGGCCTAAGTTTAGGGTACCTCCCCGGCATTTGCCATTTATGAGGACTGAGAAAAACCTGGAAAAAACCTGTCAGGGAGGACCGTCCTGGCGGGATTCGAACCCCAGACCTCCCTCTCACGAGTCCGTGCCTTAACGATCTCAGCCACCCGTGGCGGTAAACAATAAGCATGAATAAGTGGTAAAAGTTTCAAAGTGATAGTTTATATAGATCCGAAAAAAAATTTATACTAAAAAAACATATTTTTTTCAATAATTGCAGCCAAAATGTTTTTAAAGAAAAACTAACTTTTTGAGCGAAATACCAGATAAAATATGGGAACAAACGCTGCCAATTTTGTATCATTGAAGACAAACCATAGCCTTCTAGAGCAAATAGCTCCTGAGATATAGATTTTTAATTGAACAAGTGCTCGCGATATCCCAAAAAATGGCTTTTGCAATTTTTTAATTATGATTAAAAATACTCATAACCAAGAAACATCAATGAAAATTATATCAAAATAAACAGAAAATTGCCAATATCAAAATGGTACAATAAACAAAACTGTTATTTTTGACTCCCCTCTTTCCATGTAATGCTTCCCGTAAGTTAAAGTCGATTATACGGAGTGAATCGCCGTGAATATTTCGAAAACGTTAAGATATATTGATGTGCTATTTTCACCAAAATAAAGTACAAACAAGGGCTAATCAACGATTTCAACAATCATTAAAGAATGCATTTATTTGTCAAAATTACCTTTTTTTTTTTTTTTTCCAAATGCAACAACGACTACTGACTTCAAAAAAATAAAACTAATGTGATTAAATGTCAGTGGGGTTTTTGGGCACGATTATAAGCCACTTAGTTTACGAGATATTGCTACATGTAGGGTTCGGACTCTCAAACCCTTGTTAGAGAATTTGCAAAATCATTAGGCGAAAAACAATATACTTCCCCCGATTGTTAGGCAAACACGATGCATATTAATTCTCATTTTGTTTACAATTATCAACAGCATATTATAGTTTATCCGTAAGTACATTACAAGACAACACGGCATTCTCCATAATGGGACCATGTTGGCTTTCTCAGCATTAATAAACAATACCATCTTCTCTAGATCCAGCACGTCCTACTTGTATGATGTATCACGAAGCATTGATAGAGACGTTTCAACATTTCCGTGTAAGGGAAACAAAATGTAAACATAGATAGTGGTGAGGAGAAATGTGTTGTAATGTCCAGCATTTCCAGTCTGTACCTATGCACTAAAATGGGATAGAAAATTTCATACAACTATAACTAGGGCTTGAAATATTAGACCCGTCAGGATAAACAGCAACATAATGTTGATAATGTCCAAATGTGAACAGACATGTGCTGTTTTTTGCCTAACAATCACGGAAATGTATTACTTTTTTCCCATGATTATAGGGATTCTCTAAAAAGTGTCTGAAAGTCCGAATGCTACACATAGAATCGTGTAAAAATCTTATTGACATTTTAATCTAATACAGTATTGAGTAACCGGAAGCTTTCACGGCCGGAGTCAGAATAATACAGTATTGATTTTTATGAAGTCAATAGTTATTTTTCGCTTGAAAAGTTTAATCTGTGCTAGAAACACACTTTATACTTTTTACATTTTTGGACGGGTGACATCAATGAGTCCTTGTATGAAAGTTCAGCTCGGTGAAAACAGTGCAGTAATTGCATCTTTTGTTTCAGAAATATTCACCGTTGTAATTCTAGATGATTCGCCATGTATGTAACAGTTTAAACTTAAGTTTCGTATTAATTATCCAATTTGTATATACAGAACACAATGAACCAACCTCTGATTTCCACGGTAAGATCTGTTCTTTGAGAATGGTGCAATTAATGCAATAGTTTTAATGTTACGTAAGCCGCAGGTCCGAGAATGCTATTGAGTCCTCGACCACTGCGGAAGTTCTTGAATACTCTCGGCCCTATAGTGGCACACTCCTAAGTCTATTTTAAATAAAGCTAGTGGATTACATCTGGCCGGAGTATCGATCTGGTAGTCATATTGTTGAGGCAGAAGTGCATTAGGAATTTCTCTTCTGTTGGGCCGATTACTTCGCCGAAAACCGACACCGCGGCTGGGCTCTGGTTGTTCACCTCGGTGTCCACACGCGCGTTTGTGGGGCACGTTTACACGCAATTGTGGAGGTTCACGCTACCTGATACATGGAATTTTGCTTCATGAGCCCATATCGCGTGACATGACAGCTTCTGGAGGCTTGGCAAACCAGGTTTCAGTCAATTGCGTAATCATCTTCAATGCATTGACCAAATACTGATATGGCCTCACTTTGAGCTCTTTCGTGATTCCCTCCAGACTTGTTCGAGAAATGCTCAACTTGGTAGATAAAAAGGCTACCTGAAACACAGTGACCACATTTCTGAACCTCTTGCTCCCTTGGTATGTTGTACGCTACTCATGCATTCAATTTCTTGTTTACACGCCTGATAGTTACCAACGTCAGTCCAGATGCTCCATACTCGGTGGCCATATTGTGTTCTACCTAACTGGTGACAAGAATACAGCCGTACACATTTCATTTTGTCTTTTAAGGCTAATCAATATAGCTATTTTTGTGGAGTTGCGGCCAAATTCTTCATTCCACATATATGACACAATTTTAATAGATCCCCCCACTGCTGACATCCAGATCGTGTTACTTAACACATCTACATTATACATTAACCTACTTTCGTATACAATAAAGATGACAATATTTTCATTAATATGTGAAGTCTGTCCAAAAGTTTTAACAATTGATGTTAATTGATACTGCAGTTCTTCAGGAAAATGAATTAATCGATTATAAAGAATTAGATGATAATCCTTAATAACAACTGCTATCTTAAACATTATAGAAACATTTATGTTGAAGGGAGAAAACATATATAATCATACTTTGAAGTTTAATTCCCTTTTGAAAAAGTACCTATAGACATATTCAACTAATGCCAAGATTTAAAAGGGCATTAAATAAAATTTCCGCGTGGAAACGTATAGTGGCCAATAATTTCTTTGCTTAAGCTTAATAGAAAAGAATTATTTTAGCTGGCAGAGTTAAGGCCATAAGATCTTCTCCACTCAAACGTCTAATTAATACAGTGAATGACACAAGACATATTTAAATTATAACATTAGCACTGTTGAGCTTATGTCACACATATTAAAAAAACATTAAACAACTAATACACATAATGTTAACCTACTTATTTAAGCCGCTCGTGAATGAAACAATATTCAATATTCAGTTACACACTAAAATTAGTGATTAAATTTATATTATTCAAACCTAGATTCCATAATTTAAGTGTATATAAAACTTCAGTTTATACCTAGTACCCAAAAGTTATGGTTGTTAAAGTTTATTTAAATAACATAAACAGAACGAACTAGCATAAGTATAAAATAAACAATAAACCCACAGCACAGGAATTAAGAAGATATATGTGATAATTTCATGAAATAGTTATTACAATAAAATTATAATCAACCGATTAATTAAAATTGTAATTATTTAGTTTTAAAGAATGACACTGTCCGACAACTCCTAATTTCCCTTCGAAGCATATTCCAGATCTTAGTAACGAACAGTATACGATAAAATAAATATTAGGAGGTGACACCTGGTGCCTTATTGATGCGCAGATAAATGATGAAAACGCGAAACTACATGTATTGGGGTGGCGCTATGTAGCATTCGAAAAAGAAAATTAAAAGACTGCAAAACTCTGCGATTGTCAAGTCTTAACCAGAAGAGAGTTTCGAAAAAAAAGGGACAAAGTTATCATATTTCCAAATATTGCTTTTAAAACGATCTTACGTGTTTAATACGTATTGCAGTGTGTTGCCCAATTTTGCGTTAAGGTTAGTTAACATAACATCACTAGTCCAAATACGGCATTACCAGGGTTTATATTTGGAGTATCGTTAATTAATCTGGAAGAAAATATTTCTGTCGTTTAATGAGTGAATAATGTAAAATGTATTTTGCAGGTATAGTAAAGCCCCAAAATATAGAAACTGAAAACATGTTTTACTTCCTATTAAAAATATAGCTTTTTTTCCTTCCTTTTTTTATGTGCAAACTATTTTAAGAATATGTTCAGTAATGTTTCTTAATAAAAAGAGGTACATGTTAAAAGCCAAATTTAAGATTGAATATTTATAAAAACATTTGTTTCAATAAATAAAAGATTCGATAAACTTATTTCAGTAAATATGCACAAAGCACGAAACTTTGTATATAACTAAACGAGTTTGGAAGACTGAAAACCCCCATTAATTATGTGATACAATTCATTTTAATTAAGCTGGTTCAGCCGCAGACTTCTTAAAAAGTCACAACAAATGCGATAATTTTGATTAATTATTTAAAGTCCTTCTTTCCTAATTAACAATTGAATTCTGTTCTGAAGCAAAGATCACCTTAGGTAACTTTCACAATATTGCCTCAATCATCTCTCTGTGGTACGCATCTCATTATTCATTGTCACAGCCTAACCATTCATTAGAGTGCTCGCTTTATTAGATCAGAACATTTACTATTACACGAAGCTGGACTTGAGGGCGAGCTTACATCACTTAGAAAGATCTATTTGCATACTAAACACTCCTACACGAAATCAGAAAAGTCTGGAAAATAATGGAATCAATGTATTGGTTTACTATTATTCAAACTTCAATCAAGCTATTTATTACTTAAAATTTAGGTTGCTTCTTCATTACCTTGTTGCCTGTCGCTGAAGCGTCCTATCTGAGCACGTCTTACTGCCTCGAAGTTCTACCCTCGACTCCTCTTAAGTATAATCACACTAAAGCCGATTATGCGTCCATGCGCTTGCGCAGATTATCCCCCCTCCCCATGCTCTTTCTTTTAGTTTATCGCTTGGCGCGCATATGCCCAGTGCTAACAATAACAATCCCGTCACATCATAACAGTCACATTAAAAGAAATTAAACTAACGATGTTTCAAGGTCGTTTTTACTCAAATATGTCTTAAAGCTCTCGCATCTTGTCTTCTTGATTTTGTAGCTAAACTTTTCACGACATTTCATTTTTTCAACTTTGCTTCCCTTTATCCGTGTTCTATTGAAAAAGCGGGCTTCTTTAAGCCTATCAAAAACAAACTACACGAACAGTTAAGAATACGGCTGGTGTGATTAATCTTCCTTTAGAATGATAAATACAAACAACTTGACTTGGGTAATCTGGTATTTCTCAAAGATGGTCACTGTTAATCAAGAAGATTATAAGAGAAATAGAGGAAGAGGAGGAATCTTTTGCTACGGACTGTGCAGAGGCGAGAAATGTAAATATCTGCGGTAATATTTTTTTGTTCTTACATTTGAACATCCTACCCCCTCGTCATTATTTTCGTAATAAGGCATGAGAATAATTTTGCATCATAGTTCAAAATAAAGGCTTGGTTTATTGTATTTTCTTTCCCCTTTTCAGAAAATAAAATACCTAACATGTGAAACCACTCAGCAGACATCCTCTAATATCCGTTAGGGCTAGGTTTATCTTGCGAAAATAGATGCAGCGTTGGCTCCCTTCAAATAAGACAAGAGTATGGAAAAGGAAAGCTACTACAATGCGTTTTCTGCAACTTCTATCCCGACGTAAACAAATACGAATGTATCGCTCCGCGGTGCATGGCTCCGATTGGCTAACTAGTCCTACTAACAGCTGATGCAATTATTTAATCAACTCTTTATTATTCACAACTTTATTAATAAACATTTTGTGCGATAACCTTGTCGCCACTTTTCAAGAATTTTCTCGACAGTGTTTTACAATACTTAATACTATTGTGAAGCAGAACCTGCTTCCGCCAAGGCGCCTCTTTGCATTGGAACTAGTTGCATTGTACAGGGGGCAACATGTGCGTGAATTACTAATAATTAAAAGGCATAATAAGGTATTTATAACGACTGGTATCTCCCAAGATTAGTATTCGCTAATATTGTTTTCTCAATGAAAACTACCCCTTATTAAAATTTAAATTATAATTTCTTTTAGGGACTTCTGTGCGTAACACCAGGGATGTAAGATTTCTTGGAACCAATGAAAAAAAAAAAAAAAAATACTGCATCACATGGCTATATTATTTACGTTAGGTAGAAGTAACAGCGAACAGGTGTTCGGTAATAGGTGCATATAAAGCTTCATCTTTCAGCAACATTACCACCAAAAGTATATGCTAAGAAATAATTAAAAAACTAAGATTCTCTGCCAAATATAATAAATATGAAAAAGGAAAACGAATACTTCAATGTTTTAGCAGATCGGAAATAAAGATGCATAAGAACAGCGCAACAATATAAAAGTACAAATACATAAATAAATACGTAAGACGCTTATGGAACTTTTAAAACGAACTTCATATAGTGGATAATTTCCATTCCCCCTCTGCCCAAGACAAATACGGTTTGTGTTACAAACTGATTACATTAACATGTTAACATAATAATGAAAGTACTTTAACATCGGTGCATTTTGCACCGACATATTAACCTGTTCAGCAAGACCTTTAAGGTGGTGAGCAATGACAAAACAATTTTCACAAGCTTTTAACATATCATGCAAACTACCAAATGCTTTCCACATTCAAGCTGGTTGTTACAACAAAAACGCGCTAAGCTTATGGTGAGTGCGAAAAGTTGCCTGATAGAGGTTTCTGCACATTGTAACCTCTGAATCGTTGGTAACTTCCCTGACTCACCTTCGCAATCAATTTCATTCCTTATCTTGCATCAACAACAAGCAGTGGCGTACTATTCGCATTGCAAATTACCTTTCTTTTCATGAAATTACATGGTTTAAACGATCTTCAATGACACATGTGTTGAATATTCTTATTGCACCTATTATTTTACTGCACGTTAGTGGTACTTCTCCACATAAATAGTTAACAATTTTCAATTCACTATCCACCTATCTTCTTCGGCTATCAGTGATTACTCACATGGAATTTCCTAAAAACCCAGGTTCCGCTACATACAATATTCATGAAAACACAAACAAAACAAAACACTATTTATTTGCCAATTTAGCAAAAATTTATGAATATTTAACATTTCACATATTTAACCTAAATTATACTATTAATAAATCCAACATCTACCTTATACGAGACCTCATTACAAACAATCCCCAGATTATATGCATTATGAAACAGTCCATTAATGCTTCCCTTGTTAGCAATATTTTATCATTCATACCCCGATCCTTCTTAACTATTCTAATCCATTTATCCCTCAATTTCCCTAAATATTCCTATATCATTGGATTTCTGTTTGTCCCATATCAGTCAACATTCTACGTGGTATATTTTCTTTCTCTAATTTATCCCATTTCCCTTCCTATACACCTTCCCTCCATCTCTTTAGCTCTTCACACTCTTAATAAACAATAAACTATTCTTTCAGGCTCTCTACACATAACACACCCTTCCCATTTTCTCCTTTGAGATCCCTTAAAACAATGCTCCTGCTTGCATCCAGGCCTTCCCTCCCAAATTTATCGCAACAATCTACATATTTCTCTCTATTTTTACTCACAATTATTAACAAAGAAACTTCAAGTTTATCTCTCATATAAAAAGAAATGCATCATCATTAAACTATACTACTAATGTCTTCTCTATTATTATTATTATTATTATTATTATTATTATTATTATTATTATTATTATTATCATCATCATCATCATCTTTCAAGACACTATCGTACAGGCGGGAAACGTATCTCCTAGAAGCAATTATTTTACCTACTAGGTGCTTTCAGATACATAATTTCAACCGTTATTTTCCATTCTAGCGGAAGTTCTACGATTTGTAGATTTGAAATAATCAAAAATAAAAATAAGCGTCATAAGACATAAACAAACGCGTTTTAGAGGAGTATCAGATATGCAATGAAGGCTTACGGAAAAAAAGCAGAAGTATAAGGGTCTAACACTTAAAACACCCCTAACAATGTGAAATTGTAACTGAAAAAAGTCTGGAGAACTTGATGCATCTGAGTTAGAGGCCCAAGAAAGATTTTGAAATTTAAGGAATACTTAAACTGTTTAAGTTTGGTCTAATGGAAACCAAAATCCGACCAGAATTTTCGACTGCCATAGTTAGGAATTGGTTAGAAATGGCTTTTGCTCTGGAAAATGTATCTTCTGTACTAATACCGGTCACGAAAGCCTGCAATCTTAGATAAAATTGCCTTTCTGAATTTATCGAAGTTATACATAAAACTATTATCAGTATTTTCAGCATGGGTCGTAAAAATTTTATGAGACAAAGAGTCACTGAAACTTAACGGTAAGCGCTGCTGAGTTTTCTTACTTCTATTTTTATAATAATATATGAATAAGTTCTTAAACATACAGCCTGAGTGTTGAAATACATATATTAATTTTTATTAAGCTAGATCAATAAACTATTTTGAAAAAATGATTTAATATAATTAAATTAAAAATCATAACGAAATGAGAAACTATACTACGTGCTCAAAAATTTCAAGTATAATATGCTGCCAGGATTTCATTCTATGGAACTGCGAATTAGTTTTAGTGAAGCTTCAATGGTTCAGATGTAGTAAATAAAAATTATATAAAACATTATTTTTTAAAATGTTTTCTTCCATATCAGTAGTTCAAATTCGTTTTCTTAGATAGAATAAAAACAATGCATAATTCGTTTCTTTTACATGCTTTGATGCAAATCGAGCGGTTTAGTAGAAAAATGATAATGCTATTCAATACCTGCAAATGTAAAAAAAGAATAAGATTAGCGGATAATAGAAATGAAAGTTTTGTAACTTAGCTATAATAATCCTGCAAAGCTGAGAGATTTCCATGCTTTTGGCTCTAGTCTTGACCGCCACGATAATCCCAACTTTCTTTCTGATCCCAGTGACATCCCACATCCCAACAGTTACCCTGATTGTGTTTCACTGTACCCTACACTGAATTCACCAACTGCTTCAGCAATAGTCAACTCTAACGTTTTCTTTTATGCAAATATTTATTTAGGGCACTTTTTCCATATCGTGCTACGGAAGCAATGTCTGCCTAACAAATATGTTTATATGTGTAACAAAGTGGTTGAATATATAGAAATTATGTAGGTAAGGATTTTGTTGACTTGCTTTATTTACGGACGGTCTTTAACATCTCAGATCATCAGCGTCCCATTCAAACAGTCGATACATTTTTCTCAGAAGCCTCTTCTTTCAAACTTGAGGTTCTTTTATGTGCCCTAAATCTACGACGCGGAACCCACGTCTTTACTTTCCCCTTGAAGGAAGCCATATGTAGAATTTTTACGGTGGGTAAGGACTGGAATGAAAATTGGTGTGTGTATCTTGTCGTTATTTAGGTCTAATGTTCGGCCATCATAATTGTAAAGCCACAAAAATCCAAAATCACGAATTTTACCCTTCCTCCTTTTTCAGTAGCGCTTATTTAAGAATAAGGTTGTTTTACAATGAGTTACAGTAATGCAGGAATTTGGGAGATACAAGTATCGGTCCTGGGTCCTGGTGGTGTAGTGGTAACCATACTCGCCTTGTCGACACAAGTTCGAGGGTTCAAACAGGGCCAGGACTGGTGGATTTTTTGGTAGCAAAAATCGTAAGTATGGATGGCTTCCTTCGGAAGGGAAGTAAAGCGTGGGTCCCGTGTCGTAGATTTATAGCACGTAAAAGACCTCAAGCCTGAAAAAAGAGGTCTCTGAGTAACATTTATCCGCCCTTTCACGATCTAAATTGAATTGGAAGCTGATGATCAGAGATGTTAAAGAGCGTCCGTAAATAAATCAAATCAAGAAGTATAAATTAAAAAATAAATAAATAAATAAATAAATAAATAGCTCCACGAGCTGTGCAACTGAAATTCTGCAATAATAATTCAAAAGAAAAGAAAGAAAGGGCCAGGAAAACAAGTAGAATTCAAAATTTAATATGTGCAATAAGATCTGCAGTATACTGGCCTTTTAATGACATTTCTAAAATACTAAGTCTAACACCTTAGTAGTAACGCTTTGTATTCCCCTCACCTGTGCTCTAAATAGTTACTCTTACTAATTCAAAAGGATATAGTTATATAAAAACAAATTCGCTTTCACTCACCTATTTCAGGCTCATTAAATGTTATAATACGCTAAAAGTGCATTTAATTTTTTATCTGAACAGAATCATTTAATGTGAAATTTTACTTTGGTTAATGATAAGCAAAATGATGTAGTAGAGGAAATTTATTAATGTTTACTTGTGTAATTATATACAAAAAGTACGTACATTAGTTTATGACGATTAAGAACCTGTTGAAATAAAGCACGTACAATCAAAAGCAAAAGCCTATTCCTGAAAGTTGCCATCATAGGAAATATGCAGTTCTTAAAGTTCCAGGTCAACCGAGGAACGCTTGTCACCGGAAATGTACATAAATAATAGAACAAATCGCAGCGTTCTATTTATTTCCCTCCCGCTCAGCCCAACAGGAAATAGGCTCTCACAGACTTCTTTGTGCCACTTTTCCAAGCCGGTTGTTTGTGACCTGTAAAAAAGTAGGTTCCCAGGTCTATTTTAGAACGTTTGTTAGTGCGGAACGCCCACCAATTGCCATACCGTGACTATGCCTGTTGAATGCAATCGTGTATTTGTGTAAAAATACCAAAAAGGGCACTGCTATCTAGTCCTAGTTATTGCAGCCACATCTAAAGCGATTTCATTTCGAGACACTATAAGAACTTAACATGACCCACTTAACTCCTTGCAGACACCCAAAACAAAACAAATCCCCTATTCCGTCTGCTAGCATCGCTCGCGTCACCAGCACTCGCACAGCATACGTTAGCGACGGAAAATTGAAACCCTCCACTAAAGGATATGTTTACCTGTAAGCAGACCGCTTATCTGGACGATAGACAATAAAACAGCACTAAAACACACGCTTGGATCTCCTGACCTCCGTACATGAACCGCCATGTTGAAACGCGTTGCAGCAGACGAGATATTCCCGGCCCGGCTGGAGCCAACCTCCCACCAATCATAACACACCCACTCCAAAAGCGCGCGAGAATTCAGAGCGCCTTCAGCGCTCCGCCCAAATTTGGAAGGCTGGCTGAAATGCTTATAGATGTAAACAATATACCTCAAATAATCATTTGCTATTTCAACCAGAATTCGAAAGTTTCAATTAAGAGAGATGAATGTTATACAAGTTTTCAAAATAATTCGTACACTCCTTTGTGAATAAGACAAATGCGACAGATGGGACTTCTTGTTTATGTTTCTTACTTTATAAAACTGCAGAGTATTTAAAGTTGATATACCACCAGTAACAGTGCTCATTATTACTGATTTCAAAACTATCCATAAAGTGCAATGTACTTCCAAATTTTCAGGCGGCACAGAGGTTATGCAACAGTATGAACTTATATAATACAGAGCCCCAAATTAACATAAAAGTCCGAGTTTCCGGGGGTGGGGGTTTCAGAAACTTTTTAAATACTGATATACCGCTTTTTCATCCGTAATATAATTTAAATGTTCGCTGGGTATGCAAATAAATAAAGAAAATAAACTTCTAAAACTCATGCCCTTTTTAACTAAAGTGCTAAAATTCAAAATCCTATGTCTCCCACTGACAAATAAAAAAATATATACGCGTATATATGGGGGATAATACAAACAAACTTGCACAAATGTTCATCTCCATATAATTCTTCACCGCAAGTTTAACAAACTTTGTTTATTATTTTTGAGGCAGACTTTTAGTTTATGGAAAACCCCTGTAAGAAGAGAGCTTCATTAAAGCAAGTGTTATATAATCAAATTAATAATAATAATAATAATAATAATAATAATAATAATAATAATAATAATAATAATAATAATAATAAACATGCACTTTTTGGTCGATTTATTTTCAATTTTCCGCTCTGCGGTTCCAAGTAACTGTCATAAAATATTATTCCAATAGAAATATTACTAACGTATACATTACAAATTAGCATAAATTAGTTGTTATTGCACTTCATCTTTCCGCTATGCGTAAGGTTTTTCTTGCAGCTATGCGCTTAAAATGTCCAATGATTACACATTTCAGCAGAACTTCTCAGCGAAAACACCTTGATACAAGCACAAGAATACTCCATTTTCATGCCGCATTGCTTCACCAAGAAGGTATTATTTTAATGCTTAATATATTCAAAGCAGCCCTGAAGCAGCGTTTTATGTCTGTAGTTTCAGCTGGTGCGATCTTGCAACATCTATCCAAACATCGCAACCAACTATCAACTGTGATAAATACCACAGGCCGAGTAAGAATTAGATGGATGAGTCAACATTCCGATGCCGTTATGGAGTAAACAAGACAAATCTAATAACTGGTGCTTGCTAAGGTCAAGGATTGCTGCTATGTACAGTGTCCTGCAGTTAATTTGCCGCCCTCCAATTGTGTTCACCTACATGTTGCTGTACAACTAGGGCATAGTAACAACCGCGGGATTGTCTGCGGCACGACTTTGCTCTTGGAGGCCAGAAATAAAAACGGCATTATATAATGAATGAGAAACAAATGTTTAAGACTATACATTGCAACATTAACAAGTACACATTTTACTGCAGCTTCGTCCCCTGACTTTATGTCCACTTAGGGCATTTAACGTAATCTGGTTATTTGATTATAGTCCTTACTCGTATAGAGACCGGCATTAAGCTATTTAAATAAACAGTAGAAAAATCTCTGAACACAATTTAAGCGTAATCCTTTAGTGCTTACCTGGAATTTTAATTTTGGTATAAAGGATGCATTTTTCGCTTTCCTCTACAACATAAGTTACGACATATTTTGCCCTTAACTCCCCCCCCCCCCCAACCTACAGAGTCTATATTGCCATCAATCTTTATCAATACCAAAAAGGCATTTCGCGGAAGACACTCCAATTTATCTTTTTGTACGGGCAGGGGGGTGTTAAAAATCCTTTTGCAGATAATTAAAACCCCCACATTCCAGTTTCATAGCTGCAACATGAATGTTAGAATTTTCCTTTAAGGGAAATAGGTATGATTTCAATTTTCTAAAAATTTTGAGCTGGCAACTTCATTTTCTGCACACATATTCTATATACCTAACACGCATAGAATATTAAATTTTTCATTACCAAAAATAATTAGCTCAAGTTACTGATCAAATAGCATCCATCTCCGTCCACAAGTGTGAAGCAAACTTTTTGGATTTTTCCCCCCTTTTGCAGCACCATTGACATACCTGTGCATAAAAGCATCTATTATATGGATTATATAATTTTCTCATAAAGGGAAAAAGAAAATAGTATGTACCCAAAATTGAATTTCTGTTTTTGATTTTCATCACTACATTTTATTTTTTATTTTATTACATTTTTTTAATAATTATGTGGAAAAGCTGGCTACTCTTTTTATTTTACTTATTGTTGCCTTGACTACATTGATATCACGACGTCTATAGATTGTGTACTAAATACTGTAGGTGTTAAGTCTGTATGGATGAAAGAAATAGATTAATGATGGTGCAAATGAGCTTGGAATCATTGGCGCCTTAAAGCTATCTGGCATTAACCTGGTGTAGTGGTTACCATACTTGCCTTCTAAACCCAAGATCGCGGGTTCGAACCCGGCCAGGAGCGATGGATTTTTTCGGGCGTAAAAATCCTAAGTATGGCTTCCTTCGAAAGGGAAGTAAAGCCGTGGGTTCCGTATCGTACATTTGCGGCACGAAAAAGAACCTTAAGCCTGAAAGAGAGGCCTCTGAGCAAAATTTGTCGGCCGTTTCACGCCCTGAGTTGAATGGGACGCTGATGACCTGAGATGTTAAAGAGCGTCCATAAATAAATCAATCAAAAAAAATCCGAGATTAAACCCAGGACCTTCGGAATGGTATTCGCATACGCCATCTATAGACGACGGAGGCATCTTATTCAATTTTATTAATCAGTTCACAAAACATGCACTTAACTTTTCATACTCATAACTGGGTATCGGAATTCTTAAGCACTTAATATCAAGTTAGATATATTCAAAGGTAGCCTATTAGCCACCGCCCGGAAAGTAACAATAGCTAATAGGTGACAGAGTAGGTTGTTTGTAATGTAACTCTCCCCACCCACTGTAGTCTAGAGTGCAATACCAACATATTCCCACTCCGCTTCATCCTGGTTTTAGTACTTAGAAATCCTGATGCCTATTCAATAATATTTTTAGAAGATAGATTTTGAATTCTGAAACGTGTTTACAACAATTTTTAAGAAATTCAATTTTAAAGTATGCATGCTAATTAAATAATTACTTGTATTAGACATTATGATTTATTAAATTAAATTCCAAGGGTCGTGGTGTCTTGTAACTGTAGTACATATAAAGCAGAACATACTTTTTTTGCAAATATATATATTAAAAGTTAATTTTTGAACAAAACTTGGTCAATTTTCAAAAACCCAATACTTCCTTAAAAAGTTATCAAGCTTATTCCTCTCCATGGGTGAACCTTACTCTTATAAGCGTTAACATTTGTTTGCCTTTTGTTTCCAAACATCTTGTTATGCTATCATTAGAAATAAACTTTTATTAATATTTAAAATATCAAATAAGCAGATGCATCTTAGAAACAAAGCTGTAAGTTTAGATGCAACTTTTATGTAAAATTTTATCCTTGTATTTCAGGGCTTAAGTTCTGGGTTGCCTTTTATAGTTTTTGGAAATATATGTTTTAGATCTATCATCTGTACGAGTATGCTAAAACGTGCACAAGGATAAAGTCGATCCATATAACAAATAATGAATCGGAATGTCATGCCCCAGCCCCAGCCCCAGCCCCAGCTGTTACGATGTTATGTCAGTTGTATTGCCGTTACTATAATAATAACGTATTCATTTATTTCAATGTATCCTATTACATTTATAAGCTTTAAAAGCTCTCTAATCAGAGTTTGTTTATTAGGCGTTTAGTATCTTTGTTCTTTATAATAACTTTTGTTTTCCTTCTATTTCCTTATGTTTAAGGAGAAAATGCAGCCCCATCATGATACTCATTTAAATTACATCAAACTATATAATACGAAACATAATTTATTATTTAGTGCTCGCACTACAAGGGCTGTTCAATAAAGAATGATTACAATTTTATATAGGCATAATTTAAAATTTAAATTTACAACATTTTGTTAGCTTAATGCGTAATGTAGACGAGATACTAGTTTCATTGTTCCCATTTACGGTTTATGCCTTTGAGAAGCGTTCAAGTTTAGATATGTTCAGTTCCGCCTACAGCACACGGAGGTGACATGCGATGAACAATACGCTGCACGGGAATTCTGCTTTCGTCTCAACAAATCTTGAGCTTAAGCTTGTGAAATATTAAAAAGAGTTTGTTCTTCGTTATAGCACAGCTCGAATATGGTTTAAAATATTTAAAGAGGGGAGGAAATCAATTTCAAGTGAAGGTGGTCCCAGATCTTCAGTTTGTGCTCTAACTGAAGAAAACATTCAATGCGAGAGAGGATTGTCGAATAACATTAAGAATACTTGCAGAAATTCTGACAATTTCATTGGGTGCCACCTTCACGTTGGTAAGTGAAAAGTTGCATGTGAGATGTGTTTATAGACGGTGGATTCCAAGACTGCTGATTTCCGAACACATATTTGCATGCAGTTGAAGATGGTGTTACAGGGAGATGTGGAGTTTCTTTTAAAGGCGATGAAACTTGACTACATCATTTCAAATCTGAGAGAAAACTTACCAAAAAAAAAAAAAAAAAAAGTGGTTGCTTCTGTTGGGAAAGTAGTTATGATCATCTCATCTATCCGCGTGTCCTATTTGAACAAACAACTGTAACTACATAATACTACAGAGATGCCCTGAAAACTCTGAAAGCTGGATGCTGCATCATAGTGCACTATGCTGCACTATGATGATAATGCATGGCCGCACATCCCAAATGTTGTTGCGGAATATTTCACAAAAATGCATGTGAGTCTTCCTTAATTGTTCAGATTTAGCCTTGTTTTTCCTTTACCCCAAATTGAAGAAACCCTTTCGTGGGAGGCAGTTTCTATTATCAAAAGCAGAGTGAAGGCTGCGGAGGCGATTCTGAAGGACCTGTCAAAAATAGTTTTCTGAATAACTTTGAAGACTGGCAGAAACGCTGGAACAAGTGAACTGCATTCAACGGGGTTGATTTGGCTTATTTACGGACGCTCTTTAACATCTCAAGCCATCAGCATCCCATTCAATCCAGGGCGTGAAACGGCCGATAAATTTTGTTCAGAGACCTCTTCTTTCAGGCTTGAGGTGCTTTATCGTGCCGTAAATGTACGACACGGGATCCACGGCTTTACTTCCCTTCCGAAGGAAACCATACTTAGTATTTTTACGCCCTAAAATCCATCGATCCTGGCCGGTTTGAACCCGCGATCTTGGGTTTAGAAGACAAGTATGGTTACCACTACACCACCAGAATTGACTCAAAATTATGATGAGTAAATATCATTATTCTTCATTAAACTGCTATATAGTAGGGTCTTTGTGCCAAGCAATGAGGGTGGAAGGAGGAACTGGAGGGAAGATGCTATCCCTGTTGTTTAACTTAATGTGTCTGCTTAGTGAGATAGGAAGAACTAATTAAAAACTCGTTTCCGAAAAAGAGTTCTCTTTTGCTATGGCGCTTTATTTGTTTTGTTGCTATAAAACCCCCAGAGCGTCGCGTCGGCGGTGGTTCGATTTGCCAGACAAACACGTTCCACCCAGTTTCATCACAATTCTTGCTCATGGTGACCTATTTTTGCAGGACAGAGATAAATTCTCCACATTTGAGTTGCCTGCCCCAAGAAATTATCTTTCATCATTCAATTTAGTTTAGATTATGGGTCAATGGAAGTTTGATCGATACAATGAGCAGCTTGTGTTCTTAATTTTGCTAAACCTACTTACCATAAAGAACACTTTACGAAATCTTTTACAATGCATAACCATCTTCTGTACCTTGAAAATACTAATGTAATTGTTTCTTTCATTCTTTTATTGCAGTACTAACCCCTTACATTAATTTTTCCTTCCTTTATTCTTTCCTCCATTATTATTATTATTATTATTATTATTATTATTATTATACAAATAAATTAATACGATTCCAACCTGAAAACTACCGTATTTACGCGAATCTAATGCAAATCCCAAAATTGAAAAAAATAAATAAATAAAAATGGCATATTGTTGCAGGGCGTTTTAGAGATAAGTTCGTCCGCTTCATAAAACGATCAGAACACAGAATTTATAAGTTTACTTTTGTTACATCTTGGAGCACATAGGACTAAATCCATCACTCATGCATTTGCCAGAACCGTTGCGTAGGTCAAAGAAGAAGAAAAAGTTGTTTCTTATGTGTCACTCGTCACAGTTTGTCATTTCTTCCTCCTTTCACGTACAAATTGCAAACTTTTCCTTCAATGTCGAGATATCTTCCTTTGCGAGGACCAGTGAATTTCTTCCTACAGGCTTCAGTTGCAAATAATGCCAATTTCTGTTGTTGCCACAAACGAACGTTGCTCTCAGCTACAATGAATTCTCTTCCTGCCTATCTGTTAACATTTTTTTCAGCACAAATAATTGCTTTACGCTTGAAAGTATCATCATAAGATGTTCTTCTCTGTTTGCCCTCCATTTCGTGACTACTACTATTGAAAAGCTCTATGCATAAATAGGCCAACAATAAATGTAATGAAGTCGAGAATTGCAACAAACGATACATTTGAACGAAGTTACTGCGAACCAGAGAACGGATTTGCACCCGAATCTGATGCGCATCACTATTTTGAATATTGCATTTAGACAAAAAGGTATGTATTTGATTAGCGTAAATACAGAAAAATAATTGACCGAAAGATTTTATACAGTGTCATAAACAAAACACATATACCATGAATGTTAGCCCTGCTAATCAGATATGATACTGTACTACTGATCTGAAACGTTCAGGACAAGAAGTGAACTCAAGATCGGAACTAAATATGTTATATCATCTGAATTCTACAGAGGTTCACAACGATTTTAACAGTTTCTTTCCAGTTTTGAAGTTGAACTGACAAATTGCAGCTCATGCAGTTTTTCAAACGTTTCTGAGCTAACCTTTGTTCAGAGATTTATAGCTAAATTTTGTAATAGAGATCCTAAACATCACTTCCGTAACGCTAAATTTGCGATTAACTTTTAAATTGGATAATGCTGATAAAATTAAGTTTACGTAAAAGCAAAAGGAATGTACTTAAATATTATACTTCAAGTCATAAGTTCCTTTTAGATAAACTAAGTGGAATAATGTGTTTACTTTCATTTACTTTATTTTCGTCGTTTTGGTTTTAAGACATGCATGTCGTTAAATAATCTCTTCTGTGCATTTTTTTTTTTTGGATAAAAGATAATTTTTCTATGTAACTTACCAAATAAAACCGTGAACATATCAGTGGAAGACGCCAAAATATAGGACATAATACACACATATAGGCCGAGGCTGAATTCAGACTGGCTATGAAAGATTCTGACGGATATGATCTCAAACCACACCTTTCTAAGCCCATGATAGTTTATTGAATCTTGTTACCATCTGGGGCCCTAAATTCAATTTACGTCAAAATATTTAATTTCTTGATTACTATTAGAATATATTTATAAGTTCCTTACAACAGTCTTGTACTTACACAACAGGAACAAGTAAAATTCTAACACACATAAATCAAATGAGGGAACTGCAAGCATTATGGGAAATGCGAGGCCATATATTAACTCTTTCTAGTCAAAATAAGAGGAATTTATTTATATTCCTTCATTCTACTCACTCTTAATGTAAGAATAGTTCCTGATGTGTAGCGATGCGTTTCGATCACGTAACAGGAGTTGCAGCCTTTAAGACATATTCAATTTTTGTCGATATGTTGTTCCTTTGAATTGTCCCTGCGTAATAAACACACATGAAAAATAACGCAGACTTGGGGGGGGGGGGCAAACAAATGGTATTAAAAAGGTTGTTTCATTTATGGCATTAAATTAGACCGTAAAATTACGAGTTTTCTTCTACTCTGTATGTACAAACATAGGAGTTGTGGGAAAACATTTCTAAACATGATTTAAAATATGTTTACTTATTAATTTTGTGCTTTAAACCTATGAACTCTAAATGATTGCTTTCAAAATTTCCCTGTTGAGTCCTCATTAATACTTTGTTCTGTAAAACAGCGTTAAAAGTAAATATCAGAAATGAACGTTTTGTTATGCAGCTACATCTATAAAATAATGTACAAGGTCTGAACATTCTAATTTCGCGCCAATGGAGTGTTAGAGCGAAATGCGGTTGGCATCCCTGCACACGCCTGTGTTTAATGTGTATCTGTCGGAAGTTTCATTATTGTATGTCTGTTAGTTATTGTTCAGTGCTGCATTGAGTAGAACGTTGTGTCGCAGTTTGCGAATTTCGAGATGGCAGAGTTAGAGGAGCAACACTCTGCATTAAATTTTGCGTGAAACTCCAGAAAACCTTTACAGATACACACCAAATGATGCAGGAAGCCTACGGTGATGAGTGTTTAAGCCGTACTCGATGTTACGAATGGTTCACGCGGTTTAAAAATGGCCGGACGGAAGTTAAAGATGACCTTGGTTCAGGACGCCCTTCGACGTCTACCGACTCATGTCAGGAACGTCAATGAAATTGTGCGTGCCAATAGAAGACTGACTGTCCGAGAGATTGCAGAAGAATGTAACATTTCAGTTGGATCATGTCATGAAATCCTGACGCAGCATCTTGAAATGCATCGTGTTGCCGCCAAGTTTGTCCCACGGCTAATGAGTCAAGACCAGAAATCTGTGAAGAGCTTTTGGATCGCGCAAATGAGAATGAGATGTTCCTTAAGAGAATAATAACTGGTGATGAGACGTGGGTCTACGGTTATGATATTGAGACCAAGGTTCAATGTTCACAATGGATCCGGAAAGGTTTTCCAAGACTAAAAAAAGCTCGTCAGGTCAAATGTGAAAGCCATGCTGATAGTTTTCTTTGACTTTGAAGGATTAGTTCATCATGAAGTCGTGCTACAGGGGCAAACTGTTAATCGATGGTACTATCGGGACATGTTGCGACGCCTCGAGAAAATGTGAGAAAGAAACCGCCTGAAATGTGGCGAGACAATTCGTGGCTCTTGCATCACGATAACGCACACGCATTCATCCCTGTTGGTGAGCGATTATTGTACAAAAAACGAAATCACTGTGCTGCCTTATCGTCCGTACTCTCCAGACCTGGCCCCTGCGGACTTTTTTATTTCCAAAGTTGAAACCCCCGTTGAAAGGACGAAGATTCGCAAATATAGATGAAATAAAAGAAAATTCGCAGACGGCGCTTCCGTGATCCAAAAGAGGTGTACCAAGACTGCTTTCGGAAGTGGAAACGGCGTTGGGAGCGGTGTATCAATTGTGGAGGAGAGTATTTCGAAGGAGATCATGCACAATATGTAAAAGATAAGAGTAGAAAAATTTGTGGACAAAGTTCCGGAATTTTAAACAGACTTCGTACAGAGCATTCATTGTTAATTCCGATAGAAATTTATATTGTTTTCGGAGGGCTTTAGAACTTACAGTATCGCGCTAACTTTCATCACTTCCAGCAGCATTTATCACCTACTTCTTATGATGCGGTAGGGTTTACAATGTCACCGTTCTATTTCTCAGTACCCATAAGGGTGTAGATATTAACGTTTACTGGCAATACTAATCAACGCGAAAGACTACAACTTTCTTAAACATTTGAGGGAAAACACATATCGTTTTTCGTATTCTCCAGGAAGAAAATGAGTTTCAATTAGATTGAAATTATACTAAATGTAATTAAATTATTATTCTTTCTTTCTATATTTTTATTTAATACACTCATTAAAACATTCGTATAATTAACGCAATATAAAACTCGGAACGAAAATAAATCCATCATAATAATTATAATTAAATGTCTCTCTTGATTGTTTAATTATTTTAAAAATACTATGGCATGCACAATACATTTTATACTTATTTGCAAAAATTATTAGCAGTTGTTTGAAAAATTAAACAGTTAAAAAAACTGAGATTTGAGAAAGAAGCATTAGCACAGACTACATTAAGTATAACTTCATTATCGGAATATATTTAATGACTTTTTTTCATAATAGATTGATAAGTCATGTTGATGGGTCAGCATTTAATCATCTTTTCAGTTTCAACTTTCATAAACAGCGTATTTACTCATTTTTTTTGTTGGTTTCTAATAATGGACAAGTGTCCAAGTCTGTGCTTTTAGTTGACCGAAATCCAGAAGGTCATTAAAAGTGCAGATTAACTGTCCAAAAATATGAACAATACTCCTGTCTTGCACATGATGAACCACAGGAATTCATTTACGGAATAAACTGCGCGCATACATTACTCTAATGCATTCTCGGAGATACGAACAACTTCTGAACTTCTGTGAAAGACATTCATCCCCACAAGGCAACTAATTTTATTTCACAATCGCTTTTGAATGTCATCCTTATTTACATCTCACATTAGTAAAACTGCAATTAACCGCAGATCTCTTAGGAATCTAGTAGCAATAAATACTGTTTCGTCGTCTTTTGCTATACTGCCTTCAGGATTTCTTTTCCATTGTTTTGGAAACGCTTTATACAATGATTTACATTACTGGATTTACGATTCATTCAGTGGAAAGCTTGTTTGCCACATTTCTATGATGCGTCACTTAAAAACATATAATATTTTTATAAAATTGGTCCTTAATAATAAAATCACACAAAGCATAGACAAATACAACGAATGTTGTGATCACATGGCAATAATGTTTACCAGATCTGTTTTCTCCCTCCTCCTCAAGGATAAAAGATGAAGATATTTTCGCCCTTTCTTACATTTTTAATAACCGCCATAAGCACACATTAACGCTAAATATGTCAATTTATCACGCTTAAAATATTTCAATCACACTGATAATGCTATTTATTCAAGAGTATGCATTTTTAGGAATGCTATTTCAGGAACTTAAGTTTTACTAAAATGTGAAATAAGTTCTGAAAGGCCTCCCAAGGGAATACCTGGTAGACCTTTCGGAAACCTTGGTGGCACAGGAATCGTGTAGTAACTGGTTTACTGCGCCAGCGAATGATACAGTGTTTATTGATCCGTAGTCATACTCCACCTTACAGCAAAACAGAAACTAGAATTCCTGAAGCCCATATTTATTGAATTCAACATTATAATTTAAAGTATAAAAATATCAGTAATATGTCAAATAAGTAGAAAGCTAATATAAGTATATTGATATTAGGACGCAGTGGCCATAAGAAGTTTCACAAGAAACAAAAGATAAGCAGAGATACAGAAATGTTGCAGACGATAAGAGAGGTACAAGATTAGATTAAAAAGAAAGAAAGAAAGAAAGAAAGTTGTCAGCATGAACATATCAAAGACATCATGATAGATAAAATAGATAAATGAACCAATAGTTTGTTTCCATGCATCTTCCTTATTTTGTTGTTTATTAAAACGGTGTTTAAATTGTTCGAAGCAAAACAAGGATCCTATATAAGCATTTAAAATGACGTACAAGCACATTAAATTAAGATAATAGAAAGCATACAAGTAGATCGCTAATTTTACATTACTGACCTTGATTATTTCCCTGTAATGTAATTTACTGTTAGAAAATTTAAATGCTTTAATTAAACGTGGAAGATGCAGTTTGCTGTTAAGATATCGCCATTGCAATTGCACGTCATGTTATTCAGTTTCATATTTTCATTTTTAAGCAATTCCATATTGTTCACTCGCCTTGGGGGCGTTTGTCGCATCCTCGACAACCCTGACCATCATGAAGAGCTCACAACTGAAGTTCTGCTCACGCGTTTAGAACCCCCTTGCTTTGTTAGTTAAAGCGACAGTGACCCATTTTCCCGCTACTACACTTAAGTCAATACAACAACCACGTTTTGTAAAACCCTACATTTTATAAGCCTTTCTTAAATCTCGGTATTTCATTAAACAAAGATTTGAACAAAATATCAACCCCAAATCCTTAACCGCTTTGCACTCAGCTTCAAACACCATCCACCAGTAACTATCAAAATCCTTTGAACATTTTATTTTATCTCATATACAGTGGGCCGCAAAAGGGAGTTCTTGATAACACAACATAATGTGTAAAACAATATCATTTAAAATGACAATTTGGGATCTAATGTGTAAATAGCTTCTATTAAGTTTAACAAACAGCAAGGTATTCCACGAGGATAAGAGTCAAAAGCATGTAAAAAATCCACTTGCTTTACGTTATGAAGGATTGCATTTATTTTCTTTGGTTGGTGTTATACATGTCAATATTATCTCAGATTGGTTGCTTCTACAGTGTTCGTAATGGAAGTACTTATGTACATTCACTCTATTTTATTAATAAAACTATTCCACAACAACGTCACCTAAAACCTATTTTCCATGTTTTAGTTTTTGTTTCATTTGCTCACTGATCTTCTAAACCTCTGTCCATTATATTTTTATACATCTATTTGTATCAGAGAGAGACCCCGAAGGAAAACCTTGAATAAAATCCTCAGCCAGATACCTTGTCTCAATCGGGATTCCATCCCGAGCCTGCAACATGAGAAGCAAGCACGTTACGTCTACACAACCACGCTGCTTTTATGTATTCTTATTTAAAATTTCCTCTAATATTTTTATACACAGTCAAAATTTAACTGTTTTGTTATATGCTTTCTTAAAGAGTGTTTTCTTAATGTTTGCGTGACTTTAAGATAAAACTCTACCTCTCATACCCAAAATCACTGATTCGTTTAACAGTAATGCATTCAGAGTTAGGGAAAATTCGACTTTACAGATTTTAGATTTACTGTGTTGATGCTCTTCCATCTGAGCTACCGTCACTACCATGAATTTTCCCCCAACTAAGTCTATAAGCCGAAAATCCAAGGTTCGAGGTATGGGCATGATCTGAAATGTTTCCTATTTGACTCTTAATTCCCAAAAGTGGGAAAGAAAAAAAAAACACGTTTAAAGTAACACTTTTAGTTTAGTATATCAATTTGAAATCCCCACTTTTATGTATATAATTTAAATCATCCTCTAACTTTTGCAATTGTGATTTATTCAATATGATTGTTGTATTACCAATAACCCGAACAAAATAGCATAACAACACAAAATTTATAATTATCAGCAAATAATATAGATCATTTCCTCGATCTCAAAGCACAAAATTCTGTCTTAATTCTCCTTTATTTCTTCACACTACAACTTCAGGTTACCAATTGTGGCTCCATGAAAACGCATAAGTTACGTGTGAAGTTAATAAATGACTGATAAAATTCTACAGCTTCCTCTGAGCTGGTAACGCTTATTCCAGATTGTAGCATCTTCCTTGATGAAAATATCTAATGAACTTGGAACTCTCACTAGAAAGTGCTCCGTAAAATTATCTCTCCGTAAATATCTCCGATATCAAAGTGTGAGATAAGACGAGAGGTTATCGATGGGGCAACTTAGGATTTTCGTATCAGACTTAATGGACCGCTAAATCACATATTATTCTGGTACCTGCATAGATAACATGCGATAACTAAGAACTAGGGACATTTTTTATTAAAGAACTGGAACTTTTTACAAGAAATTTGTGGCTGTGTCAGAGTTAGTTATTTTCTCTGCTAAATATGTTTGCATTGATTTTCACAAATAATATGTTCATTTAAAATCCCATTCCTTCAAAGAACATCGCTGCAACTACAGAAGTGTGGATTCGTTTCCACAACCCACTGTTTTCAGCAACTAGCTTTAAATATTTCATTCTTCTGTTAACCATCTACAGTTCTCAGTTTAGTAAAGATTACGCAACCTGAGTTCATATGTTTTGATTCTGACAAACAGTCGTATCCTCGTAGCCTCTAAACGACAATAACAAACACACAACAGGAATGTAATATTTCTTACGATGTAAGTGCGAGTAAATATTAGATACATAATTAAACATTAATATTTAACCACAACATTGAATATTCACACTATCAGCTAGCAGGAAATGTAAGATAAGCTGCTTAGAAAACGCCACCTTAAAAATTAAATTTATATATGTCTGGAGTCGGTCCTGGTGGAGTAGTGGTTACCATACTTGCCTCCTATACCCAAGATCGCGGGGTTCGAACCCGGCCAGGACCTATGGATTTTTTTTTCGGGCGTAAAAATCCTAAGTATGGCTTCCTTGGGAAGGGAAGTAAAGCCGTGGGTTCCGTGTCGTACATTTACGGCACGATAAAGAACCTCAAGCCTGAAAGAGAGGCCTCTGAGCAAAATTTGTCGGCCGTTTCACGCCCTGAGTTGAATGGGAGGCCGATGACCTGAGATGTTAAAGAGTGTCCATAAATAAATCAATCAATCAAAAAACTATGTCTGGAAATAAGCTATATACGTACAAACACGTTGACGTTAAGGCGCGGACTGTGAGCGGGGTCTAGGTTCGAATCCCACCAGGACCGTCGTTCCTGATTGAGATTTTTCCAAGGTTTTCTCAGTCCTCATAATGACAAATGCCGGGAAGGTACCCTAAACTTAGACCTGGAACGTTTCCTTCCTTAAAAATCCTTCCCAATAAATCATTTCATTTCATGTATCATCAGTGCCCACATCAGTAGTAAAAACGGGCGTTAAACACTATTAAAAAATGTACAAACAAGAATATTTTGACAAAAATGGTTCAATCCTTTCTTCAGATAACGCCATAACAAGATAATAATTTATACTGGATATCAAATATAAATCTAATAGGAAAAATTAGCAACTTGGCATTATTAGGAATGGTTGAACCATTTAATGCCATCTCTTTTCTAACACACACAATTAAGAACTTGTTTTCATAATTTATCTGTAGGCAACAAAAATATAACAACATTCATTCAATTTTGAACTTCTGGTAAATAATTTAAATATTTACCCAATACTAAAACTTTCTTGGTCAGGAAATGAAACATCATAAGGTATAGGCAAATATATCCTGAATTTAGTTTTTTTTTTAAATAGCTCTTTTCGACAATTTCTGCATATAATATAAATAGTTCAAGAGGCAAGGAATGTTGTTAAACAAATAAATACTACTCCATAATTTGTCGCGAATAACATGAATGCAGGATGACCCATATTAACTGAAGTACTACAAGTCAATGTGTCTTAAATAAACCAATAATACAAAATTACCTCTTATAAACTTATTGCAAGCAGGGACCTTCATAATAGCGCCATGAGCAAAACTTAAATAGGTCTTTTTATGGGGCATTGGGGGGTGAATATAAGATGCCAAGGACTACGAGATCATTTGCGTCATCATTAATTCATTTCATTTCATTCATCCCTAAGACTTACACCTACAGTTTTCACGCACAATCTACAGAGTCGGAAGAAGACTAATGCAGTCAAAACGACCATAAATATCACATACAAAAGAGAGAGGAAAAACGGGTTCCCTCTTGAGAAAATGTTGATTATGCCACTGTATATAGGCAACTGCAATTCTGTCTGTACGCCCCCCCCCCCTATTGTTACTGGGTGTACACTAGATTGGGCGCAGTTCTCATATTTTCCCATGATGAGCGCCATTTTCCGGATTCCAAAAGAATTAAATTGATTTTGACTTAGACCTATCCTTACATCATTATAAGAATATAACTAAGGAGGGATTTTTTTTTATTTGGTTTATTTACGGACGCTCTTTAACATCTCAGGTCATCAGCGTCCCATTCAATTCAGGGCGTGAAACGGCCGACAAATTTTGCTCAGAGACCTTTCTTTCAGGCTTGAGGTTCTTTATCGTGCCGTAAATGTACGACACGGGACCCACGGCTTTACTTCCCTTTCCGAAGGAAGCCATACTTAGGATTTTTATGCCCGAAAAAATTAATCGATCCTGGCCGGATTCGAATCCGCGATCTTGGGTTTAGAATGCAAGTATGGTTACCACTACACAACCAGGACCAACTACTAATTAATGAATGAATGAATGAATGAATGAATATGAATGAATAGTGTTTAGCCCCGTTTTTGCTACAGAGGCGCCACAGGCGATGGACATTGATGATACATGAGATGAAATGATATATTGAGAAAATGCTTATTTTTAAGGAAGGAATCGTTTCAGGCCTAAGTTTAGTGACCTCCCCGGCATTTGCCTTTTATGAGGACTGAGGAAAACATGGAAAAACCCTCAGTCGGGGAGGACGGTCCTTGCGGGATTCGAACCCCAGACCTCCCACTCACGAGTCCGCGCCTTAACGATCTTGGCCACCCGTGGGGGCAGCTAAGGTGGAAATGAATATTTACCAAGAGGCACTGCCTATTTGCCATAAACCAACATTATGCATAGAAAAGGAAAAGAATGGAGTTTGGCTTCAAATTTCAAGTGCACGTTATTATTATTATTATTATTATTATTATTATTATTATTATTATTATTATTAAGCGGCGTTATTAGCTTCGGCAGTTACTCTTTCTGCCGGTCAACTCAACTGTGGTATAATGGCTTTTCCTATCTAGCCAGCAGTAAATTCTACCTTATAATATGTTTTTGAACTGGGCAGACAACACAGAAAATGCACTTCGGTAACTAATAAGTTAACAGCTAATTCATTAGTTATCTGGGTGTGCTTCTCTGGGCTAATTTAAGGAACATTTTTCCTCCTTGCACGCAAGGGCAAAAAGGTTTTCTAAAGGACAGAACAGAAATTTAATGACAGGAAGCGATTAAGGGAATTTTATCTGAAAGTTGTCGGTGCCACTTTCCTCTGTGTATGCTTATCGGCAAGAGCGAGAAGAAAGACAATAAGTGTGACCTAACACAGCTATCCTACTCTCGCGTTACTTTCAACCAGATATGCCTGAGAGGTTTCTTTCATATGGTAAACTCTCAATATTTAACAAAGCAAAGAAAACTTGTGCACAGTGAAAAATGTTGGGGAGGTGATGCTTAGGAAAACAACTGATGCTCGTATTTTCTACGCTATAAGCTCCAGACTCGAGAGAATTTGGTGCTGCTTTTCTTTAAAGCCTCTACACCAGCTATAGCTTGCAGTTCCCGGCTCCGGCCCCGTTACTTGTCTATTGATAAATCGCACTATCATCACCAAGGGGCTAGTATTTCCCTCCATAGATTGGCTCATATCACTGTGAATTTATAATAATTTTACTGCTGGTCAGTTGGCACTTTTCAGGCTGTATAACGAGTATCCAACTTGTCTTATTTACACGTCAGTCCTAATGCTATCGTTTTACCCCAACTATTTTCTTGCTAAGAAATAGTTATCTAAATTTAGTATCAATATTTCAGCAATTTCATTTTTGAATCATAATTGTTTACATGGTGTTACAGTTGAATTTGATGCGTTGTGTTTATCGCGTATCCATTGCATCTTAGAGCAAGTGCATGTTAGACTTTGTACTTATATGCCGATAGTTATATAATTATATACTAGAACAAAAATATTTATTTATGATCGTTATGTGCAATAGAAACCGTGCAAGTTCTGTAGGAAAGTGCTTCGTGCTAAATTTCCAGGAGTATCAACATCTCCATCTGAAAGTGCAATTTTCAGATTGGTGGACAAAGTTTGAAACCAAGGAATTTTTATTGGCCTTTTCATTCAATAACCTACGTTTAACAAGTGAGAAGCTTGATGAAATAGGTTATCCATTTAAAACGTCTTCTCGAAAGTCTTTAATATTATTAACCGAGTAAGTTGGTGTATCTGTCGACAGTGCGTATAAAGTCACTCAGCTGCTGTATCTTCCTTCATATAAAATGACTGCTCTTCAAGTTCGACATTTTCTTCGGCAGCAACTTCCCATGGTGTCAAAACCAATTTCCAATTGCGGTGTGGAATGAGTGCCTTGCATATATATTGACAATGTTAAGTTTTTCAGCCCAAGAAGAAAAACATAAAACAACTTATACTGTATTCAGCATGAGAAAATGCTCAAAGCTTAAGATTATATTTATTGGTAGATAAAAGTTGAAAGACATCACCTAGGAAAATGCACAAGAATGAGCTCGAACGATAACTTTGTCTCTATAGGAGCAGAAGCTATGCATGAATCACAGGATGAGCTAAACCCATGCCAAGAAACTGCTCTGTACTTTTGGCATGGTGTATGCCAGCTGATCATAACACCAACACCGGAAATTACTCCTTCTGCTATTTCTGTTTAAAACTTTTGGTTATTCAACAAAGGATATCACAAACGCAATAACGCTAAAGTGCAGGACTTCCGCTACGCGTTTAACCTAGTCGTTAAGGTATCTTACCACGCCACCGGATTTCTCAATCTAACAACCACATCCTGTTTTTCGTATTCAAGTGGCCAAGGCTATGCGTAAGAGGCAGTGGAATGTTGCGATCTGTTACTTTTCTGTGTGAACTCTTTGCACTTGCCAGAAATATGTCTTCTGTAAAGTAATGAGTATTCTCGTTCATTTCTACGCTTGCGATCCAAAAGAACCGACTCTTATAAGTATACTGTAGAAAACAAATGAAACAAGACGTTTTTCTTGTATCTCCCAAATGTTTAATATTTTTACTGATTCCTACACCATTGGAAAGAGAATGGGGTAGCATGCTTTGTAATTTTCAATCGAAAGCGAGATACAGAAAACAATATTGCAAATAATTTACTCAATAATGTATAAAACGTGTATTTGAAATGCTTGAGATTCTATAACAATATTTAGTAATACAATCTTTTTTCCCTCAGAACCAATTGAGTTAGGGCAGGTGATCTGTTTCACACATAGCTGCTTCCATCTATCATTTATTGACACCAGATGATTGATGCTTTAGATTGATAATAAACTAACTTACTCCATAATAATAATAATAATAATAATAATAATAATAATAATAATAATAATAATTATGGACATTCACTCAAAATAAATTAATTTCGACCCATAAACTATTAAAAGTGTGCAGATTTTAAGCAGTTAAAACAATTTCTGAGTGACAGGGACCGATCACAACAGGTAACCCCACGATAAACAGCCCCCTCCCCGTGGTATTCCCTGTAAGCATGCTCAAGTTGGACTCTGTGGTTGGACCGTATTTTGTGGGTCACTCAGAACAGCAGAAAGCATTGTTAGTAATGTCCAATTCAATTAAGGTTTTAACATTCTTAAAATGTTAACAACTGTTGAGCACATAAATAAAAATGTAAGAAATATGCAGTTAATCATATAAAGTTATGAATTAATGGAATTTCGCCATTCACAATTATGCAGTAGTTTCTTTGAGCAACATCTCTTCGAGGGCATTTGCAGTTCACGAAAATTGCCGCTTCTGAAAATCACAAACAGAGAAAAAAATTACTCCAACTTCCGAGTGATTTATGATCTGCATTTGTAAGCCCCTTGTATATAGAATGACATGTACTGAGGAGCTTTAATATTGCAATCTTAACTGATTGCTGAAGTGAAAGTCATCAAAAGATGATCGAAAAACAACCTCTGATGTATAAAAAATCATCTGCACTCATTACGTTTTACTAAAATACGGAAAACATTTATGCCGTGGAATGATGGAATACACCGAGACAATACTCGACAAGCATTCATAAGTTGCTTTAGAACTTATGAGCCAAGGATAAGCGCAAGATACGCGTTTTGACAAAGTGGGTCCATGGGCATGTGGCAACGCTAGACGACACGTTATATGCCCATGTAGAACATAATACATTTTTTATTTCGTTTGTGAAGAAAATTCTGAATCTTCTGGACACCTAGAAGAAAATGTTCCTAGTTTACTAACAAAAACTTCTACACTATTTGACCAACTCAGACTCATTCAAATCTAAAGCCGAAGGGTTGTGCTGTCACTATAACTATAGTGGAGTTTCTAATTCTAATATTAAAGAATGTCCAATTTCTTAATCTCATTACTTACAACTAACGATAATACTTGCTCGCTTCTTATAGCTAACTTAACCGCATTTCATTATTATAACGAAACGTCTATAACCTGTGGCGAATTCCGTTCGGCACCGTAACAGAAAAGAGTCAACGCAATATATTGCATTAGCTGTCACAAAACACCTAAGAAATTCAGATCAGTGGAGGGAATGGGAATGCATATTTGTAAACAAGTAAAGTGGAACTTTTATACGCACTCAAGAGCAAGAATAATGTGTAAGGATAATAAGAGGAAAGAACGGGTAGAGTAAAGAGAGCTTCAGTATGGTTTTCCCCTCTTTACTCTGTTTCGCTTCCTCCACCACTATGGATATCTTAGCCCAGCACAGCACAGAAGTTACCTCTGTTTGGAACATAGCGGTAAAGAAACCTTGACAATGAACACAAATCCAATGGGGAATTCGTCATCCCAATCTCCGCTATGATTAGCCATATGCAGAATGAAAAATAATGCCAGAAGAGGCAAGAATAACTCTAGATAACTTCTTGCCAAAATGTTTATTCGAAGCATTAAGAGCGATAGACGATATAATTTTCCCACAGCTTGATGCAATACTTACAAAAAAGGGGAGGTCCGTCAATAAGGGCCAGATGGGCACGGCCCCCCTTCCAAAGAAAATTATGTAATTATTTACCATTCTTCTATTGGCCATTTTATAAAACTAAAATACATGATGTAAAGCCGATTAGTTGTAGTCATATCTCATGCGATAAGCGCATTTCCTCTCTTAGCATGAGGGTCCTCCGTTAGGCAGGGAGACTCATAGCCCTGGCCGGATTATTTTGCGGTTTAAACATACCTTCATGGGCCAGCAAATATTTACAAGGACTTATATTTGTCTTCCTCCAAAATAGGTTAGCCTTTCTCTGCTTATTTTTGCATTCTCTTGGGCCAGCAGGAATACGGCCCATGGCCAGTATGAAATCTTTTCTTAGGAACGAGATGTTGAGGGGTTACCAATACCACGCATACCCGAACTACAGGATTATTTTCGCACTATGCTTGAAATTGGTTGGCTTTCTCTTTGCTTGTCAGTGGCAAGTTGGCTTTCACAGTTCTAAGTGTAAAGTAACAAAAAAGCGTATATGTTTTGTGGCGATGAATAGAGTGGGTGTTTCATTGAGTTAAAGTTTAAGTAAAAGTTGGAAGTTAAACAATTCGGATGTTATCAACCGAAAGCTATAGAGCTTACTCGGCAAGATGGAACAAAAGTAACATGTGCACAATCGGCAGATAGTAATAGAGAAATTCTCCAGCACTAAGAACTCTGTAAGAAATGAGTGAATACAATTATTTTATTACTCAAAATTCTTCTAAAGTAGGTTACTTTCATTTACACTTGCATATTTTTGTTTTCGGTAAACAATGCTATGTTTGTGCTTAAGTATCATATAGTTATGACCTGGCCCACCCTTCCACATAAACCATTGCTACAAAGAATGCTTTTAAAATACATTTGTATGACAGACAAGGAAGAACAAAGAAGACTTAGAGAAAATCAACTGAGGGAAAAGAAACTCGTTGAAGACATTGCCAATCTAATAAATATACATGTTAAAGGTCATCAATGCCATCCGTACGCTGGACAGCTTGTAAATGAATGCAGGCTGTTCCCAACAAGACGCCCCACATTTACTTCAAAATGTTTCATCAAACATTTAGAGGCAGTTTGCTTTAATTATCTCAGACACTCGCGCCTGTTTAATTCACACTGTTATTCTGTTCACATATGAATGAACAGCTTCAATTCAGTAAATCATACTGCTTAATGACATTTGAATATTTAATGCTCTTCATCTGCGATGTTCTTTCTAGCAAGCACTCACTATGCATATTCACGAACCTTCCACCACCGTCTCCTGTTTCCATGTTTCTAGGCCATAGGTGGCTATACGACTTTGGCCTACTCGAAATTCAGTTGCGGTCAAATAATTATTTCTTACATACTCGTACTTGCGATCTTTATAAATGTTCCCCTTCTGCTGTTACATAACGTGGATGATTAGAATCAAAGATGTGCACCTGTAATCCGGCAATTCGTTCTTTTAAATTATTTTTGTGTTCAAGACGAAATGTCCTTCTTCCTGTTTTACGTTATTTGCCATTGCACAAACATTTAATACCAGCAATTTTATAAGAAACACTAACTCTGCCGAGAACGCTCGTTTACCCCACCAGTTTTCAAATTCGAGGGATAAAGTATACAACGGAATAAAGCATTACAACTCACGCATTTCAGAAATTTCTTGTAGAAAAGATTTAAATCTGAAATATCTGGATAAGTTACAGAATTAAAGATTTGTTATTCCGATATATGCCAGGCTTTAGTTAAGTTTCCAATGTTGAATGCTTTTTCCGATAGATACTAAGTCATTTTGTTGGTTAGCGAAATCAACCTTCAGTGACTATCGTGTATCTTAGTCAATCATCTTCCAGCGGATCGAATAAACCGGAAGTTGTTCGGTTAGTAGTAGCCTGTTACATGCATGGCCAGCAGATGGTTCACTGGAACACCATAGTACTTATATCAAATCTTTGAACGGAATGTTATTACATTTCACATGCTCTCTTCCGGAATTTCAAATACAAACCTTGCAATTTCCTTATGAAAAAATTTACCAAAAATTGAGAAAAAATAAGTTCTCTCCTTTTTTATACTTTTTTATCTGAATGAAATTACATTTATTCTTTACTCTCTCCCCCCACCAAAAATGTGCGCTACCTTAAAATGTTAACAAACACTTTCTCCCTTAAATTCACTCATTTTGACACAAGAAAAACCAGATCAATCTTGACCAATTTGCAGAATTGCTTTTCAGACCACGCGGATGTTTTAACTGTAGGAAATGTCTTCTCTTTTCTTCGATTTCAACTCATAAGGGTTATGATAAAAAGGGTGGGAATTCCCATGCCCATAAAAGCATTCCCCTCACCGCCAATTTCTATTATGCACTCAAACCTAGAAAACAAAAATTCTGAATTTGTACAACATATATTACTTAGAATAACAAACGTTACGCCAATAGCGGAGAATAAAAAAGAATAAATATTTTTTTTATTTGCGTCTTACTTTCTTACTTACTTTCTTACTCCTAAAAATAAAGTTGGCGCTAACACTGCGTATAAAATGTAGTGAAAAATAGACCAATATTTTGCTCTGGTCTGTTAATACACCTTTTTTTTTATTTCTTTTATAACAACCTGATGGAGAAAATTAAAAGCTGTTATGGGCTCTTCTAACAATTTATTTTGTACGTCACAACATTCCGGATAACATAAGTATTCCCGTTTAATAAAATAGTTAAGGAATGTGTGTGTTTGTGTGATGATCCATTCAATACACTTTTATATGAAGCATTCATTTTTTTACAGATAATCAACAATTTCAATCATATCTAAGAAAAGTTTAAGTTAATGTAAAACATCGAAGTTTGTGTTAAGTCTAAAAAATGGAGATGTCTTGTGTATGCATATTAATGACAGAAGAATCATCATATTTGACGTCAAATGGCTACGAAAACATCTCTGAAGGGTTATTAGCGTGTCCGTTGCAATGAGACATTCGTTTTAACACATGGACTTGCTTCTTACTTCGACGCTAAAATGTGGTTTACTTCGGAAACAGGTTACTGTGTTATGCGGAACTGTAGCTGGAAAGCGCTTGCACAGTAGAACCTGACATTTAGCAACATAAATGCCAGGGATATTCTCTCCACCTCCATAACTTTCGAAGTAGTAGTACATGTTCATGCAATGTATGGAATATGCTTATTTGCAACGTATTGTATATTTATTTATTTTTCATGGGACAGTTTTGGGTTCCTGAAAATTGTTTACTTCTTGTAAAGTGACTTTCGAGCTTTCGACTGAAATATACTTCGCATTAGCACCACACCGTAATATTTTAAAGCTTGGTAATGGGCGATGAGAGTGAACTTCGCTATTTAAATATATACATATATATATATATAAATATATATATATATATATATATATATATATATATATATAACAACTTGTAAGAAATAACGCTCTTAACGGCGTCCAATAAACTACGAGAGTAACACGTGAATATAGAACTTAAATAGGAGAAATTGATTTTAAAAAGTATTTTTATTTTTCAACATATTCTTCTTGTACATTGAGGCCCTTATGCTATCGTTTACAAGTGCCTGAAATCCAGCAGTATAAAATTGAGTTGCTGTCGGAACCACTTCCCTTTTTACAGCTTCATCGTCGGGAAAGAATTCATCCAAAAGATTACATTTAATAGGGCCCAACAAATGGAAGTCGCTTGGAGAAAGATCAGGGCTATACGGAGGAAGCTCGAGGACTACTTGAAAATTCTCATTTGTCTTGTTCGCATTAGGAGGACGCGCATTGCCATACAAGCGCAACAGGCCTTTGGTGCAATCCTCTTCGCTTCCTTACGAAGTTTCCCGAGGATGTTACAGTAGCAGTCTGTATTTATGGTTTGTTCTTGAGGGTGGAATGTGGTGAGCAGTCTGCCTTCGTGATCCCAGAAGAATGAGTATCACTTTCCCGGCGTATGACGATCACTTTAAATTGCAGGTGACGCAGGATATTGTTTTGTCTCGGATTGGCAAGGTGAGCCCAAGACTCATCATCTGTGAAAGTCGAACTAGCACATCGTGTCCTTCATCGTGGTAGCGCTTGAAGTGCTGCAATGCCAGATATAATGTCTATAGTTATCTTCTGTCTGCTCGGATTACGTCTTCAGCTCCTTGCAAATTCGCCTCTATGGCAATCCCCGTTGGCCGGCTAACGCGAAGTTGTTTTCGATTCGTGTCCACCCTTCAGAGAACGTCTGCACCCAATTGTAAACAGCTTGACGTGACAGGCATTTCTCACCGTAGATGAGAAGAATTTCTTTATGAATGCAGTTATATTTCATACCTTTAGCCTACAAAAATCGCACAACGGAGCTCTGCTTAAGGAATATACACTCACAGTGCCGCCCCATCTTGCAGCTGCTGTTTCGCTGTTGTAAACATCGTTTGTTTCGTTTCGAAGGTCACCAATTGCCATAGGACTAATGCTGCCAAATAGTGGCAATAGCCTCAGGTGCCTTATTCAAACATGTCCCTCACGCCAATTTGTAATTTACTCTCGCCTTTGTCACAACTGTATGATTATAAACCAAAGAAAAAAATATTTAAATATACACCTATACAGAAGTTATATTCATTTTAGCACATAATAAATTAAAAATTATTCTGAAAAGTTGAAATTGTATATGCAAATGTTAGGATTATTTTTAGAAAAGGGCGTCCAAAATTTGAAATAAAAGATACTTTTTTCAAATATTTGGAAACTGCAGTAGACACTTTCATTTTTTTTATAAATGCAATTTCTAAGACCCTGGCTCTACGCTTCAGGTGTCCGTATTAAATTTTTATAATACCTTTTTACCTGTGAATTATTTAAGAAGTATATTGGTTTTAAATTTAGGTTTTTTATTTTTTTTAAATTTTTATTAGAATTGGAGTTTATACAACTATATTGGCTTTACCGTATTGTAATTTTTTATGGAGGGTTAAAATTAAAGACACTGAGAGATATGAATTAGAATCATGTCCATTGTATGTTAGCAAAATATTATTTACGTTTTGTCCTTAACTAATTTAAAATGTGGCTAAAGGGAAAATATTTTTAAATTGTAACAGTTTGTTATTTTTACGTGTTTCTTTTCCTTTGTGTGCTTTATCTTAAGGCAGTAATTATTGGCCGTATATTCCATTATTAAGGATAAAGTCTTGAATTTAAATTTTAAAAAAACACAATTTTAAAAAAACACAATTTTTGCTTTTCATGGTGGTAATGTGTAAGTAGTAAAATAGAAGTTTCAACAATTTTTTTTCTCTCCTTTGACAAGTTGGCTCAAATATACCTACATTTATATGTTTCAGCACTATAATGATTTGTTGTTTTTTATGGCATTAAAATGTGCAAAATTTCAAAAATTAGTTCTTATATAGTGTCAAAACAAAATATGTATAAACACTTTTAAATAATAGTTTTATAAGTTAAGTAGTTAAATAATAGTTTCATGTGCTGAAACTATTTAAATGGTGTTAATACCTAAAACAATAAATATTCAGCTTGTCTGAGTAAAATACTACTCATTATTCAGTACATTTGTATGCGTGTCATCTTATAGTTGGTTGTTTAAAGAATTTATTCCAATAGTTGCGATTATTGTAACAAATTTATGAAGGTTATTGTCCATTGTTGTTTATGCCTCATTATAGTATTTTTTCTATTTTAAACACAATTTGCAATATTTTGGACTTTATTTTTTCCATCATTTCAAAGAACAAACTGTTTCAGGTATTAATCGCTTATCAGCTTCGTTAATGAATCTGAAAAGTATTAATTCAGTTAAATTAATTTTTGTCGCTATAAATTTGCTGATTTGTGGTTATTTACAACCTATGGCAGAATTCAGTTTACTTGTTGTCTGAGAGGGTAATTAAGTAATGGCCTCAATTTTAATACTTGCTAATTGTGGGGTTGTTTGAGTTACGGATCGGCAGAGTGCGGCACGCTGGGAGCATCCAGTCGTCAAGGAGAAGTATAATGTCCCGGCAATTCTGTTTCGCATACACCAAAACATTGAAAAATTACGAAAGACAGAATCTGTTAATAACAAGAAATTTGTTTTGAATCACAAACTCAGATGAAATATAGGAATTTCCTCACGCAGATGTCGGCAATGTATTACCATTAAGGGCCATCGTTTTCACCATCTCTTATAACAGTTTATGCTTATTATTATGTTTTAAATATAATATGATTTTATGCTTACAGTAAAAATAACCGGAGATGGATCCCAGATCCTCACGAATACCAGTACCCTTAGTCAACTCGCTCTGTACCTATACTACATTTAGCAACTTGGAGCTTGTGCTGAATGCCACAACTGGGTAAAGTCGTAATAGTTGTGTTAAGCTGTTAATAAAAGAGTAAATCAATTAGCTTTACAAAATTAGCAATTTTGTTTAAAACTGCATCACGAAACAATACAGATCCGTGCAGGGGGAGCGAATGCTTTAAAAATAACGAGAACTTGTTTCTGTTTTATCTGAAGTCACAATTGAGGTGTGCACAAACAAAGGAATCACGAAACAAAATGCTGTCGTATTCTCATTCTATAAGAAATCTACAATGCCATATGCGTGAAAACACGAAATACTAAACCAAGGCCTCGTCTTTGGTCTGCTGGTGAATAATGACCGAATATATAAGTAACAAATCGTTCTGGAAAGTTGACACTAACATTGAAAGCAATAAGTGGGAATAATTTTGTACACTCTTTGACAAAAAACACGAGTCATCTCTTGAATGCAAAATTCTTCTAACTCGTTACAGCGCGCGATTCATAAGGTAGCCCAGCAAGACTGAGTAGCCACTGCAGCAGTTGAGTTATATGACATGCACTAAAGACGCTCTCTAGTGTGTGTTCTGTTAGCTCTGTGGTATGAATAATTGCACTTCATTCTCCGCCCTACATAGCACAAAAATTCTACCGCTCGCACTCAAAGGCCTCTTACAGTACTTGCCTTAAAGAATGACGAGTGAAATGAAGGCATGGGAACATATTTTATTTAATGATTTTTTCAGTTTACACTATATCCTTCTGCTGCATTCACCCCAGTAAGCCTCATCGCGCGCTTTGGTTTGTAAATTTACATTATCACAATTCATTAAGGGGCTTTCACACACTTTTTTATTAATTGCTTTAATAGAAACTTAATATCGCAACATAAATTTTCTATTAGTTTCACCCTAAGTTTTTTCGTAATTGTTAGACGTATCAGTGAAATACTTTACCGCAGAGCAGTTCTTTTCAAAGAACAATTCATTTTTAAGAACTGATGATCAAATGCAAAAACATGATTAAGTATATATGTAATTTGAATGTGTTTCTTCTTAAGAGAACTGCTAACATTCTTTATAACTGATACGAATATTTCTTCCGGGAACAATGTGAATGGTTTCGAAATCAGTTTGATTCTTGTAATCAGCACATTGTCAATTCATTGCACGACAACTCGACTTAGCATGAAGGTGCAGTTTTCTTCACTTTCACTATTTTACTGCTCTTTCCATCGCGTACAGCTATACAGTGACCTACAGCTAATTTACAGTCGATTCTCGCTTCCCAAACTTACCGATCAATTAGAGTTGTTCATCTCAATTCTCTTCTGCTCCATTTTAATGCTTCTAGTACTTCCATCTTTATGCTACAACCACTTACTACTAAAAAGTTTTTTTTTAATAGTGTTTAACGCCCGTTTTACACAGAGGCTCCACAGGCGGTGGACACTGATGATACATGAGATGAAATGATAAATTGGGAAAGGATTTTTAAGGAAGGAAACGTTCCAGGCCTACGTTTAAGGTTCCTCTCCGGCATTTGTCATTTATGAGGATTGAGGAAAACCTAGAAAAATACCCAGTCAGGAAGGACGATCCTGGTCTATTAAAAAAGCGGCTACCTCAAGCTTCATCAGATCAAAACTATTCCTAGCATGCAAAACTAAACTTTTGCTACTCCTACTGTTATATTAAGGAGAAAGTTTTTGGTGCTTCAGTATTCTGCGTTTCGTGATTAAGGAATTATAGGGATGATTAGAACAGAATAATCCAAATAGTTTCCGTAAAAAATCTCAATGTACAATTATTTTCGTCTAGTTAATTAATAATCGGCGAGGCTTTCAAATTATAAAAATGAAATATTTTACCTTAACGTGTTTTATATTTTACGTGTAGAGTAAACATACATCAAATGCTATATGCATTTATTTTGGCATGAATACAAAGAGGCTCATTTAAAACCGTCCATTACTGACGCGATTCCCCACCTCCATTACGCCATCTGGAACCACGAGCTCACGGCGCCACAGCACTTCACCTTGTTAAAACTTGAGTACTGCAAATAAAGGAAATGCGTTCTATAGGGGAAAATGTGGACCTATTAGGGTAAGTAGTGCAGAAGAACTGGCGAGTATAAATTGAAGTTTCTTATGATGATATAAAATATGCAACGCTTTCGACATCTTTTGTAAGAATATGAATACAGAATTTCATTATTTTATTTATAGTACCAAAGTTTTAAAAAAAAGTTAAGTGTTGTTACGCCCCCAGTTCGCAGCGCCGAATGCTGATGGCGGGAAGCTGCAGACTTGCGAATGGATGGTTTTAAGTATGCCTCATTGTACTGTGGATATATGCAGATCTAATGCATTATCAACTAAACTGCAATGTGTGCAAGCGAGTTTATCGCAGATCTGTCTGCGGTTCCGTTCACTTACTATGAGAGGTGTGTTTGTACTGTATTTAATCGCCAAGTTCAGTATATTTTACTTTAAATGCGAATTTGTTCATGATTCATATATGTTAACTCAATCAGCTCGTCCAGTTCAAAACGATTTGAAGAAAGATTTCCGGATGTAAAAGTTCCAGGCTGTACAACAATCCTTACTCTTTATAATAAACGTTTAAAGAATCATTATTGGAACGCTGAGAAATCTGATATCGTTCATGAATTGTCCCTTCATTACTAAAAAATTATACGTACATGGTACATGGTACGTCAGACCCAGAAAGAAAGAAAGAAAGAAAGAAAGAAAGAAAGAGAAAGAAAGAAAGAAAGAAAGAAAAGAAAATTAAGGAGGCAAATTTTTGAAGCAAAGTTGGTGCTCCCCCCCCCCCCCTCATGTACGTGAATAAAATTTTGTTTTATTTATTTTATTTTAAGAGTTAGCGTGGTTTGTATTTTTTCAAAAAAAAAAAAAAACTGTCACTGCGAATATTTCCAAGCAAAAAAATTGAAAATATTTCAGAATGATTTATTATAAGGATTTGTGGCACTCTCTCTGCCCCCCCCCCTTCCAACCTCTTGCGGCATTTATCCCTGGGGTAAATTAAGAAAATGCTATATACAAGACATCCACATATCCTGCAAGAAATTAAACAAAATTCGCCAGGAAATAGCCAGCATTACTCAATGTAAACTACAGCGATGATAGAAAAGTTTTATAAAGATGCCAAAACCGTATGGGCAACTACGGTGGTTAGTTTCAGCACTTCCTTTCATAAAGTGGGTAGTGGTAAGCAAAACATTTTAAAAGAACCAAGGAAACTGTTGTATGGTTTGACAGCGCCATTTTATGATATTCGCAGACAGCAACAATCACCGTCCTCACCTATACGCAAAACATCGCAAGTTGGTTCATAGTTCATTGGGTCGCTGTGTATTTTTAAATACACAAAATGGAGAAAATCTTTTGTAGAAATACAGTTTTTTGGAAGTTAATGATTTGATCTAGGCAGGGCATGTGACTTACATCTGTTCGCATGTCGAAGTGGGAATGCTGGGCATAATTGTAGAATCTGGAAGATTTGAATTTGAAACGAAACCCAACATCTAAATCCGAAAGGATGATCTCGCCAATTAAACGATTCTTCCAAAATTGCAGCAAGGTTGTGAGGCAAAATACCAACCAATTATCATGGAAATTTGTCCAGACCCGCTTTGCTTCTAGAAGATTGGTAATGTCAAATCGGTTTATTATTGCGTATCTAAAATGCCAATGTTTGTGAACCTGTAGTAAAGAAGTAATTTTAAACAATAAATAGATAATCCAAAGAGTTGACCATAAATATTATGCTGCTCACAGAAAAAGGGGGGGGGGGTGGCAATAATACGTCAATTTGCGACTTCCTTCTTTTGCTGAAACATTCGTGCGGCTTCAATTGTGGGGGAAAAAATCGTGTTTATCTTCTCCCTTTCCCGTTTAATGACGCAAATACCACCGTAGCTTTTCGAAGAGGTGCATAATTCGATTACATGTAAACACTTCTAAAAGGCCGAAAATACCACTGGTGATATCACTTTGTTCGCGGCGGATAAAAGTACAGGAACAGTATCAAGTGGAGTTCAAGCGTTAAGAATCGTCCATAAATTGTTTTTATTTATTTCATATCCAATGTTATAGGACTGAAATACATAATACCAAGATATTTCATCTTCAATGGCACTGTATATGAATGCACGAGTTTTAAAACCTATAATAACATTACAATAATAGGTCAATTAAATATTTGAATGTTTACTTTAACACGACGTTTATTCAATATAAAAATTGAAAATTGTGATTAAATATATTTACTAGAAATACAGACACTCATGTACCGAATAAAAAATGTGTTGGAAATACATAGAAAATATTTTTTGTATACCAGAATTATTAACAGTCTTTATTGTTGGTCAAAATATTTAATAAAGTACTATATTTTGAAATTACCATTAAGTATTTTCATTGTTAAAATGCTGTCATCAACATATTATATTGTTATATTAAGGAAACAATTTATGTATTATTAAAAGCAGAATTTATAGTTTATCTTCATTGCAAAATACATAATTCCAGAATGAATAAAACATTCTCACATACCTATGACTGTGAAATGAAGTAAATAAATTAATAATAGCTTTGAAAAGAATTAGAAGAAATTTATAATACTAACATGTTCGAAAATATATATCAACACCATTTCTGAAATATTCTTAATACTTTTATTGTTTTTTCAAATAATGAATGTCGTATTATTTCTGCTTAAAAACATAAAATGTTCTTGGTATTACAGAAAATGCATCCTTTCCACTTGAATAAAATTTGTTGCAATAATCCCCTCTTCGTTAACAATAACAATAGGCTGATAATCTCCAGCTATACAATGACGTCATAAGTATAATAAAAGGAGACCTTTACTTCGGCATTAATATTAATTTTATTTTATTAAAATCCTTTTATAATCTGTCATACAAAAAAAAAAATGTCAGGTTTTCTAGGTAAGATTTTTTTTTCTCAGAGGCTTTTCCTTACCCTGGGAAGGTAAATGCAAACACAGCTTTAAGGCGTCATTTGCGCCATCATTAATTCATTTCATTCATTCCTTCAGACTTAACACCTATAGTATTCAGCCCACTCTCTCCAGACGTCGCGAGTAGACTAATGCAGTCAAAGCGACAATAAATTATTAAAAAAAAATTGCTTTCATATAAATTACAAACTTGCTTCGCTCGTCTCTTTACTCATGTAATAAAATATAACACTATAAATAATATCGTAATAAAAGTGTGTAAAACTTTTCATTTCTGTTTGCTGTCGAAGTATTGTTGAATTTTATGCTTCTGTATATTACATTACATTGGAGAATATTAATAGTTGCTGTATTTTACATCAGTTGTTATTCTAATATTTATTGTAACTATGGATTTGTACATTTGTTCTCAATCTATCTCGACTTTATAAATCAATACTTCTAAAATACTAGAGGGAGTTAATCTCTTAATCACTTTAGTTTTAAAAAAACCTTACCCATCAAGTCTTTGTTGTGCTTTAAACAAAATGTAAAAGAAAGTAAGTCGGATTAAAGGACATTAGTAATTTATTTTGTAATAATTTACCATTTATGCAACATGCAATAATTCTTTCTCATCAAAGTTTCTAGAAGGAAAGGAATACCTCTTCATTCATTTAGCAATAATGCAGTAAACATAAATTCTATAAATAAACATGCAAAAACATGTTATCCATCGGTATTCGTCCCTAAAACCGCCACTGGCTGGACACCAAAGAGTTAGGGATGATTCCGGAGTTTTTATATCACGTTTCCTTTCAAAGCCCTCGAAAATAATGGGTAATATACCTGCTTCCCCTCCAAGTTGCCGATACCGTTGGTTATAGGACATTTGTTTTCTTTTTTAGGCCTACGTATAGCAAACAGCTTTCTATTAAGACAAATGAATGTTAAAGTAGCGCTCTCGAGGTAGATTCATTCATAAAAGACAACATGAAGCAGAGATAAAATGGTGATCATTATTGTAAACTTACCTTCATCAGGAAGACGCCAGCACTGCTGTAGGGGAGAACTAGAGACCGCCGAAGCAGCTGACTGTATTTAGAGTAACCCAGAGTGTATTGCTGAATGGCCTCTTCGACACGTTCCCCAATACGCACAACGAAAACTCAGCGTTAAGCAAAAAGTGTGGTCATTGACAAAACCCTACCAGCCTGTCTATGTTCCAGCACATTTACGCGCACCTTAATCACATGCATCACTAATAGCCAAAGGTATTCATGTAAATCTGACACCATCACACTTGAAAACCATTAGCCGTTAAGACGCAGTAGCTTCGTTCTCTCACGTTTCTGTGAATGGCAGGACACGCAGCGTGGAACCTCCTTGCAGGATAGCACAGCTGGGGAAACGTTCAAGGTAACCGCGGGAGAGTTTCCGAGCTTGGATTTATCACGCCTCTCCTGCCCTGTTGTAGTGGGACCGTCCGTGCCGAGTATCTGAATGGAGAGCGAACCTTCACTAGGCCGAAGCGGGAGGAGCGGAGAGAAAAGTAGCTTTGGTGGGGAGGACCGAGGGTGAGCGGCTGAGGAGGGGAAGCGCAGAGATAGATTGTGGGCAAGCTCGTACTTCCGGTACCAACAATCGATACGAAAGCCGACTGAAGAGGCTTCCGGGACCAATGTGTATAAGCGTGCGGCAAGACCGTTTGCAGGTTAGCTCATGACGTTGGTGCTCGTACGCGAGCGATAGAGACAGAGCATGTACATATCACGCTTTGTGGATTTTTCTAACAGAGTTTTCCGTGATCGATAGCCAGACTGACGGGAAGCCGGTTGGTTGCCGCCTTCTCTACCCTTCCCCTCGACCACCCCTACTGTGAAGCAATCAATACTTGAACAATCAATGGCAACCCCCTCCTCCCAGCCAGCCACAGGCGCCGACAGAACAAGAAATATTTAAGAGACCATACCGGAGAGAAGTGGGGTGGTGGAAAGAGCTCGTCTTCCGGTCCAGATGTTCCACATTCACAAGGGCGATACAGTCTGGATTAGCACGTTTTTACCCTTCACACACGAACTGGGGTACAGGAGCTTTCGAAATTGAAAATATACGTTCAAAATGATCGCGGTTTTTTAAAATTCACAAACTGACGTTTGGAAAAATTGTAGTAAAACCAGCAATCGCGATGTTACTTGCATGTTGAATGATGATTTAAAAGAATCACAAATGAAGCTTTAGAAGTAAACGGTACAAAGCAAAAATTAAAATTTAGACAATGTCTTAAAGTTAAACATAATGGAATCCCACTTATGACTTGAAACATGGAAGCCAATAAGATAACATACTTCATAATCGATATTGGTTCAGAATATTTTAATACATGAAGCCGATATGATGAACAGAGAACACACCTTGCAATTCAGCATATGCAGCTCATGAGGGTGATGAATATATTATTTTGAGCAAAAAGTTCTGTGGCCGTTTTGCATTTCTCAAAGGTCAAGCATTGGCAATAATTAAAGTTAAGGTGGGAACATGGTTTTGCCAAGACTGTTAAAGCTGGCATATTTTCTTTGTGTTAGCCGAGAAGTATCGAACATGAGTATTAATAGGTACTCCAAAATGAGTATACGAGCTTATATGCTCCATAACTTTAAATTGGGGAACAATGCAATTGCAATGGCACGGAAAATATGCTTGGCCTTGCTGGGAATGAACGGATGGCACAAAAATATTTCGTCAATTTCCAGGAACACAACTCGAGGATGAGCCACCAACAATGTATAACGAAGCCCTTCTCTTATAGCAGACATGTCCAGCACGGAGCAATGTGCATATGGGCGAGAGCAAAGGCCACTGGTATGTTTTAATTTTAGTATTAGAGAGAAACGGGAAGTTGCGCCAATTTATTGGTTCTTATAAGCATTATATGTATGTGTCTCTTCTATTTATACCGTTCATATAATTGAGTCTTTCTATTTTTTGTCAGCATTTCCTTAATAGTCTTCGTTGTTCCCAAAAGTTTAAATTTATTAACTTATTAAATTGATTTATTTTCAATGATTAATTTAGACTGTACTGCTTTTTTGCCTTGAAAAATGAATTATTTTCTATACCAATAATAAAATAATAGAAAATAACTAAAAAAAAAAGAGGCTCCCTTATTATAGTTAAGTTGTTCAACAGTATTACAAAGTATCTGATAGCTCACGAAAATGATGCCCTCCATATGCACGCTTCATTGTAATAAATTAACATGAAAAATAAAACAGATGGTAAATGAAAGAGAGCCCAATTATTCATTTAATATATGCTTTTTCTCCTGTATGTCTAACATTGGGCATGTACAGAAGCAATAAGCCAGTAAGCCTTTGAAATACCTGACAATTGAGAGAACGTAGGCTTTCACGGCCGGAGTCATAGATGTAACAGCAATTTTCTTTCGGGCTGTTTTTCTGTGGTCTGCTGGAGATGAGAATTCCAGACGTTTCAACAAGAAAGAAGGGGTTTTCAAAATACATAGCAACTGGTATCCAGTAAATGAAAACAAAGCACAACACATATAAACATAGCGAGCCTGTTACAAGAGAGCAGCAGGGTAGGAGAGGCAAGCTCCTCCCACCTGGCAACTGGCCACTGCCCGCCCCGGACCAACCAGAGGAGAGCACTGGCAGTATAAACATAGCAACTCTGACAGCTAACACGCCACTGAAGATGTCCGCCGTAGTTGCGGACGAAACGTCTGGAATTCTCATTTCCAGCAGACCACGGCATAAGAGCCCGGGAGAAAATTGCAGTTACACCTGACAATTGTTCCCAACAAGTTAGGACAAAAAATTAAAAAAATAGAAGCAACGTTGACGTTATTGTAGAGTATATCAAAGTTTAATTATTCAGCTGAAGTGTTCCCATACACTAAACAGTGCATACATCTGAAATAGAATGGCACAAACCAATAGATGCATCTGTGTAAGCAGTCGTATGAAGTTAACTAATGCAAAAATAATGCTATGAATTCAAATCTTGTTTACAACTCTTAGAAGCATTCCCCAGTTATTTCATAGAAATTTAAGGAATACAAACAAATGAGATTAATATTTTCCTAAAATAGGTATCACAAATATATAATGTGACTGATGCAACTTTGAGTCAGCAAACAATCAGATGTGAACGAACTATATCCTCCAAGCTATTGCCCTACTTAGTCTATTCATACAGGAAAAGAAGAATACCTAAGAAATAAGCAAATTAGTTTTAATTCAATTAATATCACGAGTAAAGTACAGAACATAGGACCAATAATTAGAATTATATCTGCAAGTGACCATTCCTGATCCTTGGTATACAAGGAACAACGGACGTTCATTGGCTAATCATACCCCTCTTTGATCAAGGCTATCTTTAGTGCACCCAAACTAACACGGGACTTATTTTCTGGTCATAAGCTGTACTAGAGATGTTCTAAAAATTCTTCAGATGTCGTGAAGACGGCCAAATTACTTTGATAGTTGTTAAGTATCATACATTAGATGCCGTGTTGTAAAGTTTCAGACGCGTAACTTGTTTGTGACGATCGTGTAAACAAACTCGTGTTAAAATTATCTACAAAATGGATAAAACTGAAATACGAGCTGTGACAAACTCGCTTTGAAGCGTTAACCTCAACATAAACAATAAAGAAATTAAATTTCACATTAAAGGATTCTTCTTCTTTGTTTTCCACTGTTAAAAAGTGGGCTGCTGAATTTAAGCTTGGTCGTACATCTATTCAAGATGATGAGCTCTCCGGGCGTCCCAAAACTGCTACGACCGACGAGATTGTGACAAAAATTCACAATGCCGTACTTAATGATCGTCGATTGAAGGCAAGCGAGCTGCCTGACATTGCAAAGACCTCGCCATGTTGTGCCCACTACATTTTACGCGAAGTTTTGATTATGAGAAAGCGTTTATCTCGATGGGTTGTTAACAATAAACCAAAAACGTACCCGAATGAACATTTCGCAAGAGTGTTTAGACGTGTTTAAACGCCATACCAGTGAATTTCTCTGAAGTTTCATAACAATAGATGAAACATGGATTCATCACTGCACTCCAGAGAGAAAGGAGCAGTTCAAACAGTGGATGGCAACAGGTGAAAGTGCACCAAAGAAAGCAAAAACGGTTCCAAAGATAATGGCTACGGTTTTCTGGGATTCTCATGATGTGGTGCTCGTAGACTGCTTCCAGAAGGGTAGAACCATCTCCGGAGAGTACTACGCTTCAATAATGAACCAACTGAATGGTGCTATTCAGGGTAAACTTCACTCCTTACAAAAAAGAAAGTTCTCCTTCACATGCGTCTGGGATTGTTACTGCAAAACTATATTACCTTAGCTCCAAGTGCTTCCACAACCACCGGATTTGACTCTCAGCGATTACTTTTTGTTAAAACCTGAAGGAATGGCTGTGTGGAGGAAGATTTACATCAAATGATGAGGTTCAAGTTTATACAGACATTTACTTTTCACAGTTTGACAAATCTTATTTCACTGACTGTATAAAAAGTTGGAAAGTCGTTGGTGATTATGCTGAAAAAAACAATTTCTCTTTCATCTCGTGTTTTGTTGGTCAAGCCGAGAACTTTAGGAAAGCTCCTTGTAATATGATAAATGAGTAAGTAACTGTACATTCTTCCATAAGGATGAAGCATACGGCATTAATGTTAATGTTGTGACTTATTACCATAATGAGTCAAATATTGTTGGAAAGTCCGTTCATATCTCTTGAAGAGAAAGGTTCAGAGGTTTGACAATGAGTACAGCACAGAACTAGCACATTGTTGATGTATTTTTAAACAGGCATCGACCTCTTGAGGAATGGAGAACACTGGAACCTTCTCGTGCTTTAAGTTGAGGTTCTCATTATGCGTTCTCGCAATTCTTGACTGTGAAACATTCGCCCCGAGCGCTTTCCGAACGCTCCAATTCTCTCATTGCCAGCAGCATGTCACTGTCAGCCGTGTCGAACCTCTGGATGTGACACATACAGTATATATCGCTACAATTTTGTTTTGAAATAGTTTGAAATGTTAAAACTGACTGGTAAGTTTCAATATTTTTTACAATATTTTGCCTCTGGTTGTCCATCTTCACAAGGCGGGTTTCATACGTTCATTATATTGGACTAACCGTAAACAATATCTTAAAGTAAATATACAGAATAAGTTCCAATTTTGTACAAAACGTATGCCTAGATTAGGTAGATATTACTCTGATATGTCACTGAAAATTCAATAGGAAGAACTGAAGAATATAATATGCACTTTCTTTCTGTTCACCTTCAAAGAAGTGAAATAAAACAATGCAAAACTAAGGAAATCTTATAGTAATTATACCCAAACAAGAAAAACGTCTAAAAATTGTAGAAATTTCCGAATGAACGAATGAATGAAGATGGTATTCTTAAATAACGCATTATGGACCTGAGGAAAGGAGGAACCCAAAGAAGCACTGGTGTGACCATCATTTTAGATGTAACAGGCTTAGCATTCATTACTTGTAGTAGTAGTAGTAGTAGTAGTAGTAGTAGTAGTAGTAGTAGTAGTAGTAGTAGTAGTAGTAGTAGTAGTAGTAGTAGTAGTAGTAGTAGTAGAAGAAGAAGAAGAAGAAGAAGAAGAAGAAGAAGAAGAAGAAAATGGTGGTTTGTAATGCTGGCGGAAGTTTCTTTAATTTTAGCAGTTTGAAAATATGAGCATTGGCTTTGCTTGTAGATGCAGTAAACAGAACTCAAGAATGCCAAAAGAGAAGAAAAACAAACGTAAGTTAAAATTCATCTGTAATATACCACGGTGATCTAAATATTTATTTCGTTATTGAAAAAACAAACAAATTATACAGTGAAAAAAATTAATAATCACAGTGAGATTATTTGAGTTATGGGCGGCCTAAGCGCGGCTGGTTACCGCTTACTGCATTCCCCGCAATCAGAAAAACGATAGAGTCGCCGGGTGTACAGTTAGTATTTTTATTTTATTGTTTATACAGAGTGTTTAAAAATGATGTTAATTTACCCGTGAAAAACACAAGCTAAAAGAAGCAAAAAAGTTCCAGTAATCACGGGTCCACAAATTAACCCTTTACGAGATACCTGGATACTATAAATCAGCAACATCCATGCTTCATATGCATGCCACACTTTCACCCTAACCTTCCCCTCATTGCTTAAGCCTTAGTAATGCAAAAGAAAAAAAAAAACAATCAACTGATCAGTGGTTACGTATATTTTAAATAAAGGTTATGTGCCTATCGTGAATGTATGAAAAGATTTGTAAACATGGAAAGGGAATAGAGTAACGTAGAATACGCCTACATGTTCTTCATGTACGGCAATACAAGGGTGGTTAGACAGAAGGCTTGTACCGTGACTTGCCAGATCATCGGACTTAAATCTTTGTATTTTTGTGTATGGGGTTATAGAAAAAGCCGAATTTATACAAAGGACATCACCTCACCTGAATAATTGCAGCGTTAGATTGTAGATGCCTTCCAACAAATGAATTCCAGGATTTCCCGAGCGTATTCGCACGTCTTTACGGAGAAGACTGCAGAGTTACTTCAGGGCATAGTCAACATTTTGAACACCTGCTGTAAAAGTCTTCACTTGATGTTCATTCATACAATACTTAGCACAAACTTCACTGTTTTTCAAACAAGTTTTTTTAAAGTATGTTCAAGCACATTTCTGCGCTGTTGAAGCTAAATTTATGAATTTAGTGTCTCTTTATAGATAAATGAAATAAAATTACAACAGCATTTGTTGGAATCAGCCCTCAAGTAGTCAGTATCCATGCGCGGCCCCAACTAAACAAAAAAAAAAAAAAAAAAAAAAAAAAAAAAAAAAAAAAAAAAAACTAATGACATTATCTCGTAAACCGTTACTTTGTGGACTCTTGTTTATTTTTTTATTTATTTTTATTTTATTTTATTTATTTATTTTTTTTTTTTGCTTTTTTGTGTTTTTATCTGGTAAATTTTTTACCATCATTTATAAATTCTCTGTATTTTTATTGAAAGCATAAATTAATAAGTATGACGAAAATAATAATAATAATAATAATAATAATAATAATAATAATAAAAATACGCACTAATATGTGCTAAAATATGTTGGAAAGGGAGAACACGTTGCCGGCAACTGCGCAGAAAATTCCTGTATTTCATCTAACCTTTCTTCCCTATTAATTTCTTGGTATTTGGAGATACTGTTTCTCGTATATTTTTAAGTAGTTCACCAACTTGGAACACAATTGCCAGGACAATTTCTTAAAAATCCCCTTACTATTTTTCTGCAAGAGCACGTTTTTCCATATGTGTCATATATAAAAATCCCTTTTCAAGACCATTTATGTAATGGCATAACTAACGAAGAACAATTAGCACACATTTTATATACATTGAAACCACTGAGTAACAGGCTAACGCACAACCACTCGCTGACGAAACCTCCCTTAAACGACCTGCACCTTGACAATTTGCCTCTCCCAGTACCACCCGCGCTCTGTAGTACCCTATAATTCACTGTACATGAATGAATAAAGAAAGAAAGAGCATAAATATTCTTTAATTACACTAGATCGTTTCTATGAAAGTATTACAGGAGTCATTCATTATTTAAGTGAAAATATCGTTCAGAACAGATAAGAAATCTGGTTGTGAGAAACTCAAAGCAGAAGGTTTTATATTAAAAATTATTTCAGCTCACCGCACACAAAGTACCACTGTCAGTCTCCAAATCTATGTTGTTTTATTTATTTATTTGGTTTATTTACGGACGCTCTTTAACATCTCAGGTCATCAGCGTCCCATTCAATTCAGTGCGTGAAACGGCCGATAAATTTTGCTCAGAGGCCTCCTCTTTCAGGCCTGAAGTTCTTTACGTGCCGTAAATCTACGATAAGGCACCCATGACTTTACTTTCATTCTAAAGGAAACCATACTTAGGATTTCTACCCGGAAAAATCCATCGATACTGGTCGGGATCGAACCCACGATCTTGGGTCTACGAGGCAAGTATGGTCAAATATAATGTGCTAGATATCACAGAGAAGATCGAGACATCATCCATTTCTTATACGATTCAGTTTATCCGGAATATACAGTGTATTCTTTGGGAAGTTAATTCTTAATCCAGTACTGTTATTATCATCATCAACTCCAATCTCTTATTCATTAGGAATTTCACCTTTTTCATCTTGTTCGTAGAAGATTTCAATCTGTTCTTCTATAAACTGCATTAAAGCATGTTAATATCGAGTTTTACCTGGGTCTTGAAATTTAGATTCAAAGTGTTATTCCCTGTAGTAATTTTCTTACCAATGAGATGCCTATTCCAAGAGTTTTCCAGCGCGACACACCTATCTAGATCTATCCGCACATGCTGCAATTTGAGTTGAAGTTATGTAATTTTCAGAAAGGATGCTTTTGTTTCATATTTCATGTTATTTTGCAATGGAAGAGGTGAAATACGTTCAAGTTTTCTTATTTTAGGTTTGTGAAACTTCATTATTTGTCTTCCTTTTTTTTTTTTTCCACGGACAAAGTGTCTGGTTTGTTTAGAAATTAGCTGTTTCTTTGAATAGTAACAAGTATGTGCAACGTTTTTATATTTTCAGAATGTGTTGAGGTATGTTCAAAATTAAACAAAATATGCAATTTATTTCAGTTGTTTATACTGATTATGTCCAAATTTATTGACGAGAAATATATGGAACAATAATATCTGAATAAATATAACTTACGTGCAGTCACTACCAGTTTTGCAAGCTGGAAACAATATCCCAACATGATTATATGCTCTTCTGCATTAATGTTAGCTTTCTTTTACTTATTTATTTTCATTTTTTCCCCCTCTCTTGCCAATGTCCTTGCATTTTAATGTTTACAGGATAAAAATTAATTTAATAATGAAACCTACAACATTCAAAAGTGTGAAACGAACTGAAAAGATCTTTATTGGTGTGCATACGAAGCTGCCAACCTAAGTTGTATATTAACAAACAAATTGACAAGCGTTAGATTATCTCAGTTTTTGTGAAAAATAAAATGAATGTGAGTTCTTTTTGGAAACAGAAGGGGGGGTTCCACTTTTTTGAAGAAATAAATGTTTTTCAACTGGCTATTTCGTTGTATAATGTTTTTGGGAAATAAATTGAGCCATGAAATAGATGTGGTGGTGACAGAGCAGCAAGGTGGTGTTAACTGAAAAAGTACATTTTTGTACTTGTCCGTTGTAATAAACCTGTGACTTATTACTTTATCACACAAAGCGCAAATTTCTATTATTTTTTCCCTAAAATATAAACTACTGCGATAATTTGTAGGAACGTTGTTTAAAAATAATAGGAGTTTTATTTTGTTGTTTGGAAAACGTAAAGAGTTTGCTTGCTTTACAAAAAGTATGAGCTTTATATAATAAATTGAAAATGTGCACTATTCCTTTATTTATCTCTTACCCTTTCTCTCCTTTCCTTCCTTTTCTCCCTCCTTCTTATTTTGTTATCTTCTCTTCTTTTTATACACAACAATTCTGCAATGTATTCCTTTGTTTCCTTCCTTGCGTTCTTACATTCTAATTCACTTTTCCCCTGCTATTTCGCATATTCTTCCTCTCCCCATTTCTCTAATGCCAGCTGCTAAACGTACACATAAAAACACTAAAGAGCAACTTGAATGCGTGAGAGCTGGTTCTGTACTACAATTCGTATACGAAAAGTTCTTATCTTTAGTTGAATTGTCTCATTTGTCCTGATAGTTCCTAAGTGAGTGACAATGATCTGCTTCTTAATCCGGTGATGTTGCTTGTTCATCAAAAACTGGTGAATGCCATTAGGGTTTCTCTATTACCTTTTCTCCTTATGCTTCCTATTTTTCTTTCTCCTAATTTTCTTCGCCCCTTCGTCTCAGTGTCCTTTCCTTTACTCTTTCTGTTCTTATATTCTTTCATTTTCTTTCCTGTTGTTATAAATTTCTCTTTCTCCTACTTTTATTTCTTACTCCTTATTTCTCTTTCCTCTCCCTTCGTCAGCTCTTTAAGTTTTACGCAATATTTTATTCTGGATATTTTTTCTCTCTTTACTTTTTAATTCCTTATTGCTCCTTTTCTTTCCTTCTCTTTCTGTCCTTTAAATGGATTCTCTTGTTCATTCTTTCCCTTTCCTCTTTTTGTTCTTACATTCTTTCATTTTCCTTCGTGTTATTATACATTTCACTTTCTCCTACTTATATTTCTTACGTCCTTTTTTCCCCTCTTTCTTCGCAATTTCTTTAAGAATTTCGCAATTTTTTTATTCTTAATTTTTTCTCTCTTTACCTCTTAATTTCTTAATTCCTGTTCCCTTTCTCTTTTTCCTTTAACTTATTCCTCATGTCCATTCTTTCTTAATTTTCCCCCATTCTCTTTAATTTTCATCTGCCCATATCTTCCTTCATATTATATATATATATTTTGGTATTCTTCCTTTGTTTTTTCTCCAGCTTTCCTCTTTTTTTTCTATCTTCCTTTACCTTATTCTTCCTCATTACTGCACTGCAGTATTGGGAAGTCTTTCTATAGATCTCTTAGTGTTTATACAAAATTTAATGTTTATCATTGTGATAAATATCCTCTACTTCTTTGGGGGAATGGGATATAAATAAAACCGCTGTGCATTGTACACTGCAAATATCTAATACATAGGTAGAAGATACCGTCTTAAAAGGCGTGACAGATCAAATTAAAATACACAAAGTAGTACAGGAATTTGCCTCTAGCTCGTATTAATTAATGACAAAACAAATTTCAGGAGTAGGTCCATCAGATTTGCCTCTTCCGAGCGCTTATTAGCACACAGCACACAACTAAAAAGGGGAAGCAATGAATACATGCCTTTCTTAGACTTTCTTAGTCTTAACTAATCTAAAAGACCCTAGTGCTCGAGGCACCCCGTCAGTGGGAAGGAAACCCGAGTCTAGAGCCGGAAGAGAGTCTAGGGAACAGAGCGCAGTCCGTTAGAGAGTTCTTGACACCCACTTAACACTCTACTGGCAGGGCAGGAACTTCCGGTCCGGTCGCACATGCTCGCCAGGCAATATCCGTCTTCATTATTTTTGTCCACGTTCACAAGTAAAAGTTGTCACGCGGCAATTAGAATATATGAAACTTGTGTCAAACTCCCTACATCAAAACCTGCACGGGAAGCAAGTTTATCTTAACAAAACCATAACTAACAATAGCTTAAAAAAACGTTGGTTAGTTTATGAATGCATGCACTCATGTGCCGCCTTTTAAAGAAAGACCTTGCACAAAGTGCGTTCCTTAATTTAAACAATAAAATATGTATTGCACTTTTATAAATATAAGACTTTTTATAAGCCCCTCTGCAGAACTAGATTTGCAAAACCAGTGCAAAAAAAAAAAAAAAAAAAACCTCATGATTTCAGTTTTATTTTAATATTGCTAAAACGGGGGAGGGGCAATCTAATGAATTCCAAAGATGAGCGACATCATACACAAACGTTAAAAAACAAACAAACAAACAAAACAAATAAATAAAAGAGGGGGAAAAGAGATCGAAGCTTTGTAATATAATGACCATTCCTGCACTGTTACATAGAGGTGAGACATGGGAAAAATGCAAAACAGAAATAAATTTCGGGGAAGGAAAAAAAAAAACAATAATGCTCTGAATTGGACAATATAAATCATAGAAATATAGGAACCGAGTTAAATATATGCAATATATTATAATTAATTAAATAATATCAAGAAAAAAAGGAGAGTATCGATGATAAAACAGTCCATAATTTGTGTTGTTGTTGTTGTTGTTGTTTTTTTTTTTTTCCCTCGATCAACACCAAGTTTTCAGCAACATTTAGATTTACGGATGCAGAAAAAACACGTACAGAGAATTTACACATAGAAATGGTACTTGACACTAAGTATTTCAAGGGTAGTGACGGATGTTCTCTGACGCTTCAACAAGGAGCTACAGGAATCGATATGGATCAACATTGAGATGTTACGTGTGTTCATAGCCTCTGGCTTGGTAGTCATAAACAGGTTGCACTTCAATCTACCCACAAGTCGCACGCTGTACAGGTTTCTGGAGGTTTTAGAAACTGCAGTAGGCAAGTTTTATAAGCAATTCTGTACTTGAACTCCAGTTAATTAATATTACGGACTATATTTGCCTGAACAAACTATTTGTTTAAGGTAAACTTTGTGTTTTCGGTCCTCTTGACCATTCTTAAATACATTTGTAGCTCTGCAGGGAAACTCAGTTCTGATACATCAGAAGTTCAATTCATGACATCAGTTGAGATAACCAGATGATCAATTCAGTTTATCAATGCAGAAGTTTAATTCTGAGAGAATATCAATTCATTTCAATCAGCGCAGTTCAAATAATCAGATAGTCAGATTCAATCCATCTCCTTGGAAATTGCGGTAGCTAAATTTATATTCGACGGAGTTAAGTTTCATAGGAAGCAGAAAACCACAGCATGCGAAACATTTTGCGAATAATAAATTACCATGCATATTTAGATCTACTCATCGCGTGATTATTAAACAGTTGATATCCTCTCCCAGTCCTGTTGAGCACGACTCATAAAATAGCGTAACCAAACCCTGAGATATTGTTGTCATGAAGCTTGAGCAACAACACCAAAGCGATAAATAGTCTATTAACGATACGCCGCTACAAAATATGGCCATCAGCAATTAAATCCCTCCATTATTGGCGATCAACCAAACCGCTTCAACTTTGGTGCCCAACCTGGGGCACTCAGCGGGAGTCATACAAAAAACCTGCTTCAAAATTGGCGCCCACCGTGGGGCTGCCATACACCAACGTGCTTCAGGTGGCATATTTATCGACACCTCATTCTGCTCTTTTTTCACTACCATTATCAGCACCATTATGTTACATTACTACTGGCGCATAGTTGGGACAAGGATGTGCAGAAACATTTTCCACACATAAAGTTTCTCAGCACAGGTATTTTCATATTTTGTAAAACGCGTGCCTGTATTTAATCCTTTTCAATGAACACTAGAAGAAAGTAAACTCATTTCAGTTAGCAATTTATTAATAATTATTTAATAAAGAAATGTCCTTGTAGCACTGAACATGTTTACTCACTTGGCTTTTCCTGCACTTCATAAAAGTCTTTACTTGTGCTTGTTTAGTAACATGAGAATAAATTCCTTTAAGTCTCGAGTTGATTGCAATATCCATGCTTCAGGACAGGCTTTCTGGAACTCTGCGACAGGATGGTGCTTAATAAAAGCACTAGCAACAACTCTGCCACGCTGATAAACAGAATAAACAATCTGTGAGAAGGATGCGGAACAAATGGCATCTTATAACGTTGTTTAGGCTTCCACAATCATGGAGATTGATCATTACCAGGATATTTTGCTTTGGTCGTTGCTTTAAATTAATGTTAAAACAGAGCTTTCGCCGACGCTGTGATCGGCATCGTCAGTGGACTGAAAGTATCTGGAGAGGCAGAAAGGTACAAACCGTTAGAAGTGGGAAAGGGTAGGAGTATTGGGAAAAGAGTTGTTTGTTACAGTCGCCTTGTCTGTTCAAGCAAGTGTCCCAGTAAGTCATTACATTATGAATGCCCTGAGCAAGGATGGACTTCACATCGCTGGCAATCATACATTCTTCGTTCTACAACATACTTCGACTCCATTAACAAGTCCTACCAAAACAGAATAAGTGCCCAGTTTGGACGAATCCACATCAATGAAGTGTAGCTATTTCTGCATATGAAAACAGAATACTAAATCTTCAGACAATTTGAATTTCTTCCCAACATTCAATGCTAACTACCAAACAAAGATCTGTGTATTAAAGCAACCTTTATATATATGCAAAATTCTTGTGAAAGTAATTCGTGCAACGTTTCATATTTACGATCCCTTACTTAAACATGCTATGCATTTGTTTGCGTTTTACCTTGCATGCAATTAACTTTATCGCTAAATGTATTTTAACTGATATTTTTCCAGATCATGCTACCTCATAAGAAGTAGCATTAATTTTTTATTGTGTCTTCTCTTCTTTTGGAATTCCCTCTTTTGTACTCTGGCAAATCCAATTTCGTGTGACTGTGCAAGCCGAGGAAAGCGCTATTAAATTGATGTATTCATTCCCTGTCCTATTACAATACACGTTGCTCATCGCTACCACTGTAACCTACACGGGGTCTTCGGCATTACATTGGCCGATGTTCCATCAATCCTTGTTGAGTGATTAACTTGTTCAGTTTAGAAACCAAAATTTTGGAAACTACAAAATATCCTTGATCATTTTTCTTCAGTACGACATCAAAGTAGCCTTTGTTTTCTCTATCTTTGTATTGCAATATTGCAGCATTCTTGCTCCTATGCTTGGGATATACTTCACCAAAGCACAAAATAGAAGAAGAAAGCTCACCAATACGTGTTTTACTTTTAAAATCAACAATAAATAGCAGAGCAATTAAACAAATTCAAACAACTATAGCGCAAATCTATGCATTAATGAAGTCCTTAGTAATACACCTGCTTAACCTCTTCTTGACCCCATGGCTGAGATTCGCATGCTAAAATATTTTAATGTATAAACATTTTTGTAAATATTAAGAAACTTTTGTCAAAAACATGAAGCTGAAAGAGTGTTTCAAATTAACATACTATATAGTGATCGTTTAAATAAAACATCTCCCTCCCCCCTCTCTCTCTCTGAAAAAGCTGAGAGCTGTCACTCCGCAACAGTCCTGGAAATACCAATTTCTGTCTTACACTTCCAAGAGAGGCAACAACCTGTCCAAAGTAACTGGGTCATAAAGGTTTCTCCGCTGGAATGAAAAGGAACGGGGGAATGAAAGGGAAAGAAGAGGAGAGCAGAAGACTGAAGAGCTTGATTGCATTTCAGGAAAGTTCTTACTTGCGCAGTGGTTGGGCACAACTAAAGAAAGAAGTTTCTGATGGACATGCGTGACACGTGCAAGCATTTCGATATGAGGAAAAAATAACACATGTGTTGTAATAATGGAACCTAACGCTTCACAATAACCTGAACTATTGTTGAGTCTCTTACAGGCGACAATCCATACGATTCTATTTTTACATCGCTGAGATTTATGAGAATGAACAACTGCATATAAAAAATAATGCTACAGTAAGAACACATTGGAAAATAAATATAAATATGATAAAGGAATAGACCTGGAGGATTTGTATGAATGAATGAATGAATGAATGAATGGTGTTTAACGCCCGCTTTTGCTACAGAGGCACCACAGGCGGTGGACACTGGTGATACATGAGATGAAATGATATATTGGGAAAGGATTTATTTTTAAGGAAGGAATCGTTCCAGGCCTAAGTTTAGGGTACCTCCCCGGCATTTGCCATTTATGAGGACTGAGGAAAACCTGGAAAAAACCTCAGTCAGGGAGGACGATCCTGTTGGGATTCGAACCCCAGACCTCCCACTCACGAGTCCGCGCCTTAACGACCTCGGCCACCCGTAGCGGTGGAGGAGTTTGTGAAAATGTTAAATTAGATAAAGTAAATAAACAAGTAATTAAGCTTAGACCTTTACATTTTTTGAATTTATGCTGGAAATAAGCAGCAATACCAGGTAAAGATCAACATTACAATACAAGCGATTTTATAAAAAAAGGAAATCACTGCAACAGTTAAAAATGAATTAATTTAGTAGCAGCAGGGTATAAAATAAAACTAAAAATTTAACTTCTGAATTATAAACAAATGACAGAAACAATTGTAACTGAGGTTCAAATTGGTTTTAGACCGAAAAGATCTAAAAAGATCAATAAACAAACTAAGGAATATAATAAAAAAATACTATT